>LZPO01027364.1:1293043-1324579 GCA_001675575.1 Neotoma lepida
AAAAAAAAATGCCCCTGTGAAATGTAATACTGTGTATGGTAATTTAAATTTAATGAATAAAAAGCCTCGGGCTGCCTTATCAACATAACCTATGACTATATTAGCAATTCCCTGAATGAGTAAGTCATAGACCTTGCAAATATAGATAGGGAGGGATGCAATAGAATCAGTCAGAGTCCTTGCTGCCTAGGATAGGAATATTTGAATCATAAAGGAAGGAAGGATGGGTGGGTGAGAGGATGTAGGAAGCAAGGGCTGCTGAAAAGAGAGTGAAGGAGCACGTAAGAAGCATTAAAGTAGTTAGTACAGTCTTTCTGACACATGTACTCTGTATATGTGCACACATATACAGATATACACGCTCTTTCCTAATTATCAGTAATTATGAGGAAAATTAATGGGCTATCAAATGGAAATAATATAATAAATGAAACATTTAGGTGGAAGATGCCAAAAGTTAAGCAAAGACTATGTTAAGAAATAATAATAAAACACATCTTGCTTGGTGGGCGATGGTGGCGCACACCTTTAATCCCAGCACTCGGGAGGCAGAGGCAGGCGGATCTCTGTGACTTCAAGGTCAGCCTGGCCTACAGAGTGAGTTCCAAGTTAGCCAGGACTACACAATGAGAGCATGTCTCAAAAATAACAAAAAACAAAGCAAAACAAAACACACCTCGAGGCCCTGACAAAATATTCTCCATTCCTCAGTTTTAAAGTGAAGAAAATGTATGCTTTGAAGAACTCACAGTGATTTAATTCATTTTAATTTGTCTGAAAATCAGGGTCCACAAACACTATATCTTTATGTCTTTATAAATAAATAATTGTTTATATAGCTTTGGTCTGGGTACCTAAACACAAAGATATATAAACAATTATTATTTTATAAAGACATAAAAATATAGTGTTTGTGGACATGAGCATGTAGAAAAAAAAGGAAAAGTCTAAAAAGTTACATACTGAATTGATAACAATCAGAGTTGGTAGTCAAAGGAGAAATATAATCAGATATCATTTTCACTCCGAGAAACTGTCCATTTATAGTCTATATCTGTAAAAATGATGATAGCAAGAATAATAGTTTGTTAAACTTACTTAATCAACTTCACTTAACTATGTCCATCCTTCTACAGGGGGGAATTCCCCTCTAATCTCTTAAACCAGTGGTTCTTAACCTTCCTAATGTTGTGACCCCTTAATTCAGTTTCTCACTCATGTTGTGGTGATCCCCAATTATACAAGTATTTTCATTGCTACTTCATAATTGTGATTTTACTGTTAAGAATTGTAATGTAAATATATGTGTTTTCCGATGGTTTTAGGTGACCCCTGTGAAAACGTCATTCAATGCCCAAAGGGGTTGTGACCCAGAGGTTGAGAACCGCTGACTTAAACTTTTGTTCTTCAAGGAGTGAAGCTGATGTTGCAGCCTCAGCCCAAGGAAATACAAAGACATTTGTGGTCTATATTGTCTTAGAACTCACAGTCTGAGTGGGTAGACAGGCAATCAGCAAGTGACAATTAATTGTACATTTTAAGAGATTTAAAAATGGGTGGGAAATAATGTGGACATGGTAAAGGAGAACCTCTTAAAAGACATATTTAAGTGGGGCGTCATAGACAGAAATAAAAGCAAGCAAAAGGAGCTCATGAAGCAAAGCTTCTTAATTTGGAAAAATCCTTAGATGGTTATTGCGGTCGATGTGTGGTTAGAGAGGGCAGAGTGGTTTGTTGAGTCAGTGGAGTAGCCAAGGTAAATGATACAAATCCTTTCAGGTGTAGGAATGTTTAGATTTTATTTGAAGAATAAAAAAATCACTAGGGGATCTGGAGGAGATGAATGGTGCAGCCGACTCATATATGTAGACAATAACTCTGGCTATGGTGCAGAGCATACCGAGAGTAGAAATAAAGAACCCAGTTTGGAAGCTCTTGGGAGATGATAGGAACTAACATGCACTAGACTGGTAGTAACAGACATTTGGGAGTCAGCATTATGGTACAAAAAAATAAGAAATGACTCAAGCGGAGGGAAAGGTAAGTGACATACAGCTCACTGAGGGAAGTGCTTGCTGCACATTAATGAGGACCTGAGGCTGGGTTCCTCATTAATAAACCATGTGTCATGAACTATGTGGATAACTTCACCACTATGGGGGAGCTAAAACAGGCAGTCTATTGGAATGGGCAAGGTCCAGGTTCAGTGAGTCATTGTCTCAAAAAGTAAGAAGGAGCAGAAGGAAGGAGGGAAGGAAAGGAAAAAAACCACAACCAAGCAACAGCATCAAAACAAAGGAAAAACCAACCAAGGTGGAGAGAAACAGGAGAAGGTACCCAAGATTAACCTCTGGCCTCCACGTATGCATGCACAGGAGAGTATACCTGCAAACATACATGCACAACACACACACACACACACACACACACACACACACACACGCATGCACGCACACATGGCAGAAAGAATACCAGAGTGTCTGAAGCTCGGCAATCTAAGACTGTATCTCATGCATAAAAAGAAATCCTGGATATTAATAAAATTGCACTTAAGTATATTTTTTACAAGCCACTTTCCCAGACACTGTAGGGGGTGACAGTCACATGGAGACCAGCTGGGAGACTACCTGAGGCAGAACTGGACAGTTCATTTGGATTAGCCTCTTGTTTCTATACATAGTGAAGTCCAGCTCTTACTGGGGAGTTTATTGTCCTCTCATTTCATCTGTACAGTATGGTTTTATTTCCCCTTTCATTTCTACAAAAAGCATTTTCATACAGTGGGTAAGTTTGCCACTCTGATTAAACCCTCCTTTCCACACACTTCGTTGCTCTAAAATTGGTGAGTGTTGGGGATTTTGAAATTCTGTGAACCTTACCCTGCAATTCACTTCATTAGACACAGTCAAAAAGATAAGAAGGACTAGTTTATCCTTCCCAAATTATTAACTTTGCTGACATAAACTACATTCAAATATAAGCATTTCTTAAAGCAACTTATCCATAAATAGCTTATTTAACTTAAAAAAAAAGTGTCTGTTCAGCAAGTGAGGACTTACACGTCCTAAAATTTCAGTTTAAATAGCACAGGAGTCCTGACTTTTCCTGTATATCTGGGATAGAATTTGGTGTCTGTCTCTGGAGTGTTTAGAAAGCATTGTAAGTGTTTAGAAAGCTGGTAAGATGGCCCAGTGGGTAAAAGTATCTGTTGCCAAGCATAATAACCTGAGTTCAATCCCTGAAACCTACATGGGGGAAAGGAGAGAACCAACTCCTGTGAGTGTCCTTTGACTTCCACATACATGTGATGATCAGAAGTTCAAGGTCATCCTTGGCTACATCCTTGGCTACAGCCTGGAATATATGTGTGACTCTGTCTCAACAAACAGGGGGATGAGGGGTGGAGAGAGCTTGTTTGGTATGAAGAGTGGAATAAAACATTTGAAAGTCATAACTTGAATCAGGGGCTAATATTCAAAATATGAAAAGGATTCAACAAGAAAATAAATTACTCTGTTCAAATTGATAATAGAAGTGAACAGATATTTCTAAAAAGAAGACCTATAAATTGCCAATAGATATATAGGAAATTGTTAAAATCTCTAATCATCAGAGAAATGCAAATCAAAATTCTGAGGAACTACATTCCATACCTGTTAGACTGTAACATACACACAATAAATGCAAAACAATTTTTAAAATGAAGTTGTGCCCTCCAATTGGTTATTAAATACCAAATGACTAGCCCTGAAAACATACATACAAATAACATTATACAGACCGAGCAAGTTAGTTAGGAATATAGAAGCATGTACGTACACATATATGCACACAATAACAACTAGTGAAAAATAGGAGGCAAAGAATTTGAAAATGAACACGGAAGTACCCATCCTTGGGAGGTTTTGAAGGGAGGAAAGGGAAGAGAGAAATTTTGTTAATTATAATCTTGAAAAAAAAGTTGAAACAAAATTTGGGCCCTTACTCTGTGGCTAGGTAAGCTTATTTCTATTGTCATGAAAATATGTTCCATTGATGACAAGAAGTTACACCAATGAATACAGTATGGTATCCTAAGCAAGACCTGCACAATAACAACACCAACATGGATGACAAACATCTCACAAGGCTCGACCCCTAGATGAAGAGTTATACACAATTAATGGCTACCAAGAAAGGGAGAAGCAGTCTTTCCCAGGGGCGAGCTCTCTGATAGGTTATCCAACCCCAAGTAATCATCCCTGGAAGTGAATACATATGAGCACACTAAATGGACTCAGCAGATTGCGCTTTTATATGCATGTGTTATAAAAGTTCTAATTGAAGAAGAGATCATAAATTTGAGGGGGAATAGAGGGAAAATTGGGAGGCGTTATGGGACAGTGTGGGGTGAAAACGATGTGAATACAGTACTCAGGTATGACATTCTCAAAGTATTTAAAATAAAGAAAAAATGCCGAGTTAAATACACAGTGACTTGGGGGACTGTATTAGATGTTTATCTCCAAGAATGAGGACATACATTACTTATTATTACTATTGTTATTATTAGTATTAGTATTATTTAGCTCTCTCCTCTAGCTGTAGTTATCACTTATAGAAAAATGCCAGATAAAGAACAAAGGAGTAAGGATATTTGGTTCCTGTATCACAAAACTATGATGCGCAAAGAGTCCAGAAAAATCCTATAGGTTTATTGCATCCATGGAGGCAGCCTCTATGGGTCAGGGAGGCACAGAAATGTACAAGGACACTGGGGAGTTACAACACATTTACACAACTGTATGGGCATGCACAAAGTGGATTGTCACTGGGAAAGAAATAAGTGCCCCCTAATGTCCACAATTTAGCATGACACTAGCAGTTTGGCCTTGCTTTTTCTTGTTGCTGATAAATTATTTTCTAGAGTATCAGCAACAGAGAAGGTCATTCTGTGACCATGATGCATCAAGGCAGTAGCAATAAATTGTGATCATGTATGAATATAGAGTAAATGTGAACAATGTCAAAGCCACAAGAAATGACTAAGTAGTCCCCTATCTAGCTAATGTGAATGGCTATTGCTTTTTCATGAATGATGGTTTTAGCCTCTGGCTGGTCTTTGCCATTTATAAAAGAACTTATTTAGAAACCATCAATGACTTTTCCTGACTTTCTGATAGCGTACAACTCCAAAATAAACCAAGATATTGTGGTCAATATGTCCTGCTTTGACCTGGCGCTTCCTGGTTTCAGAACTGAAAGGCCAACATTCTGGGAATTGCTATAATTTCAAACCAAATAAGATGGTTGGCCAATATCCTGCTTCTTTAAATCCTCTAAAGCATGGCTAGTCTTACTGAGATGCCCCATGGTTTCTAACAGTGTGCATTTGGTTTTTGCTGTACCAAGTGATAAGCCTTACATTTTAAACTACAAGGCTTCTTAAATTTTTTTCTGAGATTATAATACAATTACATAATTTCTCCATTTAGTTTCCTCCCTCGAAACCCTCCCATATACCATTCAAGATGTAGGACATAGGCAGGCCTAGTGGCAAAGGAGCTGAAGGAAAGGGAGGAGGAACCAGGGAGGAGTGCGTGGTCAGGTGCATGGGTTGCAGGGACTAGATTGGTTTTCTAAAATGGTAGTCTCCAGCTTTGATGAAGCACAAGGCGGTGGAAGGTCAATGTATATGCTCTTGTAGTAGGGTTAATTGTTCCTCCATCCTTTGTGGCAAAGCAAATAGAACAAAACACTAAGGAAAAGACGGCAAATACAAACTCACTTTTCCTTATGTTGTGAAATAACCACTCTGCATTATATTTATCAACTGTATCACAAGTAGTTTCTATATGAGGGCCATTTCTAGGAAGGAAGAAATTCAAGGCTAGACTAGTTAGCAGTGACAATACTAGTAAAGGCAAAGCTGAAGTCACAGGTTTAATGATTCACAGCTGACATCATTCATTGTTAAAAGTATAATATTTGTTGAATGAAATAAAGGTATATTGTTATATGCCAATAAATATTAATTATTAGTTATGACTTTGCTATCTTTTCTTGTTTAGGTTATTTAAATTGACACATAAAAGCATAAAAGTTGTACATATAAATTTGATGTATGATGTTTTGATGTACATAGATACATACATACATACATATGGGTAAATCTCTAACTCCTCAGACTGATCATTTTCTTTAGGGTGAAACCATAAACATATCCTTCTTTTGCTTTTAATACAGCTTACAGCATCTTGCTATCTAAAGTCCCCACTCTGCCATAAATAGAAATGCAGATCTTCTTACATCTAACTGCAGTAGTATGTCTCTATCCTGCCTCACTTCATTCATTTTTTTTCTATTTTACCTTTCTCTATTTCTCTCTCCTCCTCCCCTTCATTCCTTCTTCCTGCTTTCTTTTCTCCTCTCCTCTTTCTCTCATTTTTGAGACAGGATCTCACTGTGTAGTTCAGGTTGGCTCTGAACTTATGATCCTCCTGCCTCAGCCTTGTAAGTGTTGGAATTATAGCCATGTATCACTGCCACCTGGGTTCTATGCTAACTTTGTAAAGTGTGCTTATTTTATTTTGTATGTGTTTTGCGATGGGGATCTCACTTTATTTTCTATATTTCCCTCAAATTCTCCATTGTTGAGCCTCCTGAGCTGTTCGGATATCAGGGATGTATCATGGTTTGGCTTGCTGTGCTTAATTTCCAAACAGGGCTAATGGTGGACCTTTAAGAAATTATTGTTGCTCATAAAAGTATCATATAAGTATGACTGCTTCCTGTTAAAAAGTATGTTCAGAGCCACATATTGACACGATGGTCCACATGCCTTTTGAAGAGGTTTACCATGAGTAACCCCTGGCAAATATTTTAAATTCAGCAACGGGGTACTCACATTTCACACAATGTTAGTCCTTACTGTACACTTGCAAAGAAAGTTTTGAGAACAGGACTACTATTTAACTAGATACTGTTTGTATTTAAAAATAGCAGGAGAGTCAATAGCAGAATATGGTTGTGCACAGCCAAAGAAACCCAGAGCACCCTGATCTCTAAGCTTGCATAAAAAGGAAGTCATTTTTTTTCCACACTAGGTTTAATCTCCAATCTTCACCAGAAAGCTGCATTAATTTATTTTTACAAAATCAAAGGACTTGTAAAAGTATAAGAACATTCGGGGGAGGTTAATGGGCTAGCTTTAGCTTGAAAAAGAAATGTGCTCGGCTGAACCCCTAGCAATGCCTAGGGCATATTACAAAAGATAGCAAATAGAGTGCTAGTGTAATTTTTAAAATTTGGCACTGCTGAAAGACTTCTTCACCTGAGTTTCCTATAGTCAGAGAAAGAAGCAGCTCGACTTCCTAACAGTGGGGAGTAAACTGCCATGTTTCAGGTGTATAACTCTTAACTTTCGTTAAGCCAGGTTTTATTGTATTCTTTTTATGGTTCTGATGTCTGCTTAAATCGGTTTGCATTAATTTTGTTATAGACAATTCTTGCCCATGATAAACAACAAAATACTGTATTCATTTGCTTACAGCTCTTTCTCTGAAACAATAATCCTCTCTCACAGGCCCTCTGGCTAAGTCTGGGGTAAATAAATACATATACCCACTCACAGTATAGATGACTGGGTTCTGAAGTCTACTTCTTCAGTTTTAGAAAACCATTTACTTTTTTGTTATGTTTTAAGTTTTTAAATTAATTTATTTTTGTTTTATGTTCATTGGTGTTTTGCCTGCAGGTATATCTGTGTTAGGGCAACAGACCCTCTGGAACTGAAATTATAGACAGTTTTGAGCTTCCATGTAGGTGCTGGGAATTGAACCCATGTACTCTGGAGCAGCAGCCAATGCTCTTAACCACTGAGCAATCTCTCTAGCCCCTGAAAACCATTTACTTTTAAAAAGTATCATTCTTTTTTTTCAAAATGAAAACATGAATTCTCAGAAGTACCTTCGCTTGCACAGTTAATAAAGTAGAATTTGATTTACTGAAGAACTCATTAGGACACCTTTCCAAGGGAAATCTTTAGTTTTGATAAGAATTATTCTGCTGTGGACTTTTTCATGGGGAACATTTCTTATGGAGTCATTTGCATGTATTCATCCTTAGATAGACCCAAATCTTCGTGCACACAGCAGGGTCAGAGATTCCCTTCTGTGAGTTTCACCAGCTTACAATTTGCTCTTGTCTAATAGTACAAATGGATCAGTTTTACAGTTTCATGAAAACACATACAAACAATTGTCCGGAGACAATGAATCCAACTGAGAAATTTTAAATAACCCCGAAATTAAAATGTTATTTTAATGTTGACAGAGGTAAAGACATCAGCATAGCAAAAAGCAGTTACATAACGTATGCTGAAGAAACTAATAAAGCTATGCAAACCTGAAAATACCAATCCTTTCATTAGTTGTTCCTGTTCTTGAAACAAATTAAAAATATTGACTAAGAATAAAATAATTGCAGGTAGTGCTGGGCCAGGAAACAATGTAAAATTGTAAGACTTAATTTCTTTGCCAGATCATACACTAATTCTAAATGGGGAATATAATTTTAAGTCAAACGAAAACATTAATTCTCTTAGGGAATCAACCATTACTTACCAAAATTTGCCATCTGTATTGTCTGGTTGCCAGCCTCTGGAGCATTGTAAATCACAACAGCATCAGCATTCTTTCTACCTGCTATTTGAATTTTTTCAGAAAATGTGCAATTTCCTCTTTCTATCAGTGCGATCCAGGGCTTATTAGTATTAGTAAATTCGGTGTTGTGGCTGCAAGCTTGGTAGTTGTCACCAGTCTTAGGGATGCCCACCACTCCCATAGCATTAGCCACTGGTGAGGCTAATCCGTAGACACCACACTCACATGTGTCTGTTTCGGTGTAGTTGCTGGTTTCATTGAAGTAAGTCACAGTCACATAGGCATTCATAGAAAACGATGCTGTACTTTGAAGTAAAAAGGTAAAAATTACCAGGCAATGAAAAAAACTGTTCTTAGTCTTCCAATTCATTTCTTGTTCATTTGGTCATAAAAACTTAAGATGTCTGCAGATATTTCCAACTATCAGTCACCATTGTCCACTAATGTCCCTTCTAAACAGAAGTTTGAAATTTCAGTTGCAGGCAGGTAACTGATCTCACCTCCAGCAACATAAGCTCTGAATACATCAGCTCTTTTTCACTTTATCTACATCCCCTTCTGCATGTCCCTCCTCCAACTGTACACACACACACACACACACACACACAACCTTTAACCAGACTATCTTAGTAATTAATACTATCAATTTTACTCTACATATCATCAAGATAGGATGACTTCCTGCAGTGAATTTTTCCCTTCTTACTGTTCCAGCTAATGCACTTTCATAAACACGGAGTGGATTGGAATGAGGAACTGGACTCTTGGGAATCCCACGTGACAAGTCTGAAAGTCACCTGGAATATTTAAAACTCAAAACTGGTTTTCCAAACCCTGCTGAAATATGCTATCAACAGTTGAGCTGGGAATAAGTTAAAATCCCTAATTTTAATTGCTATGGCTCTAGTAGAAAGGATTTTATTACCTTTTCCTCTCCAATTTTATGAATTATTTTCTAAGAAGGTTCCCCAAGGAATAGCCTCGGTTACCTCATTTACTCGTTACAAGTAAACATACTTTAGTAGTTCGCAATCTCTTTGAGTACAGTGCCTTGCCCACGCTAGACAATCAAATATTTGTTCATTGTTATCTAAAGGCTGCTGGGTTCCATTATTTCTCCTCAGGTTTTACACTCTGTAAAGGAGTGTTCAAGCTTTCATTTTAAAAACTGAGAGCTTTTACATTTTTCTCCAAATGTATAGACAGCTTTATTTCACTGCCTTCTGTGTTTCAAGCAAGGTTTTAAATTGGGATTACAGTAGATTCTGGCAGCAGTTGCACACATATTGCCAGGACGTCAAAGGGTCTGGGCAATTTTCTGGGATGGGGAGATTACAATGTGTGCTAAGGGCTGCTGAAGGAATAGATGAACAGACAAGACAAACAAATGTCAGGAGTCTCATTGGGCCAAGAGTTAGCAATCTATACAAACAGGTATCAGGCTGTTGGAGGAAGCAGAAAGCTACTAGGTCAAAAGGAAACTAATTACACTGGCAGTCCAAAGTTCAAGGCAAGTAGTCAGGAGGATGGGGGAATCCAGCAAACAGCCTAACAGAAAATAGAAAATACTGTTGATGGACAGGAGTAATGAAAGTGCTTCTTTTTGTCTTTTCTTGTATGTCTAAGATACTAATGTCGTAAACATATTCATAATATAATTAATAACTACAATTGCATTGAAAAATGTCAAGGCCTCAGGTCTTATGTTCTATACAAAAGTAAACACAAGCTGTTCATAGTTTTTCTTTGAACACTACCATTTTGGTGTGTTGAATACAACAGAAGTGATAAGTTATTACTGTTAATATGTCGTCCCAAACTAATTTTCTGACAGCCAATTACTAGTGGTAAATTTCACATCAGCATTCAATATGCAACATAATGAAGTTCCAGAAAGTTAATTTCAAATTTTCTATCAGGAAAACTCATGAAATCATTTAAACATAGATTCACAACAAGCTAGTGAAATATGATAGAAGTCAGGTTCCAATGACCCTAAAACACTCCTTTCAACCCACATTTTGCTTCTGGACAAGTCACATCATTATGTGCCTTCAAAACAACAGTACTCCCATTACATTTTGTGGCAGTACTGAGGACAATGTCACTAAGCTTTTACGTTAAATCGCTCTGGAGGTTGAAATGCATGATTTTATATGGTTACTAGAACTATATAACTTGTATATGAGAGCTTTTATGTTTTCTTTTTTGTGGTTTTTACAGTCACAACTTCGATCATTTTAAATGGCTCTTAAAGCTTTTTGATTGAGGAAGATTCATGGAATAAAAATACTCAATTTTCACTTTAACTTTTAAAGTGATTTGTAGGAGAGACAGTAGTAGTTTCAATACTTGTTTAGTGTTTTTATAGTTTTGTTTGTGGAACACCTAGAATAGAATCTTTTAGAAAGTTACTACAATGATGACTCATAGCTCCCTCACTCCAACATCCTGCATCAGGACCTGAGGCAGAGAGGAAGAAAAATGTCATTTTTATTTTGCTTTGTGCTGCTGGGGTCCAGTACATGTCAGACACACACTCTATCACTGGGCTATACTTCTAATGCAGATTTCTCCTTTTAAGTAACACTTCCAGGTAATTCCTATGCACAGAGCCTTGTGTTTCATCTCCAGCAGCACAAAGAATTCAGTGTGGTGGTCCATTTTCTGTAATCCCAGCACTCTGGAGGTAGAGGCTGGAAGATCAAAGTTCAAGGTCATCCTTGACTATGTGTTGAGTTGGAGGCCAACCTAGCATACATGAGACTTTGCTTTGCAAGACACTTTGATGCTTATTTGTATTAAGCATGATATTCTAAGTATTTATGAAGTATCTGACATACTACACTTTTCACAAATGCCAATTCTGCAACTAGTGTCACATTTTTGTGCAAGTAAAAAATCTCTCTGGGACCCTTTGTCTTCATTTGTACACAAAAGCAGGTTGAACTAAGATCTATCTATAATACTTTTAAAATAGTTAACAAGATAAATCTATGATAATGAAAGTTACATGAAGTTGAGAGGGAAACATGTTGTGGGGAAGGCCAAGAAGAAGCTGATAAGATCAAAATACATTGTATATGTGTATGAAACTTTCAAAGAATACAAAAATATTAATTAAAAAATAGCAAAAATAGTGTTGTTTGTGTCATTACCTGCACAAGACTGGGCCTGTCAATATTTCATGGGTTGGGGCACGAGGTTCTACCCTCTTCCAGTTGTTGGGCACTGAAAAGTAGCCCATGTACCAGTGAAAAATTTCCCATCCATGCTCATAGGAGCAACTTTAATTCAGTATGTCACATCCAAAATAAGACGTGGAAGTTGAAGGGGGACTTCATGGAAAGAAGGAGGGCTTCAGTAGAAGAGGTAGAAAGGGTGAAAGTCAATCATGGGGCTGGGAATTTCTAAAAAGTACTATATATGTCTGAAACTAGAAAAAATATTTGCTTGATATTTTTACCAAAACTATGTATGTATGCACGTACATATGTATGTATATACTACTGCAATAAAAACAAGTAGTATTAAGCGATTTAAATGCTTATTTTTGGTTATAGTGAGCTATTACAGCTGGTATTTAAATAATTGTAAGATGGTCTTAACAGAAAACCACATTTTCAGAAACATATAGCTATAATTAAAAGGCATTTTCAATGTTCTAATAATCATACTAATAAGCCAAAGAACTCATAGAACTTGATGGGTCCATTAGTTTGCAAATGTTACAATAAGGAAACTGGAGTCAACTTGTTTAAGTAGATTTCCTCAAGCTCCCACAAAGGATTTAGGAACAGAGTGGTGGCTGGATTTAAAGATGCTTACTTACATACATACACACACACAAATCAACCAACCCATACATGATCAAATGATCTGAATAGATAGCTCTTAAATACTTGCTGACCGACCTTAGCTATCAAGAAAATGTAAATTAAAACTACTGTGAGATTCCATTTCTCCCAGCCATACTGGATGCCATCAAGAAGACAGATGGCAATGAATACTGGCATGAACATTTAAAAAAGGAAACCTTATTTACTATTGGTAAGAATATAAAACTTGTGTAGCCCATATGGAAATCTGTATGGAGCCTTCCCAAAGCAATTAAAAATAGAACAATCATGACCAAGATATACACTCTAGGGTATATACCCAAAGTATTTTAAGTCTACAAATCAAAAGATATTTTATACTGTGACTGTGACTCCAGTTTATGGAATGTGATGTTCTCTTCTGGACTCTACAGATACAGGTGCCCTTACTAACATGTGCCCATACCTCTCCCCATGCCCATGTAATTTTTTAAAATTTTTATTATTACGAAATTTTCTATTCATTTTACATACCAACCACAGATCTCCTTCCTCCTGCACCCCAGCCTTCCCCCAACCAATCCCCCATTCCCACCTCCTTCAAGTCAAGGTCTCCTGCAGGGAGTCAGCAGAGCCTGGTACACTCAGTTGAGGCAGGTCCAAGCATCTCTCCCTGCACCAAGGCTGTGTAAGGTGTCCCATCATAGGCACTGGGCTACAAAAAGCCGGCTCATGCACCAGGGATGGGTCCCAATCCAACTGCCTGGGTCCCCCTAAACAGTTCAAGCTAAACAACTGTCTCACCTATCCAGAGGGCCTAGTCCAGTCCCATGGGGGATCCACAGCTATTGGTCCACAGTTCATGCATCCCCACATAATTAATAAAAAAATAAATTAAATACATATTTGGCAGAGAACATGTTTTCAAATTACTTCTTCACTATCTTACCCAAGTATTTTAATGTCTATCTCTCATGTGCTATTCAAAATTAGAAATTCTAGTGAAAGACTATGGTCCTTAAATACATAGTATTTTGTCATTTACCAACTGACTTGTTTCTTGGAAGATGGCGTATTTGAAATTAATATTCTTCTGATGGTAGTTTGCTACTTCCCTTTGGAAACAGCCACAGTAAATGTGTACCTTCTGCAACAACCAGAAGTATGGAAACAGATGTTTAATTCTGAATTTGGATAGATACATTAGTAGAATATAAATTTCAAAAACATTTATGCTATTTTATGTGTATGAGTATTTGCCTACATATATTTATGTGTGCCGCACGCATGCCTAAGTACCTAAAGAGGTCAGAAGGAAGGGGGTCAGATACTCTGGAACTGGATTTACAGATGGTTGTGAATCAACATGTAGGTGCTGGGAACCAAACCCACCCAGGTCCTCTTGCAAGAGCAACAAATGCTTTTAACCCCAGAGCCAACTCTCCAGCCCTAACCCCTGGCATATCAATTTCTAGGAGAAGTTGTTTTTAAAACTCCAAAAACTTAAGAATAGTTATTTTCCATTCAATATAAGAACAGAAATCATGCCTATGTAGAGTTTTTATGAGTCTGTGGTTTTCAATTAACAGCTATTTCAATTCTCCCTTATGGAAGTGGTTCTAAAATCAAATTGCCCTTTAAAAATTGTAATAGTTTAACCCCAATTCCAAAATTCTACTTGAAAAATAACAATCTTCAAACCTGCATGGGAAAATCACCTTGGATCATTTACAAGCAAAAATATAGCTCTTCAATACGAAAGACACACATGAACTATGTTCAAAATGAGACAGGAGACCAAAAGAGTTACTGCATTTAAACTTATTTAATAACACTCTAAAACTAGTAACACAAGGATTCACAGTTTTAATTAACTGTTCAATACAGTTATAAAGAAGACTGAACACCTTTATGAACAAAATACAGTATGCCTTTAAGTTTGTAGGCTGCCTACCACATTAAAACTGGATAGCACACGACATTACAAAATTACAGGGCTATAAGGAAATTTTGCGAGTTTATATCTCAACTACAATCAGATTCATCTTGATATAGAAATATTAATCTCATTTGACAGTTGTTTTGGCTCATTTATTGAGCCACATGGGTGTCAGACACAGGTCTTTACAAAGGAAGAGTGACCATTTACCTTTAAAACAAAGTATAGTAGAGAACCAGACTGAAACAAATTCCCTTAGTTACTGTCCTGTTACTTTCAATACAGGCACTTCAGATATAAATGTGAGATGAAATTTCACTCTCTAAAATTATATTACATATTCTGACATTATAAATGAACACAGTGGGAATGTGGATATATATACTGTAGCCTCTGACTTTAACATTATACCCTGATCTAAATACTTAAAACTTCAAGGAATTGGCAATCACAATAAAGGGTTGAAAATTTTTATGACAACTTAATTCAACATATTCATTTTATAGCAAATGTAGATATGGGGGGCAACTGGATCATTACAATCTGTGTGTGGGTTTCTGGACATTATAGGAACTACCTTGCTTATAATGTAGGTGATCACTTCAGGAGAAGGATAGCTCAGTCTTTGAATTTGTAAAACAAGTTTTATCACTATATGATGATATTAAATTGTGTTAGGCAAGATGCATTGTACCGAGATGTTGGAATAAAAATATGCTTTGCAAAAGGAACAGTAAAACATAAATTGTTACAAGTTAAGGTAATAGTCACATACAAGTGAAGTAACTTCTGACATACAACTGTCTTGATGTTTTTTTATCAATAATGAATCTAATATGAAGTGAGAGTACCAAATACAAGATGAACTGAAAACCACTTAACTTTAGAGGTCATGTAATATTCTGATGAAAATACCAAGAAAATAATAGATTCTCTTTAAGGCAGTATTCTATATATACCCTGTAATTATTTCGTCTGCTAATCTTTAAGGAGCCTATTCTGGAGTATAAATTTTCTGCAAATAGGCTTCCACTTTATTGTTACCCAAATTACAGATATCCAAGATACAGATGATGTGGACTCTATCCAGTTCAGCTGCTGCTTTTAGAATATCACCTAGAAGTGAAAAACAGATGGTAAGTATTGTAAAATAGTTAAATATTTACTTGGATTTATAATCACACAAACCGATGATCTACTTGGATTTATAATCCCACAAACTGATGATCTTTTTCTTACAATATTAATGATGTCTCTAATCTTCTTTGTAATTCATCATATACAGTTACCAAACTTTTCCAGACAGAGAGCACATCTATCCATAGATGCAGTCAATAATGTTTACATGCATCTCCTAGAATATTTGGTTTTCTTTCTTTTTCTTTTTCTTTTTTATTGAGTTAAAACAAATCTACGTATTTTCAAGGTCACAAACAAACATCTTAGATTTTCAAGAAGTACAATGATTAGATATTTTATTTATATATGCAATTAATTACTATTAATTATTGAATCTATCTTTTTATCCTGTCCTATCTGTAGGGAATATGAGTTGGAGTGATACATTATTTCTTGTCCAGTGTAAATAAAAACAAATTTGTCTTCCATCTCTTTACCTTGACAACTCTAGAAGTTACTTTTCCCTGCTGGGTTAGCAACAAGAAGGAAACAAGCTAGGTTCAGCAGAAGGGAATTGCTGAGTGATTACACTTGAGTAAGAAAGAAACTGTAATCATGCTCAGCCACTGTGACTTTAGAGCTGCTTTGTAACTATAGCACAGTTTAACCTACCGTATAATACAGTGCAGTAATTCTCGTCTCTGAAATCAATATGGGAAACTCTCATTACACAAAGAATAAAGTGTTTTCTAAATATGTGAAAATTCTTCCGTATTACACTATGGTTATGAACTGTTGTTCAATGGACACGTTAGCATAATACTTTCATGTATATATACATATATATGTACATATGTATATCCTTCTACTTCATGATTAAAATAATAACAAGAAGGATTTCATATTAGTGACATTTGTTAAATGGTTTGTGATAAATGGCTAATCATTTGTAAAATATAAAGCAAGATCTCCATCTCATCCTCCACATGAATTAATTCTAAATAGATTAAAACTTTTAACTGTTAAACTATAAAAATGAAGCCACATTAATGACAACTCATAGCTGAATTATTTACAATATCCAAAGTTATAAGTAAGCTAAATTTCTAGAAATTTAACAGATGAATGGATAAACAAAATGTGACATATAATACAATGAGAAATCATTCAGCCATAAAAAGGAATGAAAGAAATTCTGATACATATTCTAACATGGATGAACCCTGACAATGTTATGCTAAGTTAAACAATTTAAAAACAATAGGGCAAATATTGTATGATTTCATTTGAATGAAATTAAGAGGAAAATTCATAGAGAAAGTAGAATGGTTACCAAGGGGTTGGGAGAAGAAAGAATGAGAATTACTGCTAAACTTAAGTTTCTGGCATTTGATCACAATAAGAATATATGTGTGAGGAAAAAGAAAACTATAAAAATACCTCCAAAATAATGATTTGGGTATATGTATATACATGTGCATGTATGTGTATGTGTGTGTGCAGGTTAGAGGTCAACCTTAACTGTCATTCCTCTAGAGACAAAGTATCTTGTGAGGATCTCTCATTGGGGTCAGTTACTTGCTAACCATTTACGCTGGCTGGCCTCCAAGCACCCAGGGATCTGTCTGTCTCTGCCTCTGTCACCAAACCCAGATTTTACCTGGATTCTAGGGATCTGAACTTAGGTCCTCACACTTGTATCGCAAGCACTTTACTGACTGAGCCATCTCCCTGGGACAAAAGTGAATTTTTATAGTTTTGCCTTTGAATATGACATAAAACGAGGAGCCAGAAATGAATCATAGTTGAGCACTTAAGAATAAAATTACGCCGGGCAGTGGTGGCGCACACCTTTAATCCCAGCACTTGGGAGGCAGAGGCAGGCAGATCTCTGTGAGTTCAAGGCTAGCCTGGGCTACAGAGCGAGTTCCAGGATAGGCACCAAAACTACACAGAAAAATCCTGTCTCGAAAAACCCAAAAAAAAAAAGAATAAAATTACTTAAATACCAAGGCATGCCTCCCTCTCAATAAATGTCAAACTGGGTAAAAGTATTTTTAATATACAATGAAGGGTAATTTTTCAATGTGAAAAGACAACCCAAAAGTTAATAATAAGATAAATAATATTTGTAGGAAAATGTAAAAAATGCTAGCAGTGAAGTTTCTAGAAAAGACAAAAATAAACAAATGACTTATTTATGCATATGAAGCTCTTAGAATGGTGGCTAATATATAGAAAACACTAATACATTAGTATTATTTTCTATTTAAGAAGATCCTTCTATTATAAAATTAAATTATTAATTATGTCACAGAAGTCTTGGAAAGGGAACCAGTCTTAAACACTCTTCAATAGGCGACCATTAAAGCAAATTTTGGTAGTCACCACAGTAGAATATTTTGTTGTTTCTGAAAAGAATGAGGTACCTCTATGGCTAACAAGGAATTTCAAGCTCTAAGATGATAGAGAAATATTGGGCTAGAGAGATGGCTCAGTGGACAAAAGCGCTTGCTGTCAAATCTGATGACCTGTGTTTCATCTCTGGAACCCACAAGGTGGAAGGAGAGAGAACTGGCCTCCATCTACATGCCATGGGATGAGCTCCATGCAAATAAATAAACGTAATAAAAATAATTAAGAAATATAAAACAAAATAATGTTACTTTTGGCCTAAGGGTTGGCAAAATATCAACAAAACCCAGTAATACCTAGTTTTCACAAGGGTGTAAGTGAAATATCACCCTTGTTTGGGAGCCACTATTAAATTAATATAGCCATATGGAAGAAAATTTTACAATATTCACTATAATTTTCAATGGACAGATCTTTTGAGACACTGACTTCCAGAAATTGATGTTATAGATTCTGTTGTATAATTATACAAAGATTTCATTTCTACACACATATACACATACACACATAATACATGTGTACTTGGTGCATTGTTAATTGGTAACAGAAAAATCATTTGAAAACTATTTAGACAAGGTTGCTAGCACTCGATGGCCTAAAATTTGCTATATAGACAGGCTGGCCTCAAGCCCACAGAGATCCTCCGGCCTTAGCCTTCTGGGTTTTGGTATAAAATGCATTAGCCAACATGCCTGGCCTGGTTGGAATCAGTGTTAAACACTCTTCAATAGGGGAGTCATTAAAGGAAATTTTGGTACAGTCACACAGTACAGTGTTTTGTTGTTTCTGAAAAGACTGAGATAGCTCTTGTTATACAGGTATGAAAATTGTCCAAGGTGTACTTGGGGCAGGGGGAGGAGCTGATTATAAAACTATGTCTATACAATTCAGCTTATGTGCATTTATTTGATAGAAAATTGTAATTAGTAAACATATGGTAAATAAGTGAGAAAGGTTAGACCTGGGAAGATAAGAAGGGGAATTTTCACTTTTACACAGGATTTTTCTACAACTGTCAGAAATTTTAAATTATTTATGTGAATAGCTTTTGTGATTAAAAAGAGAGTAGCTTGTAGTGTTTAAAAGATGGCACCAGCATTATCCCATAAGCCACTGTTTTATATCTCCAAGCCTATTTTGATCTTGCGTTCTAGAATCGTGAAAGGAATGGAAAAATTTGGAATCAGGCAAACTTTCAGATTCAAATCCTAGCTCTGGTGAGACATTCAAATCATGCTGGTGAGACACTGAATTTCAGTGTAGTTATCTATAAATAGGGGGTAGCAGTGTTCACTTTGACAGGCTCTCTATGAGGCTTAGTTGAAAGGCCAGGCACACTGATCAGCACAGAACTACATCAACACTACTATTAATATTGCTGTATCATAAGAAATGTGATATTCCACTCACAATGAATCACTTTACTTTTAGTTACTACTTCACTTTTCTCCTCTAGTGATCTGTATCCTTCATGTCCAAATATTAACTACTTAGCAGACTGGTACCAGGTATTTTTCATGTGACTGCTAATGATGACTGGAAGAATACTGGCACTAGCAATGAGCAGATAAGTGGAAACTCTGACCTACAATTGTATATCAATAACTGTATATGCACATACCAGAAAGCATGTGACAGAGTAGATATGATATGAAAGAAGAATATGAATACAGTTAGTAAGGAGATTTAGGACTACTGAAAGCCCAAGAGGCTGTGATATAGGAAATGTTATTGCAAGCTACAACAGGAAAAAATCCTGAATCTCAAAAATTTAGATACTCAAACTCAGTTTGCACAACCAGGAATGTCAAGTAACATCATCATCAGGTAAAGTTCATAAGACATGCTCCAAATCAACAAAGATTCTAGAGTTTCATCAGCTTGGAGAGACCCACCAGAATCTTGTAATAAATGGCTTTCTTAAATGCTCTTTCAAATACATTATCTTGTTGAGTTTGGTGAAAATGACTAGAAGCTTTACCATGTGCTCAAGAAATAGAAACGACACCAGAATGAACAAGATAACTATAATTGCAGAGTTAAGTTTATAAGTATAGAATGGAAAACTTGGTATTGTATGAAGCAACATAAATAGCTGAAGAGTTTCACTGTTGGGATCACATATAGTCTTAGCAGTCCTGAAGGAGTGGAATGAGTAGCACTTGAATAAGCAAACATTTATGAGAAAACAATTATACTATAGTACATTACTAACATATTATCATTTGAGGCAGTAAAAAAAAATCCTGTCTAACCTGGCTTTTTATGCCTGTCCATTCTGCCAATTCATTTCCTATCCTCACCAAGCTACATCACTTCCTGTCTTGTCTGCATGGATCTTCAGAACTCTAAGGTTGATGCTGGGATTAAAGGCGTGTGCCACCACCTCCTACTGCTAGTTCCCCATGTGACCTTGGAGTCACAGAGAACCAAACGGATTAAGGGCATGTGTGCTAACTTGCATGACTATTGTTTTACTGCTAGAGGCTGGCTGCCCGTTTTTCCTCCGATCCTCAGATAAATTTTATTGGGGGACACAGATAAGATATCACCACAGGCAATTATACAGCAAAAGTATAAAGGACAAAAGGGAAGATTTATACTACTTCATGTACATACCCTGTCAGTCTGATGAAGTAATTATGACCATAAAATGTTCTTTATGGCTCACTGGAATGGAAACAAGCTATTTAATTTATTTAAAAGACACATTCACATTTAAGTCTTATGGGGTACACTTAGCAAATGAGTTAAGGCTACAGTAGTTTAAATAATAAAAATTTTGCCATTGAGAACAGGTTAGGATCATTTATAGTATTTTTTTCTGAACAAAAGAATACTCACGTGCAACTGCCTTAGGATCTGGCACTCTTTCCTTGTCAGGTGCTTCTGGTGGGTGTACACAACTGTAATTCATGCAGCTCAAAAACGTGTCTATTTGAGATGTTTGGACATCTTCTGGAGAATACATAGGTAGGAATGCAACATCAATTGCAATCTCATGGTTCAAACCTGTGAGTGAAAGATCACACATTATTAAATGTTCCGTAGCTTAGCATAGTTTGCTACTTTCAATTTCCTGGTTTGATCCTAATATGTGCCTAATACTTTGAGACCTGTAAAAACCTGTTTACACCCTAGGAACTAAACTCAAATGATTTTGGTAGGCTGCACCTTCTCACCAAGGTTGTCTGACAATCAAAAGACCCATTACCATATCTTAGCTCTATACATTTTAGCTCTGTATTAAGTTAAACTATTAAAGAGCAGAATTTATGGGTTATAAAATAACATGTTAAAATATACTTATTTGTGAGATTTATTTAGTTATGCTTCATTGTTATAGGTGATTACATATATTATAAGGTTAAGGTAGGAATCAAGTATCTCAGACATACTTTTAAACTTTTGCAAATCAAAACTAGTTGAAGATAAAAGCTCATTTGTACTTGTATTAATAATATAATAACTTTACATGGTATATTTAGACTTGAATTTTGTTTGAATTAAAAAATAATATTCTAATATTGAATATTTGTTTTCTCTGAAACAAAAGTGGTTGAGAGAGTCAGGAAATCTGATTTTTACTCATGGCCTGCTTTCTGCCCAGCGTGAGGTGAGACTTGAAGCCATATAAGTTCTCTTTAGCTCTAAAATTGAATATGCAATCAAATAAATAAAAGAATGTCCTTTCTCCATTCCAGAATGCTCAGGGAAAATTACTGCCAAATGGTAGTAAATTGGTTATCTTTACGGATCTACTGACACCTATATTCTATCTTTCCTTTAAAATTCATAAATGCATCATCTTTTGCCTCTAAACCATCCTTGAAAACAGGTAAGATAACATTTATATAAAAACAGAACACTTCTAACATCGATTCAATCTGGTGAGCAGAATGACAAATTTGTGTTCCTTATACCCTATTCTTACTTTTATCTGACTCATAGCCAAAGCTAATAAAAGTGACAATTACATATGAGTCAGCTGAGATGTACAGTCAATCTGTTTCAATCACTCTGCAGCATGTTAAAGGAAGAAAAACATTCAGTCTCTGTGACTCTTTGTTTCTACGGTTACTTTATGTGACGTATGGGAAATCTTGGCTTGAGTTTTGTTTCCTAGATATGAAACTAAGTTATGAAACTAAATTTGACAAAGTACCTGATGAGATCAAGCATCATAGTGTAGTGAAGACCATCTGAAAGTTAGATCTTTCATTCTCCATGGATATTTCTACCTTATACTGCATGTATGCATATTTACGTGTGAGGAAACAGGAAAGAAGGAGCACAAGGAAATAATGGTAGAAAATAGCACTGGTAAAAGATAGGGCCATTAGCACTAATACTATAGATGGAAAGATCAATAAACAGTAGTTGTATCAGTCATGGGTAAAGGAAAGCCCCATTAGTTCCCATTATCTTCTCCTCCAAATTTTCCAATGACTTTCCAGTGTTGAGAAGCTAATAATCTCTGCTGTATTTCAGAATTAGTGCTACCTTCATTTGGTTCGAGCCAAACAGAAATTCCCCCTTGGACTTGCGTATGGGAGAGGGTGCTTATATTTTTTAAGTCTGACTTCTAACTATATTTATTAAATATATTAAATTACAAATGAATAGATAAATAAATACAAGTAAATATATTAAATTAATAGTATTCAAGAATAATAGAAGATCAGTTCACCTACCTAGGATGGTTACTTCAAAATGTCCAAGGCTTCTGGCACTCTGAAATTCATTAAGACTGGGGGGCTTTCCTTCCTGTGGTATGTATTTTGCAGGTTGAAAATTATACTGCTGGGAGAGAAACTTTCTATGCTCCAAAATAAATTTCCGTGGAATACTTTCAGGATGAACATGACTGTAATGTAGGTGGTCTCTCAAGCTAAACTTCTTATCTCTCCACAGCTGACTCTCCCATCTATCATTTCCTATTTTTCTGGACTTCCATGTGGAACTACCACTTGAATTTCTTCGACCTATTCAAAACACGAGACAGGCACAATGCACCCATATTAGCTAAATCAAGGCATTCACTACATTAAAAAATACAGATTAATGAGGAAGAGTTAAGCAGCTTTAAAATGTAAATTGAGTATGCAAAAGTTAATTCTTATTAAAGTTAGGGAAGAAGAGTCTGGAGTGATGACTCAGTAGTTAAGAGTGCTTGTTCTTGCAGAGGACTTGGGTTCAATTCCCAACACTCACATAGTGGCTCACAACTGTCCATAACTCCAGTTCCAGGGGATCCAGTGCTCTCTTCCGACCTATGCAAGCACCAGGCACATATGTGATGCAATGACATACATGCAAGCAAAATACCCATATACAAAAAATTAATAAATTTTTAAAAAATGTGCAAAAGTTTTGAAATAAGTTCAGAAAGAATTAAATTTGCTTTCTAAATAAATTTTCCTCCAAAATGAGTGATGCAGTTTTCTCATTTGTTGAAATTATGGAGATTTGTAATTATCTTTATCGTATTTCTACATTTTCCAAATGTTATTGAATAAATATGTTCCCTTTATTTTATGTAATGGAACCAACTAAAATCAAATTCATTACAATGGTAATATTCATTCATTTATTTATTTGTGTCAGTAGCTTCAACTGTCAACTTGATATAGCCCAGTTGGAAGATGCCCAGATCAGACTGCTCTGCAGCCACGTCTGTGAGAAATTACCATTGTAAGATGAATTGCTAAAGGGCCTTATAAAATAAAAAACCCAGAGCCAGATAAGATTTATAGCAGCAGACAATAAAGACAATGGCACATGGACTCAGCTGTGGCTGGGGTCGGATTACCCTGAGCATGGATCCCTTTTTGATTACTTGAATAGATACAGTGTTACAGTGGAAGAGATGATCAAACTCCTCTGTCCACAGCAAGTGGTCTTGCCTATCTTCACACGGAAATTGTTGGTACCCAAGGAAAGCCAGCTATTGCTTACAGAGATTTGAAATCAAAGAATATCTTGGTGAAGAATGGAACCTGTTGTATTGCAAACTTGGGACTGGCTGTGAGACATGATTTTACCACAGATACAATTGATATTGCTCCAAACCACGGAGTAGGCACATAAAAAAAATTCTCCAGGGAACCATGACAACGCCTAACAGCGACTTTGAAGCCTCCAAAAAGATGACAGGATCCCACAATGATGATTCCACATAGACTATGATAAAGCCATTAAGCTGATTAATAACACCCAAAGATCAGCTTTGGACTACAAACTGCTCAGGACAATTTCGAGATGGCTAGCTGAGACGATCCAGCCTCACAGACTACTTGAGCAAGGACTTGAGACAAACCCTGCACTTTCCCATTATGCAGAGACTGGACAACAAATGATACAGCTACCTCTCCTGGAACTCGACAATTAACCCAAAATTTTTCTTTTCAGGATCCCCTAAAGATGCCTTAGCCCCCAGATAGCAGGAAGTAATTTTAAGAACACAATGCCCACATTCCCAAAAGGTGGAGTGGGTGGTTTTTGGTCTTTCAATGGATTATGGATAATTGTCATTGTTCAGGATGGTTGGTTACAAGTTGTTAATTGTTAATGGTCAGGAAAAATGTTAAACAAAGGAAATTAGATTCAGGGTTCTTGTTTGAAAAAAAAAAGAAAGTAAAAAAGAGGATATAGATAAGAAGTAGATTATTGAATCTATTCTGAAAAAAGATATAGAAATGATAGATACGGGAAGATTATTGAATCTACTCTGAAAAAAAGAAGATATAGATATGATAAGATAAAAAGGTAGATTATTGAATCTACTTTTAAAAGACAACTACTAGTTTTAAATATTTTCATTGGATTGGATTTTTGTATATTGTATACAAATTTTGTATTGGACTCACCAAAATAGGATAAATAATGAATGTTTTTTGTCTGAATTTATCAAATGTTAATGGACTGGACATTGTTAATGTAATTCTTGACTGTATATATTATTCATACTTATTGTACTTATTGTATATAATTTTTCTTATATTAGTTATAACTGTTTTTTTTTAAATTTTAGACAAAAGGGGGAAATCTGGTGATATTTTATTTGCACTCTAACAAATAAAACCTATCTTGGGATCAGAGGACAGAGCCAGCCACTAGATTAGACATGGAGGCCAGACAGTGGTGGCACACACACCTTTAATCCTATCACTAGGGAGGCAGAGATCCGTCTGGATCTCTGTAACTTCAAGGCTATACTGGAAATAGAGCCAGGCAGTGGTGGCACACACCTTTAATCCTAGCACTTGAGATCTCATGTCTTTGCTTGGGAAAGACACATGCCTTTAATCCCAGGAAGTGATGGCAGGACACAGAAAGGTATGTAAGGCGTGAGGAAACAGGAACTTGCTCTCTTGAGGCTGAGGACCAGGAATTAGAGGCTTTTAGGCAGTTCAGCTGAGATCCCTTCCAGGTGAGGACTCAGGCTTTCAGTCTAAGGAAACAGAATCAGCTGAGGAGTTGTTGAGGTGAAGTTGGCTGTGGCTTGTTCTGTCTCTCTGATCTTTCAGAATTTACCCCAATATCTGGCTCTGGGTTTTTTATTAGTAAGACCCTTTAGCAGTTCCTCTTACACTACCATGGCTAATAATTGATAGGTGATGACTCAAGCCACTGCAGGCAGTGCCATTCCTGGGCTGTAAGATAGCTTAGTAAGCCAAAGAAAGCAAGCCAGTAAGTAGCATTTTATAGTCTCTGTTCCAGTTCCTGCCTTTTGGTTCCTGCCTCAAGTTCCTGCCTTTGGCCTCCCTGCATGATGGACTCTCACATAAGCCAAATAAATCCTTTTGTCCCCTAAGGTGCTTTAGGTTAGTGCTTTATTACAGCAACAGAGAATCACACTAGCATAGTTTGTATTTTACAGAGAGTCTCATATAGTCTAGTCTGGACTATTAACTCAATATGCAACTGGGGCTTGCCTTGAACCGCTCATCATTCTGCCTTGGGTTCCCAAGGGCTGGGGTTGCAGTTATGTGCCACCACACCCAGGTAACTATGGACATTACTCATTATTGGTAGAAATCAAGTCTAAAACTGTTAATTTCTGCTACAAGTGATCTGAACAAGTAGGTTTTTTACTTGAATAACATTTCTTCTACAAAAAATTTTACATTTGTTATATATCCTTCCAGATACAAATAACATATGATAAAGGAAGATGGAAATAAATTGAGATTAAATATCTCAGGACTTAGGCTGATGAAATGGCTTTGTGGGTAAGGGTGGTTGCTGCTGAGCCTGACGATCTGAGTTCTGTCCCCCAGGACTCAACATGGTGTCAAGAGACAACTCTCACAAATTGTCCTCTGATCTCTACATGTGAGCTGTGGTGTGCACACATGCACACACAATCAAATGTTAAAAGGAGGTCTCTATTCTTATTTTTTATTTTTTATTTCATTTTTTGTGTTTATACATGTGCATAGAGGGCCAGAAGTTGATGTTGAATATTTTCCTATATTGCTCTCCACCTTACTTTTTGAGACAAGTTCTTTAATTGAACCTGAAACTTACTGATTGTCTAGACTGGCTGGCCAGCAACCTGCTTCTGTCTCCATGGCAGTGAAATTACAGGTATGTGCTCCTCTGCTTGTCTTTTTAAGTGGGTGCTAGGGATCTGAGCTCAGTTTGTCAGACTCACAGGGCAAGTGCTTTGTTGAACGAGCCATTTCCCTAGGCCCCTATTTGTTTGCTATTAAGAAATCAATTTATTATCTATGTACAATGCAACTGGTATGCTTAGTTTCTAAAGCAGAATATAAGTAATCCCTTACACAGTATGATACTTGTTCAACAATTATTGTGTACCTATTATACACCAGACATTGTGCTAAGGAATTTGGTATGACAAATATTTTGATTGAGTAGCACACCTTTGAGAGTAAAGACACATTCATGCTAAAATCAGAACAAAAAGTAGATTTAAAAATAAGACTCTCATGTTGTCAGTTCTACTGGCTAAGACAAGCTATGAGAAACTGCACTTTGAAGTTAACCAAGTTTGCCAAGTTGCTTATCTACAATTGTTTGTGTCCTGCTGTTGATTCCTGTCCTAGCCTAAGAAATCTTGATGAGACAGAGCAACAAGGCTTCACCATGGTTATTATACCATCCTTGGCATTTCAGATTTTATCCTATATCCATATCAATAAACCAACCACAGTGGTTGGTTTCTTAAGAGTAGCTGGAGATTTACTGAAAAAATGCTGCATGTTAAAAGACAGCATCATAAGAGAAGATGTAGAAATTCAACACATACTTCTATTCATCAGGCATCTAAAACACTGCAGTGCCAAAAGAGTTATTTTAAATTCAAAATCAAGCTGATGAATGTTCCTATGATGATGATTGATAATAAAAAGGATAAGCAAATGACCCACACATGAAAAGAAGGGAATATACTCCACTGCAGGAAACCAAGCTTAAACAGAAGATTGAGAACTGATTTTATTTTTTAAAATTTCCTAAAAATAAATCCCTTTTATTTAAACTAATAAAAGTACTTGAGACAGCAGAAAGTAGCTGAGCATAGTGGCACGAGCCTATAATCTTAGCATTTCAAAAAGTGAAAAGCATAGGCATGAGAATTGTGATGTAGAGACACAGGTAGACTGTGTTAGTGAGACATTGTATAAAACGAAAAAATGAACAGGAGCAAACAACAAGTACCTAGTCAATGACCCAATCCATCCTGAACATTCTCACACCAGGAACAAGTCATACAGTATTTTAATCTTTTAAAAATAAATATTTATCTTACCTTATGGAAAAATTACATTATTGAGTTTGTCAGGACTAAGTCATGAACACACACACACACACACACACACACACACACACACACACGATGTATTATTAGAGACTATAAGGTTATATACATGTTTGATGAAAATTTCCCCTGAAACCATGCTTTATAGTTTTATCTTAGTAACTTCAGATTATAATTTCCTACTTCAATTATATATATTCCTAACAAATGAACATGAACTAAGTCCAGCAACATTGGCATTTACAGGTGAATAACTACATGTCCAAGAAAATTGGGAAAGAGACAAAATATATTCAGACTTCAGGTTTTTCTAAAAATGAGATGAGGAATCATAAACTAGAATTCTTTTGTGTTTAGCTTGAACACTACTAGAATTACCACATAAAATACACATTTGTTTATTTTATGAAAAATGGAAAGACATGCCATTAAATAAATTATAAAAAGTTATCCATGTGGGCTCAGAGATGGCTCAGTAGCTAAGAGCATGGGCCGCTCTTGAAGAGGACCCAGGTTCAGTTCCCAGAACCCACACACAGCAGTTCACAACTGTCTGTAATTACAATCCTGGGGATCCGATGCAGACAGACATGCAGGCAAAACACCCACACACATAAAATAAAAATAATTAAAAAAATAGTCATCCACGGTGAGAGGAATGGAATAGGAGATAGGGAACATGTATGAAAATTAAAGTTCTTTAAATATGTATTCTTTGGTACAATAAATATGTATTAACTTTGGAACTACTTCAATAATTAACCAAATTATAAAACAAGTATTATTTAAATATATTTAAAGAAATCAATCCCTAGCATGAAAATAAAAGAAGTAAACTTAAATATCTACCCAGTTTATAATAGAACCACGCAGAAAAGAATTTTACAAGTTATCAAGCTATAATAGTGGGATATACCATAAAAACAAAAGGAACTGCAAAGAAACACTCAGAACATTTTTCTGAGCCTCTTAAATTTGAGTTTGGTATTATGGTTTTGATATGCCCCCCGAAGACTCAAATATTGAAGGCTTGCTTTGCAACTGGTGGTTCTATTTATAGAGAGATGATTAAATATTGAGGACTCAGGTCTAACCAATGGATCTATCCCTTGGTGGCTTTTCAGATATGCATACCCCTGATGGCCTGGGAAGTTTCACAGGTGTTCTTAAAGTAAACACAAAGATTTGCTGTTCTTGATTTGAGTGATTTTCTGGGTCTAGAGAGCAAGGAACCATTTTCACAGGTCACCTCAGGCTGCTTACAGAAAGAGGAAGAGCAGAGTCCAGATTCTTGCAGTGGAATAAGTTTCCTTTTTTAAAATCTTGTATGTGAAAATTATTTGATTTGAACTGGAAGTATAAATGTGAAATAATATTTTGTCTTGATATTACCTAAATAAATACCTAATAACCACTAAGGTAAGCAAGCACTTTTTCTAGTTCTGCCTTCTGCAAATGCTTAGAAATAACAACTAGATAAGTATATATTCAAACCTATAATGCCTTGACTGTAATTGCTAACTACTATAGCTCTGTGGGGAAATGGCTGATTGCTTGTCTGGGGAAAGAATGTTCAAGATGAGTCTGTAAACATGCTGTAAAAACCAACAGCAAAATTTTGACATCCCCCACTACTATCAAACATCATTACCGTCATATGAACAGCATAAGTATAAACGAAGAATTTCTGACCCACCAAATTAGGCAGACTGTCACTAGTAATGATAGTGATAACTTAAAAGAACACCAAAGGAAGCAAAACTGAACAAAAGCAACAGCAACAAATCTACCTCACAACCGGTCACTTCTGGAGGATACTTGGGATCTGACTCATTATTTTGAAAACTGACAAAGAAAAACAGAAAGTACATTTTTCTTCTTAAGTAAATAAAGTATATGTCTACATAATCAAGTAAGCGAGGAACTTTCTCCTCACAGAGCTGTTTTTCTTCTCAGGCAATGAATGAAGAAGGACATATAAAATTATATGAACATTTGGAACTACTCATTTATCATCATCAGCTGACAACATTAAGAAACAAGGAAACTTTATAACCCTCTAGAAAAGCATAGAGAAGTGTGTTAAGGCTAAGCTCCTGCCCCCATCCCCACCCCACCCCCGCCCATTGGGAACAAGGAACAAGGAAAAATAAAACAAACAAACCGATTCTCCCTTTCATGGTTAGTTCTAATCACATATACATTATGAGCAACACTGAATGAACTCAGCAGGTTTTGTGTCTGTGTATGTGTGTACATAATTAAATAATACGAGGTTGTGGGTAGGGCACTTGAGAAGTTGGAGTGGAGAGAAAAGGGTGGAAATGGTGGAAATACAGTACTTATGTATGAAACTCCAAAAAAATGTTAATTAAATAAAGAAAACATTTGATTATAAAGATTAAGCAGAAATTGTCAGAAGTGACTGGGCAAGAAACCTGGGCAACAAGGGCTCAGAGCAATCAAGTGAACACTTGGTCCTGATACAGACAACTTGAAAACAGCAGGAAGCTTTCTGGGAGTTAACTTGGCTTTGCTCTGCCCCTCTCTAGGTACAGCAGGATTCTTGAAGAAGGAAGGCAGGGTTCATTCTGTGGGGTCCTGGTCCTGGACACCTTCCTCACAAATTATGTAGCTTTCTTCTTTCTGTTCTCCTTATGGTGTGCGTGGGGAATGGGGCGTGTGAGCCCATGAGTGTTGTGCAGAGGCCAAAGGTCAACTTCAGCTAGCTTCCTCTTTTCTGCTCCACCTGTTTTTTTTTTAAATTTTATTAACTTTTTTCACACAAGCTATTTTAATACTATTCTTCGCCTTCCCCAACTCCTCCCAGAACCCCTTTACCTTCCTATCCACCTAACTTCATGTTTCTCTCTCAAAAACAAACAACGACAACCATCAAAACCACGAAAAGCAAGAAAAAAAGCCCTGAAAATCAATGCTTTGATTTCCCCCTTACTTTTTGAGACAGGCTCTGTCACCAAACCTGGTCTATTTAGCTAGTCTGGTTGGCCAGTGAGCTCAGGGTACCTACTCATCCTTTCTGTCCTGTTCCACCACTTGGTTTATTTTTGTGCACTGCCATGCCTTGTTTTTTACTCCCCCACACCCACCCCCGAGATCAAAACTCAGGTCACCATGCTTGAACAAGCACTTTACTCACTGAGCCATTTCCCAGGCCAATTTAGATCTCTTCTAACCTGCCAGGACATAGCTGAGGTACAATACGAGGTCCTGAACTCTGGTTCCTGTAACTTACTAAGGCTGAAAAAGCAGTTGGTAGACCTGGAAAACACTGTGAAGTGGACACAGCACCTGCAGAAATCTGGAGCAAGAGATTGAAACTGACATAAAAAAGTCAGTTGTCTAAGGTCACAGAGGAAAAGGTAGTCTGAAATTTTGGTTTTGAAATGGTGCATTCAAATCGCACATGTATCCTAGGTAATTTGGAACAGGCTCCCTTTAAGTTGCAAACTCAGAAAAGCCCTAAGACCTTAACTTTCAATTGAGGTTGCTCCAAAGGCTGGAAGTCTAGCTAAGTACTGAAGGAGGGCCACAGCACAGGGCCAGTCTTCTAAGGTTGCGGGAAGTGGTATTTCATTTTAGCTTCTGTTGTTCTGAGAAATGTCTGTGAGGACAATAGATGGACATAGTAAAGGAAAAGAGAATTCTGTAGCTACATACAATGAGTTTCTACCAAGAATTGGAGGAAGTCACTAGACAAAGGGACATTTATAATTTTCAGAAATAGAAAAGCAGCAAGCCAAAGCCTTACAAAGAAGAAGGTGGATATAATGCATTCAAAAGATGAAAACAAAT
>LZPO01027364.1:1324673-1340649 GCA_001675575.1 Neotoma lepida
CTTTCCTGGAACTCACTCGGTAGCCCAGGCTGGCCTCAAACTCACATAGATCCGCCTGCCTCTGCCTCCTGAGTGCTGGGATTAAAGGCATGCGCCACCACCGCCCAGCCAGTAAAAGTATTTTTAAACAAATGGCTCAAATATGCTTTAAAACGGAAAATTGAAAATTGTTCCAAAGCGAAATATAAAAATAATAGCAATATAGGCAAAAATCGAAACTAAACCAGAGAAACAATACTTGAATTAAAGTCAAAATATCAAAGAGAAAAACACCACAATAGTAAAAATGAAACAAATAATAAATCCATGGGAAAAAATCAATAACAGAAAAAAAGAATTCACTCTAGGGCTTCAATGGTATTTCTAAGAAGGCAGAAAGAATCAGCAAACTGCGAGGTTGATTAAGGAGCAGAAATGAAAGGAAAAAGAATTAAGAAAAGCAGAGCCTAGGGACCTGGTGTGGCAACATTAAGCTGACCAACACTGATAATATCAGAGTTATAAAGGAAGAGAGGGGAAGAGTATTTGAAGAAATAATGACCCTAGATTTCACTATGAGACAGATTATAACAAAATGGGTGAAAGGCATGACGGAAGAAAGATACATCAAAGCAAGGGGGAAGCAACTTGGCAAGGACAAAAATGTGTTTTACAGCAAAATCCTCATAGAAAACCCGCAGGGCTAAAAGGCAAAGTGGTGATTGAGAACACTGGGGAAAATATTAAATAAGGATTCTATATGGCACAAAACTTTCCTTCCAAGAATGAGTGGGAGATTAAGACAGTAAAGAGGAATAGAAAATGAGGGACTTGGTTAACACTACATTTAACCTGCCAGAAGTGCTAAACGCCATGCTTCAGGTGGACATGAAAGGACACAGAGCTGTACAGCATCTTGATGTTCTATCAAGAATGAAGACCTGTGGGTAAAATTACCTTCACTGACAAATATCAAAGTTCACATTGCTGTGTATTTAGTTTTTAACTCTAGTTTTTAATTCTCTATATGAAATCAATCACAGGTGGTATGTATAACACATAATTAAATATTATAGGACACACAATGCACATAGATATAATCTGTGATGACAACAATATAAATAGTGGGGGATAGGGAAGCATGTATAGGAGCACAGTCTTTTTATACTATTGAAAATAATAGTCTATTCAAACTATGTTGCTATAAATTTAGAATGTTAAATTTAATCTTCACGGTAACCATAAGTGAAATAGTTAGCCTTCTGTATTTGTGACTTCTACAATTATAGATTCCATCAACTTTAGATTAAAAGCATTTAAAAACAATTGTCTATACTATACATGTACATACTCTTCTTGCTGCCATTGGTCTGTAAACAACACAGGGTAATAACTATATACTGAGAATTTATAGTGTACTAGATATTACAAATAATCCAGAGAAGATTAAAGCATACAGAAAGATATGCCTAGGTTATAGTCAAATACAAAAACTTTTTATATAAGGGACTTGAACATATGAACATTTTCTTATCTGCAGGAAATACTGGCAGCAAAAGCTTGCATATCCCAAGGTGCAAATCTATCTTCAAATACACACATACACGTACAGACAAGGAAATGAGATTATAATCCAGATTGGTTTATATAAAAAGCACTTAAATGCAGAGTATGGCAGTAATGCGGGAAACGAGGGACAATCAAAGCATTATATATAGGAAACAAAAATGTCAAAAGTATGTCCGTCCTTCTCAATTATGAAATTCAGTATAAATCAAATGCTGTACTCAAAGGGCATAGCTTAGCAAATGGAGAAAATGACACAAGTATTTGTTCCTCTAGATATAAAGACAATGTAGGCTGAAAGCAAAAGGATAGGATTCATTGCAAATACTAACCAGACGAGAACTAGAGTAGCTGTTACCATCAGACAAAATAGACTGTAAGCCAACAACCCTTGTAAAAGATAAAAGAAATTATCTACTGAGAAGAGTCAATTCATCAAATTATATAATAATTATAAATGTATATGAAATAAAAAAACAGATCACCCAAGCTCAAGAGGAAAGCATTAATGGAATTGAAGGGAGAATGTTTTACACTGCTAGCTGCAGATTTCAGTACATCATCTTGAATAATGGCTAGAGCATCTAGCTAGGAGAAGAATAAGGAAAATGATATTAAACAACACTGTAAACCAAATAGAACAGACAGATATAGAACATTTCAAACCTAAAAAGTCAAGTATACATTCTTTTCAAGAATATGAGACATTTCCCAGAAAAACCATATGCTAGGCCCCAAAACAAGTCTCAGTAAACTAAAAAAAAAAATCCAAAATCTTCAAAGTAACTTTTCTAACTGCAACAGAATGAAATCAGAAACCAATAATGGAGAAAAAAATAAGAGACTTCACAGATTTGTGAAAGTGAAACAACAAAGCCATATGCAACAAGTCAAAGACAAAATCATAAAGGAAATCAGACAATATCTTGAGGTGAATGAAAATGAGAATACAGTATGAAACCTAGGAAATGTGATGAGGTGGTGGTGGACCACTGATTGTTGTAGATGCTGATATTAAGAATTTCCAAATCAATAGCCAAACTTTATCTTGTGAGCAGTTAGAAAATAGTGTTTAGAGCAGATATGCAATAGAGAATATAAAAAACCTAAACTGTTCTTTGAAAATATCAAAATTATCTTGTATATATGTGTGCATATGTGGTCATGTGTATTATGTGCATATGCATGTGTGCAAGCCAAAGGTCAATGCTGGGTGGGTGTTCTCTTTAATCACTGCCCTTTTCCCATTAATTTTAATTCTATTTTTATTTATTTATTGATTGATTGATTTTGTGTGTGCATGTGTGTGTGTGTGTGTGTGTGTGTGTGTGTGTTTAGGGCTGAATACTAGGGATTGGATAACTTATTGGGGGTTCTTCCCTTCAGAAGCCTGATTCTCTCTTTCTTTTAGCAGCCATTGCCTGTAGTTCTTCATCTAGGGGCAGGACCCGGTGTACCTTCCCCCACCCATGTTGGAATGTCAACTGTCATTCTCTCACTGGCCTAGAATTTAACAAATAGGCTAGGCTGGCATGCCAGCAAGCCCCAGGGATCCTCCTGTCTTTGCCTCCCAGGGCTGGATTTAAGAGTGCCTGGGGCCACACCTATTTTTTTAATGTGCATGCTAGGAATTAAAACCTTTGTCCACATGGTTGCATAACAAGCACTTTACCAATTAAACTATCTCTTCAGCTAGAAAATTATCTTTAGATAGACTGGCCAAGCAAAAAGAGGAGACACAAATGACTAAACCTGGAGATGAAAGTGTGATTCTTTACAGAAATAATATTACAGTGGAATACTAGAAGTGATTATGTGCCAATAATCCAGATAATAGAACAGACGCTGCCTAGGAACAAATAAATGGCTTGAGTTTACCCAGAAGATGTAGGACATTCTCAGCAGACCTGTAACAAGTAGAGATTGAACTAATAACCAAAACCTCATCAACAAGACAAGTGCAGAAATAGACAGCTTTGCTGGTGAATTCTATAAGCCATTTAAAGCAGAACTGGGCTGGGGTATTGCTCAGTAGACTCCTTGGCTAATATGTGAGAGGCCTTAGACTTAGTCCCCAGTGTGGAAAAAAAATAAGCACAAATCCTCCAAATGATTATAAAAGAGAAGATGAAGGAACACTTCCTTTCCCATTCTATAAGGCCAGTATTACCAATACCAAAGTCTGGTAAGGCACCTAAAAAGAAAATCATATACAAATATCCTTTAGTAATGTCTCAATATAGATGCAGACTTATGAAAAATTATCAGCAAACCAGTGTCAACAGATTATTAACAAGATTCTATGCCATAACCAGGAAGGATTTATCTGAGAAATGTTCTAGTTGTTCAACATAAGAAAAGAAATATATCACATTAATTCAATGATGACAATACCACATAATTATCTCAAATGGTGTCAAAAGGCATTTAACAAAATCCAACACCCACTCATGATAAAAGCACTTAGCAAACTAGGAATAGATGGGAACTTGCTTGAGATGAAATTGGTAATTTATATAAAAAAAGAAAAAATCAATATAAAATCCTTATTTAAGAGAAATAAGACTTCTCCCTTATGTATAGTTGTACCTCATGTGAAAAAAAATTTCTCTGTGATCTTGCACAAAATAAGGTTGCTCAGTTTCCTCATTGCTACTCAACACTGTACTTTAAGAAAATGAGAAAGAGAGATGGGAGGAATGAAAGAAAAAGAGAGGGCTGGTAAGGTAAAGGCACTTGCTACCAAGCCTGATGACTGAGTTCAGTCCTTGAGACCTACATGGTAGAAGGAGATACCTATTTCTAGAAGTTGTTGCCTGAGGTGTACATATGAACAGTGGCACACACACACACACATGCCCCATTTGCCCTCCCATGAGTAAATAAATATAACACAAAACTTAAAGATTAAAAATAAAGAAAAGGAAGAGATGGATGGCCTCAAGTTGGAAAGGGACAGTAAGATTACCCTTATCTGGGAGCTGGAGAGATAGTTCAGTGGTTTAGAGCACTGGCTACTTTTCCAGAGGATCCAGTTTCCATTCCCAGCACCCACATGGTAGCTTGCAACCATCTGTAACTCCAGGTCCAGGGAAATCAATGGCCTCTTCTGGCCTCTACAAACACTGCATTCATGTGGTGCACAAAATTACATGCTGGCAAAATGCCCATCCCTATACATAAAAATAAATAATTCTTTAAAACGTTTCAAATGTCAACATTCTGTTCCAGGTTGGTTTCCCTGTATAAAATTCAAAATCTTTGAAACAACAACAACAAAGTTACCCTTACTTGCAGATTATATGATGCCATGTATAGGAAATCTGTCAGAATCAAGAGAAAAGTAACTACAGCTAATAAAGTAATTTAGCAAGTTGGCAAGCTATAGAATGAACACACACACAAAAATGCCTTTGGGATTCACATCCAGAACCCATGAAGACTTCAAAAAATTAGATACTGCAAATCAATTAACCAGAATTAATTATTGGGCAAATGAAGTACACATTAATTCCCAAAACCAGTAAAAATAGGCATAAATATATGAAAATATATTCAATATCTTTACCTATCAGAGAATACAAATAATCACACACTGAGATTCCATTTCACCCCACTCAAAATAGCTATAATTAAGAAAATAGACAACAAATGTTTATTGAAATAGGAGGCAGGAACCCTTCTTTGGTGGGACTATAACACAGCCAGTATGGAACTCACTGAGGATGTTCATAAAATATAGCTATTTTATGATCCAGCTATAACAATTCTGGGCATCTATCTGAAGGAATCTAACTCAGCATAAAAGAGATATCTGTACACCTATGTGTATGTACAGAACTGTATCATCTCCAAATTCATATATTTAAGTTCTGTCAGTACATCACATCATGATCATACATAAGCAATGAGGTCTTTAAAGAGGTGATTGACTATGGTTATCAGTTTGGCTCCTAATTCAGATTGGTGTCCTTACATGAAGAGGAATCTTGGACACACAGGTACGGATGTATACACACAGTGGAAACAGTATAAACACAACGAGAAAACCATCCATAAGCCAAGGAGAGAGGCCTCAGAAGAAACCTAACCTATCCCACAGCTTTTAGTCTCCACACTGTGTGGAAACAAATGCCTGCTGACCTAGCCACAGAGTGTATGGTATTTCATTATTTCAAACCTTGTTGAAGATGCTTTATAAGTACAGAGATGCTTAAAATACACCAAAATTCAGCTAGAGAGATGCTTCACTGTGTGTGCTAGCTAGTTTGTTGTTGTTGTTTTGGTCAACTTGACAAAAGCTAGGGTCATCTTGGAAGAAGCATCTTATTTGCGAATATACTTCCATAGGATTGGCCTGTAGGAAAGTCTGTAGGGCATTTTCTTGATTGATGATCATGTGGGAGGGCCTCAATCACTTTAGGCAGTGCCATCCCTGAGTCAGTGGCCCTGGGTCATTTAAGAAGCCAGGCTAACCAAGCCAGTAAGTAGCATTTCTCTATGGCTCCTGCACTAGTTCTTGCCCCAACTACCCCAGATGCTAGACTACAAATTAGAAGATGAAATAAACCTTTTCCTGCCCAACTTGCTTTTGGTCATGGTATTTTATCACAGCAATAGAAACCCTGACTAAGACAGTGGGTAAAGCATTTCCCATACAAGTGTGAAGATCTAATTTCAAATTCTGTGAACCAAGTAAGGCAGGTATCTGTAATCCCAGTACTCTTATGGTGATATGGGAGGCAGAAACAGGAGACTCTTGGGTGTACATAGTGACAAACAATGAAGAGATCCTGTCTCAAGGTGGAAGGTGAGGACTGACACTCAAAGTTTTGCTCTGAGTTCCACATGCCATAGCACAGAAAATCTGTACACACACCCATGAGTATGTGCATGTGCATGCATGTACACACACACACACACACAGAGAGAGAGAGAGAGAGAGAGAGAGAGAAAGAGAGAGAGAGATCATATACATACACAAAAATGCCAACATTTCATGTCATGTAACAATCAATAAAAACCATACCAAAAAACTATAGAACAGTTTACTGACACATCATATTTAAGAAGATAATAGGGAACAAAATGACAGTCTCACCTTTGTCTAGGTGGAGGAGTAAAATAAAATTCACACCAAAAGACAAGATGGACATAAATAGCTAAAATGTTAGACCCAGAGAGATGATCCCTTGGTTTAAGATTCCACTTGAAGCAAATAATTCTAATGACATTCTACTAGTACTAAATTATATTATAAAATCACATCAGAAACTAACCCTAAGCTCAAACCAGGTGACCTAATAGCAAAGAAAGGAAATAAGAATTGCTTAGAATACTGCTTAGATCTCTTCTCCCTTGAAAGCACCCTCCATGGTAAAATAAAATGAAACAAAACAAAAGAGCAAACAAGAAACCAAAGACTTGCTTATATTTACCTATTCTGTCAATTTACATTAAACCTAGTTAACCACTCTCATGCTAACTAAAAAACTCATATTTGCTGCCACCAAAGGAACAAACTTATAAATGTTTTTCTGGTTACTTTTCCTCTTAAACATCATCATTAGCTCATTTATTGATACAAATTATCTTTACCTGGTAGTGCTATTGGATAGTAGGAAAAAATTGAAAGGGAAAGACAAAGATTTATTAAGACAAAAATGCTGATGAAAGTCACTCTTAAGGGAGAGAAAAACTGCTTTCGTTTTGTAGTGACACTGGTTATAAATCAGAATGTATACAAGAGCACCTCCAAATGGACGGGAGGATGCATTCCGCTAAATGTGCTAAATGGGAGACAGTTTCTTTTGCTAATAAGGAACATATTTTGTGGGCTTTTCTAGAACTGTAGTTTATAACAGATATTCAGAAAATATTGTTGGGTAGTAATCAAATAATGTGACATTTGAATTTTTCTAGTGAGATGAATAATACTATATGGATTCATGTGGCAAAACTGTCTCTTTGAATACATTTTTTTTTCCTTTCAGGAGTTGCTGTTTCTTGGAACATCACTCATAAAATGAATTTAAAACATACTAGGTATATAGGGGTATAAATATTTCTTTTAGTTGCAAAGGCAGTTCACTGTTAGCAGCAACAGATAGGATCACAAGTATACACTCATCACATGGCCACGGTCATAAGACTCTGATGAGACTGTGACTACTTCCCTTGCACACACACTTGTCCTCCTTCCTGAAGGTATCAACCTTAACCTTCCTCTCTGCTTGTTTTCTGTTTTGTATCTGGGGTTAATCTATTCCTTCTAGCCAACAGCATCTCTATGTTAATGGTGGATCTCCATTTAAAGCATATCTTACCATTTTAATACTTGGTAGCTATTCAGATAAGATACATTTCAAGAACATTGGATTAAATATACAATGATACATATTTATGGGGTGCAATGAAATGCTTAAATATATGTATACAATGTATAATGACGACATCAGAGTAACTGGAAGATCTGTCACCTCATAAACTTAGCATTTGTGTTTAGATCCATTTGTAATCTTGTCTAGCTATTATAAAACACACAATTAAATGTCAACTATGGTTACCCTAATGTGTTATAGAACACTATAAGTAATTCCTGTTAATTGTATGCTGATACCTTATAAGCATTTTATCTCCATGCTTGTATTCTTATTCCCAGAGTCTGGCAGCCATTATTATAGTTGCATGCACTTTTCAGATATTATCAAACAGTACATTTCATGATGACTTAAACTAGTATGAAACATTTTATCTTTTGCTAGTAGGAGCTATAACAGAGTACTGGAGAATAAAATCAAATACTAGTATGTATGCAACAGAGTTACACAAACTTTTGTAAGGAATAATAACTAAAACAGCAACATACGGTGGAAGGTAACTGGTATGTGGTTGTTTCTTTTAATTTGTGGAGAAGAATGTGGCTGAGGCACAGGAACCCTGCAAACGATAAAAAATTAAGATAACCATAAATTGTAAAAAAGAGATTTAGATGGGAAAAAATCTAATTGCATTTATTCAGAATTTATTTTAATTCAATGCATTTCTTAAAGTAATCCATTAAATATACATATAATTACCAAAAATCCATACATAATATGTTTAAAACACTGCAATGGAGTTAAATTTTATTATAAAAGAGAACATTTAACTTCATTATATATCAACTAAAGATGGAAACAATTTTATTATCTTATGGGAATTTCAAAATGAGTTCTCATTTTTCAACAGTTCTGTAAAACAACCTTTTGCATTCTACAACTTCACTTTAGTTTACTTCCATACTACTTGAGATCTGCATTTATTTTCTTCAGCAAGGAACAATTCTATGCCTCTTTTCTTCTGCTCAATTAACTCTTGTTTGTCTTTCAAATTTTAACTCAGTTATTATTTTCTATAGAACCCTCCTCTGAGTTTTAATTAGGGCTAATTGCTCCTTTTATATGCTGAAATAGTACCAGAACAAACAGAATAAAAGTGTTGCTGGATGCTGTCCTCTGTGCAGCAACTGGGATTACTGAGGATAGCACAAGATTGGGCTCATTGATGTTCCTCCATGGAGAGAGGGGCTGAAGAGGTCCTACCTCTTCCTCAAATTCTATAAGCAGTTAACAGTTGCTAGGAAATGGGGGGGTTCTTCAGTGGTGTAGCTGCTTATAAGTTTCCCATGTTCTAGGGGGGTTCTTCAGTGGTGTAGCTGCTTATAAGTTTCCCATGTTCTAGTAAATGACCCCTTACCTATGATCCTGTAAATAATCCTAATTAAACTCATTAATGCAACAAGCTAGGCCTGGAAAGAATCATTACTTTAGGATAGATGTTTGTTTATCTTCCCAGAAAAAGTTCACCCAACACTTGGCACCTTAATCCAGGACACAACAGAATTAAAAATGAGGAGGAGAAGTACCATTGCCTTTGTTGTGGGCTATGAGACATGCAACTGAAGCTAAGCCATCTGGGGGTGGAGTGACTGTGTGGAGAATCCTGGTATGGTTGTCCTTCCCGGTGTGATATAGAATGGTGTGCCTTCTGCTTTAGTAGCCCTTGCATTGTCCCTACTATGTGTTTGAAGGTGGGGTGCCCCTGGAGAATTCCAGAGTGAATGTTTTCCTGTATTTGGTATGGAATGCAATACTCCTTGATGGATGGCATCTATCATATGAGGATGGAGAGGTCCCTCAAATGGTTGATGAAGGCTATATTATAATCCGCAAAAGTAACATGTATGGGACAGAGTTTTAAGTAAGCTGTGGTATCAGTTATGTGGCCCTTGCTCTGGGCAATAAGACAAGTAACTGAGCTCAAGTTTTCTGCCTAGAATGACTGCCTATGAAATGGAGGAAATACAAAAAGAAACAAACAAACAAACAAACACGTGGATGCTATCCTCTGTAGCAGTCACTAAATTAGCAGGAAAAAGAAAAGACAGAGGGAGAAAAGGGAGAGTTGAATAGGATAGAGGAATTGGCTTGCCATTTCTTATTGGGGCATAAAGAAAAGAGTACAAATTATATCTTTGCTAAATAGCCTCTCTTGGAATACTCAAACTTGGATTCCATGAGAAGAACTGGACAATGAGGAGGGACAAAATGAGACAGAAGTGATGCAAGATACCTCTCAGGTCTGACCTTTAATGCAGAGGAAGGGAAAACATGCAGAATACAGAGGGGGCCTTAATAATGACCCAAGAAAGTGAACTACTATAATCAGGTAATAGCCTGACTGTGAACTATGCTTCTTTGTTTTTAAAGATTTATTTATTTATTATGTATGCAGTGTTCTGCCTGCATGTATCCCCTGCAAGCTAGATGAGGGAACCAGATCTCATTACAGATGGCTGTGAGCTACCATGTAGGTGCTGGGAATCGAACTCAGGACCTCTGGAAGAGCAGTCACTGCTCTTAACACCTGAGCCATCTCTCCAGCCTGTGAACTACACTTCTTTCTAAAGGTCAAAGGCTACATAATGAGGGAAATAATTCCATGATCCACTGACTTATAAGAGGCCTTAGAGACACTTGATTACCACTGGTTGAGGTTCCCATGAACATCAGGGACTGGAAGACAATAGAAGGACCAGCATTAATGACAAAAATGAGTGTACACAGCAGTCTTTGATGCTCAGTTCACTGGGTCAGATAGAATTGTGTTCACAGAACATCTAAGGAAGGGGTTGATTCAACAGGGACCTCAGGACTAGTATGGTGGCTTTGCTGAACCCCATGGTGGCACACAATTTTTGAGGTAAGAGAGACTGAAGGACTTAGATTGGCATGTACATCAGGCTTGTAAAGTGCTAAAGCATTTAAGGGGACTTAAGAAAAGGCAAAAGCAGACTAAAAGGCTTGCCTGAGTCACTCGAAAGTATATGTGGTAAGATGTGTGTCAAGCCAGAGTTTCTAAGGAAAAAACGTGACAGAAAACCAAATTCAATTCTTGTGACCCCCGAGAAGGTTTTTCAGCCTGAATAAACATTAATGAAGGTATAGTGATAGAGCAGCGCAAGTGGGCAAGACCAGGCTTGTCTCAGGAGTGCAGTAAGCCCCAGAATAACACATTTCTCTTCTATAAGAAAGGATCCTGGCAGTGAAAATTCTTTGTCCAGCTCAAGGACCTCTCAGGAGCAAGGTGTGGCCAACAGAAAAGGCATCAGCCAAGCTGTAGCTTGGCCCTAGAGATTGCCAGATGCAAGGAACCTGTGAGGGAACAGCAGGTGAGAGCACAGTCTTGACCCTGGGCCAGTTAGAGCAAAGAAAGCCAGTCCTGGACTACTGCTAGAGGTGGGGATATGCAAATCATCCCTGTGGCAGCACCCCAAGATGAGGTAGGGGGATGGCTCATTGAGAATGATTGTAATGATTGTGGATTATGGAGGACTGATGAAGGTAGTACCGTCCATCCATGCCATAGTACTCAACACTGATCTTTTAGGAAACAATTGATATATATTATGAGATCTTTTCCTGCTATATTGATCTTGCGAATACTTTCTTTAGTTTTGCCTTAACTTCTCACTTCTGAGATCAACTGGTCCTTGCTTGGAATGGTGGGTGGTGGGCCTTCAGAGACCTTGCTCACACTTTGCAGGACAATTCTGTGTTGTAGATGATTTAATGGTAACTACTGAGAGTTCTGTAGATTTAGAAAAGAATTCTGAAAGACATTAAAGCACACTCAAGGAGGAAGGATAGAAGATCAGTTCACAAAGGGCACAAGGACTGTGCATGACCACAGAATTCATGGGAATTTTGTGATTTGATAAGGTTCAGATGACACACAACAAGGTGAATGAGAAAAAAATCCTCTAATATCCATGCCTATAAAAGTTAAAATGACAGTTTGAGAGTGTGAACAGAAGTGCCTTGAATGGGTAGGGAAAGATGCTCCCAGAAGCCATATGGTATGCCAGGGACGGACTACTTCCCTTTGAGTTGTTATCCAGGGGAGATTCTGAGGCCCCTAAAACACTATAGGCTACTAACATTGCTGTTGACTGTCCATCAGAGCTAGGTTTTAACACTTCATGGCTGAAGACACCACATGTTTTGGTTGTAGGACATAAAGAAATCAAGCTGGAAGTGAGATGGCAGCTTCCTATCTGTTGGCTAGTTTTCATAGTGTTAGGAAGTGCTATGCAGGCAGTTGGGGAGGAAAAATCATCACCATTCCTACATAGCTGTGGGCTCTGCATGTTATATCACCAACATGCCAGCCAAGATGTGCCTACTGATGCAATAGTGGCATGACTATTATGGGAGCAACCAACGATTTTCTGATTAGATTTAAGGCCCACTCCAAACATGAGAATTTGAATCTGGTATAAATGCAGTCAAAAACCCATGGCTGAGGAGATCATAGGCCCTAACAGGGAAGCTGCAATTATTGTTTTGCTCAACAGGTATGCTATATCTGTTAAGTTGCCTTCTAAATATTTACACCTATGCCCACAGATTATTGCTGCTATGATCCTTGGCCAGGGAAGCTTATTTTTGAAGTAGCTAGCAATTACTGCATAGGCTTATATTGGTCAAGCATTGAGAATAAGTGACTATTAAATGTTCAGCTCTAAATGGACATCTATATTATTCCCTTCATGGTTCTGAGAACAGTGAAGCAGGGGTGAAAAGAATATAAGATAGTTAAGATAGCTTTCTCCAACCTGCTGCCATATGCAAACCTGTGAGCCTAGTTCCAGTCCCAAAGCCCTAGAACCCTCTTTGTTTGCCAGCAACCTTTACTGCGTAAGTCACTTATTCCTTTTCTTTTCCCAACCCACAGCCATCTGTAAAATTACAAGTCCATTTCCAGACCTGTAGCCCTGAAACTTCATTTATGAACCATCTTCACCTAGTAAGTCCCTATCCCTTCCCCTCCACCTGCCACTATCAACAAATACAAAAGCCTAGTTCCAGACTATGGTCCATTAGCACTCTTTGTTCCTGATAAATCTTTGCTGGGTAAGCAGATTCCTCCCTTTCTAATCATTACCTTGCCTTGTCCCCTCCCTTTTCCCCTGCCTATAGCCATCTCTAAACCAACAGGCCTAGCTCCAGATAAGCGGCCTTTGAACCTGCTCTCTTTGAGAACCACCTTAGGGTTTCTATTGCTGTGAAGAGACACCATGACCACAGCAACTGTTATAAAGGAAAATATTTAATTGGGATGGCTTATAGTTCAGAGGTTTAGTCCATCCATTAAGTCCAAAAGGACACAGAACACCAACTAGATAAGAGCTAAAAAGAAACACCCCACAGCATATCATAGTAAAAACACTAAATATACAGGACAAAGGAAAAAATATCAAAAGCTACAAGAGAAAAAGAGGCTATCAATTTGAGAGTACTGGAGTATGGGAAGAATTGGAAGGAGAGTTACCTGGGAGAGGCTAGAAAAAGGAAAGGGAGGGAGGAATGTGATGAATTCTATTTTAATTTAAAATGTACTGAAAAAGAATGTAAGATACAGAGGAATAGGTAGAGGATTGTGGAATGCTGTCCTTCAGATATGACTGACTATTGCTCTCTTCAACTCTCAATAGATGTAATTACTGCATAATTACTGCACAATATTGGTTAGCTAAAGTTCAGTACTAGATGGCAGGAGGTTGAAAGGGTGGCATTCTTGAGGTCACAACTCTACCTGAGGATGTGTAGGAAGTTATCAGTTGGCTTGGAGGAGAGGGCTTTTTTCTTCAGTGTTTTAATGACTTGAATGGGTAGGGAAAGATGCTCCCAGAAGCCATATGGTGTGCCAGGGACGGACTACTTCCCTTTGAGTTGTTATCCAGGGGAGATTCTGAGGCCCCTAAAACACTATAGGCTACTAACATTGCTGTTGACTGTCCATCAGAGCTGGTTTTAACACTTCATGGCTGAAGACACCACATGTTTTGGTTGTAGGACATAAAGAAATCAAGCTGGAAGTGAGATGGCAGCTTCCTATCTGTTGGCTAGTTTTCATAGTGTTAGGAAGTGCTATGCAGGCAGTTGGGGAGGAAAAATCATCACCATTCCTACATAGCTGTGGGCTCTGCATGTTATATCACCAACATGCCAGCCAAGGGGGAAATGATGTAATTATAATATAAAAAATTAAAATATGTGGAAGTCTCTTTGAAATTATATACTAAGTTGAATCTGAGTTTTGAAATGTACAATAGAAAAAGTCTCGAATTCCATGAAGATAATGTTTGTAGAAATCTAAACTTTAAAGGAAAATCTCCTGGGGGCTCAGGATGAAGAGAGAGCTGTAGTGACTTCTTATCTTCTTAGACAACACACTGTTATGAACTAAACATGCCCAGAAATAGGGACATGACACGCACTTCTGCTAGAGTGTCAGATGGAAATAAAAAGTATATTATTGAGAAGGCGATTCTTATATGGTCTCAAATGGCTTGCTCATACTGTATTCTGTGTGCATGGAAAGTTGACCTTATAAGTGGTATACCTAGACATTTAGCTGAGGATATTTCTCATCAAAATGTGGGAGGATCTCTTGGATTCTCCTTCTATTCCAAGTAAAATATACAAAGAATGATACCCAATAGAGGCGGGACTGTCAAACAAAAGAACAGATATAAAATATCAGAAAGTTTGCTCTGGACAGATCAACAAACATGTGGCTAGAGAAGTGTCTGCTCAAAGATTTGACTTACATGAAAAATAACTGTGCAGTGGAATAGCTCTGTTGGTAAAGTGTTTTCCATGAAGGCATATAGATCTGATTTCTATCCTCAGAACCTACATAAAAAGTCCAGCAGGGTCATGCGCTAGTAATCACAGTGTTGGAGAGGCAGAGATAAGCAGATACCTTGGGTTGACTTCAGAGCCAGCTTAGCTTACTTGGCAAGCTCTAGGCAATAAGAAATGAGGCTCGAAAAACAAGGTAGCTAGCTCCTGAGGACTAATACCTGAGGCTGTCTTTAGGTCTCCACATGCATGTACACACACAAGCAAATGCATCTATACAGGAACACACACAAAGACACATACACACAACTGAAATTATGACTTAAAGATCACCATGTTCAGAAAAATAATCCAGATGAAAAAGAAAAACATCATATTTTTTCTCATAGGCAGAATGTGTATGTGTATGTGTGCATAGAAAGACTATTTGGGGAATAAAAAGGGATTAAGAGAAGTGGAGAGGTGTGAATGAGAGAGGATAATGGAGAAATAAAGATGAATATCAAGTTTTCTTTCATATGTAATAAAGATTTACACACACATAAACACATACACACACAACATTAAAGCAGAAAGTAGACTAGACCATCCGATGAGAGAGACCAGTGAAGAGGACAAGAGATAGACACTAGTTGGAAGGTGAACATGAGTAAAGTATACTTACATACATGCATAAAGATATCATAACAATAGGCCATTTTGGGGTTAGGGAGAAACCTGGTGCCAGGGAAGTTCCCAGGAATCCACAAGGACGACTCCAGCTAAGATTCCTAGCAATAGTGGAGAGGATGCCTGAACTGGCCTTCTCCTGTAATCAGATTGATGACTACTCTAACTGTCATCAGAGGTACTCTATCCAATAGCTGATGGAAGCAGATGCAGAGATCCACAGCCAAGCACTGGGCCGAGCTTCGGGAGTCCTCGTGAAGATAAAAAGGATTGTACGAGCCAGGGGAGTCAAGGTCATGATGGGGGAACCCATAGAGACAGCTGACCTGAGCTCCTGGGAGTTCACCAACTCTGAGTCAACCTGCATGGGACCAATTGAGGCCCTCTGCATGTGTATGACAGTCGTGTAGCTTGGTCTGTTTGTGAGACTCCTAACAGTGGGATCAGAACTTGTCCCTGGCACTTGAACTGGCTTTTGGGAACCCATTCCCTATGCTGGGTTGCCTTGCCCAGCCTTGATACAGGGAGAGGAGCTTGGTCCTACCTCAACTTGATATGCCATGCTTTGTTGA
>LZPO01027364.1:1340720-1370886 GCA_001675575.1 Neotoma lepida
GGAAAAGAGGAGGGAGGGGAAACTATGATCAGGGTGTGAAATGAAAAAAATTTTAGGAAAACAAGTATCATAATGAAGTCAATTATTTTGTACACTAATTAAAATAATATGTGGCTAGAGAGATGGCTCAGCAGATAAAGATGATTGCGACCAATACTGATAACCTGAGTTATCCTAAGACCCACATGGTGGAAGGGAACGAACAACTCTGGAAGATTCTCTTCTGACTTCCACGTGTATATGACGGCATGTGTATGCCCACATATAGGTATACACATACATAAGCACACACAATACATAAATATAATAAAATTTAAAATTAATTTTAAAAGATTAGGCTTATGATCAGAGATCCAATGAACTATCAAAACAGAAGGTTTGCTAGTCTCTAATACCAGAGGAAATATAGACAGGATGAAATGAAAAAAAAATGTCAGACTTCTGGGATTCTACAGGCAGGAAATGAGCTGTACGTAAGAGAGAAAGAACTTTCTACAAAGGACTCCAGTAGCACAAGAAATAATCTAAAAGATTGCCAAATGGGAATACATGAGTATTCTGCACAACAAAAGAAATTATCACTAGAGTAAAGAGATAGCCCACAGAATAGGATAAAATCTTTGTCTTATGTAATTCATACAGGGGCTCAATATCCAGAATATATAAAGAACTGTAAAAATTTATCACCTAAATCCAAAACTTCCTCTCAGTAAGACAAATATTTTCCCCGAAAGAAGAAATGCAAATGGCCAATAAATATTTTAAGAATGGCTAAACACCCTTAGCTTTAAGGGAAATTAAAACTATTTTGAGGTGTAATTTCATCCCATTCAGAATGGCTATCATTAAGCAAACAAATGCCAACAAATGCTGGTGAGGATGTGAAGGGGAAAGAGAGGGCTCCTTATCAACTTATAAACTTCTGGGAAACACATAAACTGGTGGAACAACTATAGAAATCAGAGTGGAGAATAGTCACAACGAAAACCACAAATGGCATAACTGAGCTCTGCCATTCTGGGCATATACCCAAAGGACTCTATAGTCTGTCACCAAGATATTTGCATATCTATATTTTCTGTGTCACTGTTCACAACAGCTAGGAAATAGAATCAGATCATGTTTCCATCAACTGATGATTGGATAATGAAATTTCTTCAGCTGTAAATAAGAGTGAAATAATGAAATTGGTAGAAAAATGGATGGAACTACAAAGTATTACATTAGGTGAAATAAGCTAGACTCAGAAAGACAAATACATTTTCTCTTTTACATGCAGTTCCCAGATTTTACTCTGTGTGTGTGTGTGTGTGTGTGTGTGTGTGTGTGTGTGTTACAAGTTATGGAACTATAAAGGTGTCACTGAGAAAGGGGAAAGATCTTAAGGAAGAGGCAAAAAACAAAAGAGGTGAAAGAATACATGTGACATGGGGGCAGGACAGGAACCAACAGAAGAGGGTCACAAGGATGGAGGAATGGAGAGGAAGCCAGGCAAGGCATGCCCACTGGTACAATAGTGGAATTAAAATCATGGAAATAACCAGCTCATTTCTTTTTGGTATTGTTATTGGTATTTTGAGACAGGGTCACTCTGTGTAGCCTTGGCTGGCCTGCAACTTGTGATACAGACCAGGCTAGACTTCAACTCACAGAAATCCATCTGCCTCCCACTTGTGACTGCTAGGATTAAAAATGTGCACCACCGTGCCCAGCTTCCAACGACTTTCTTACAGATTTAAGCCCTGCTCCATAAAATGATATTCAGTAGGTTATGAACATATTGATAGACAGGTATAGGCCCTAGAAAAGAGCCAACTACTACTGTTAAATGGATATGGTATTAAACTGACTCTGAATGAAGTATCCAAATACCCATAGATCAATGCATCTCTCAACCCTCATCTTAAAAGCTTCTATTTGCAGCTAACACAGCATTGCATAATTGGTCACATTGCAGAGAAAAAGAGACTACATAATATTCAACCCTAAATGGAACATATATGACACAGCCTCTCCCAAGGCTCAGGGATAATTGCAGAAGGATGGAAAGAGTTGTAAGGGCCTGAGGCAGTAGATAGCTACAAGGAAGCAAGAGCTTCTGGACATAGCAAGGCACCTGAAAATATGAACTCACACTGGTTGCAACAGCATGTAAGAAATGCATGCAATCCCAAATCATACCAAATCCCAGTATTGAGAAGGGAGTTGGACACACAATCCCATTCCTATCTATGGAGCTACTGACAATTGTTAGATGCTGGGAGAAGGAGAGACAGTTTCTAAGAGTGGAGACCCTGGTATGTTGACCAATCTTCAGAGGAAGATCACACATCCAAGAATATTTGGGCAGCACAAAATTGTCTCGAAGGATTTTTTTAAAGGACACAAGAGACACAAGATTGGGTAGATAGAGATGTAGGAGTGAACCTGGAAAGAGTTGGAGGAGGGGTGTAAATATGATCAAAATATGTATCAAACTTAAGAACCAATTTCAAATAGAAAACAGTATATATAAAAATACCATAATGAAATCCATTAATTTGTGTTATAATTAGCATTTAAAAAGCAATAAAATAAATAAGTAGATTCATGTAAAAAGAAGGAAAGGCAAGAATGATCTTGACGAGGGGTGAAGCTACCTTAGTAGGCCTGGAAGATACAGCATTGATCCAGACAATATATCTGAATACCTTAAAAATCAAATGGAATTTTCTACCCTAAGTTTTGAAGTGGCTTTTATCTCAGAATTCCCCTTTTCATTCTAGTTTCTCTTTCTTAGAATGGAAATGTTTGTGCTAGTCCTGTCCCAGCACTGTACTCTGCATGTATAACATGTTTCTTTTTAGCAGTTAGTAGTTGAATAATTTACCAGGATGACTCACTTGAATTTTCTTTGCATTGAGATTGTGAACTAGAGTTGAAGACTTTTAAGGATTATTGTGACAGAGTGAATGTTTTCATATGCCAAGGACATAGATTTAGAGAGAAATGGGCGGCAGGAAAATGTGAGTTATGAACTGCAAATCTGCTCTACTCATATGATGGCAGTTCTGAGTATATTAGAGCAAGACCTAATTTGGAAAGAGAGTAATTACATAAGTGATTAGTTAAGGTGAGTTCATAGCCTTGCACAGTACTTCATGTTTGTAATTCCAGCACATATGAGACTAAATAAAACAAGAGGTCACAGGCCAGCCTGGCGTACATAATGATATATTATCTAAAGAAAAGATGAATTTGTACTGGAATAGAGTGTTTCCCCAATCCAATATGAATGGTGTCCTTATAAAGAAGGAAAATTTGGGGGCTGGAGAGGTGGATCAGTAATTTAGAGCACTTGTTCTTACAGAGGACCTGGGTCTGGTTCTCAGCTCCCATATGGTACCTCACAACTACTGGTAACTCCAGTTCCAGAGGATCTAGCCTCCACGAGCACCAGGTAAGCAAGTGGTACACATACATACATACATACATACATACATACATACAGGTAAAAGACTCATACATAGAAAATAAAGTAAATCTAATTTTTTAAAGGTGGAAAATTGGACAGTCAGGAACAGTAGAGAACTCCATGTGAAAAATGAATGTATATATGTACATAATGAAAATGACTTACGGATTATCATGTAGGTCTTGCATAATTATTCTTTTTGCGCAGATACCAGAAACCACAGGTGAAGATTGAGAACCCTCTGGTATGTCATCTAGAGGTCTTTTACTACCTGTTTCATGATGATGGTCTTCTCTTCTAGCTGCTTGAGATGTTGAGGGCTGGCTATCATCCTAAAACCAATAGTTAGACAAAATGTTTTAAAACAAACTCATAAAGTGATTTTTCTTCTGAAAAACTATACTGACTTGCATACATTGAGGAGTTGAGCAGAATGTTGTAATCATATTGCTTTTATACAGATAGTTAAATTTAATCTACTTAGTATTCAGTTTAAAGAAGATGAAAGTTCTCTTATTCTACTATAACTGACCAGATGTATTAAATGATTATTTCCAATTATATAGTAATACTCCTAGACACAGCTTTAAAAAGGGTGAACTAACAGGAAAAATGAACTCTTGATGATATGAACATTCCAGTATCAGTCTCTTCTAGTAGACCATTTCTCTTATGAGAGTTAAGTTATTGCTATGTCTTAAAGAACATGAGTAAAGCTACCATTACAGATAAAGAAGTGAACTATTCCTCATGGAAGTTTTCCTGTTACTCTACCCTAAAAGAAGTTAACACAACAATTACTCATATATTCCATCTAGCCATTAAAGACATACACACTAGACTTGAATTGCCTTAAGAAATGCAGAGTCTTATCCCTTGCTCCAAAATGACAGAAAAAGGAAACAAAACAGGAACAAAAACTAAAATACTTTTCTCTCAGATTACAACTAAGAGTTAATACATAAGGTACCAATGGTCACTATGATCATTGTGCTGTCAGAGATGTACTAGGAGTCCACTGGCACCATACCTGAAGCACTTCTGATGCTGGGGCACTTTCAGCTGGATGTTTATGGGGGATGTACTTTATAGCAGTAATTATCCCCTGAATTGCAACGCGCTTTTGTTCCCTATACTGCAAGCCTTTAATCACCTTCCTTACTTCACTTATAGCTGTCAAGAGCGACCTATCTGCAAAAGAACAAGTCCCAAGAAATTTTAAGTTTGAATGAAAGAGGAGATATGATTAAAAATAAAAATTAGATTTTGACATAGTTTTACAATGTAAACCTGTCATATTAACTTAATTTTTTGAGACTTTATGTTTATATTAGCTATTTTTCATACAAATAGGCAAAATACATGTATCAGTCCAATTGTGATACAAGTTTCTAGTCTGGTCTTTATTTGTAATAGAAATTTTACATATTGATTTTTATAGATAATATTTCAAACTATAAATTAATGGTTAGTCACTGATCAGAAAAACACATTTTCATTATTTCTATCATATACAACATACTGCTAACATAGGACACGAAGAGTATAGCAACATATAGATAACTCAGCATTTCAATGATTATTTTCTCCCAAACATGCAATTATCTCCAGCTTTAAAAAAGAACATACATATTTTAAACTTTTTAACTGCCTTATATTAATTCTACTTAAAAGGAAATTAATGTTAATTCTCTCACCGCTAATTGAACTCTAGTATCACTTTTCATTTAAAATCAACACTCAATTATGTTATATACAAGAGAAACATCACATAGCCATCAACATCTGGGTATCAGATTGTGTAGCACTTCATTTAGATTAACATTGTTCTTCCTATGTAATTTAATACAAGTTGAGATATCCAGTGTCGGAGCTGATCTTAATGACATTAAATCAAGATATTATCCCCACGTTAGTCTTCCATCTTCTATATTCTCTCTTTGCTTTTTAGTCTAATAAAATAAAAATAATAACCTTTAGGAGACATAACTATATTTTGTATCTACATTTGAATAAAATTTTTGTCACTATGGTTTGACACACATAGGCTCACTCCTGTAAGAGAAGGGAATATACATGACTAACAGAAATAACACATACTAAACTTGTAGCATTAAATAGAGGAACTGGCAATTATAACCGTACCTTTAATAAAGCGACTATACTTGGAAAATGTCTCTGGCACTGGTGGATAAGGGTAATATCCACCAATAACATTGTTGTTTACTTCTGAATCAGTCTTTCTTTTAACCCACTGAATAAAATTTTTTACTTTGGTATCAGATGTATATGGCTGGCCTCTGTGACCTATTTGCAAGAAGGGAGAAATGCAAATAAACCAAACAATAAAAAAGAGAAATAGAAAGGTCACTGAAATACATTGCGTGGACTTTTTTGTGAAAAAAATTAACATTAAAACAGTCTCTCATTTTATATAAAAAAGCAATTTTACTATGTAGCATATAGCAATTTTATTTATCTACTATGTAGCATATAATTATCCAATGAGAGTAAACACATCCTAAGAAAATCAGGCATATCAGAGCTCAAATGGATTTAAAATTAAAACTGTCTATATAATAAAAATCACAGGGGGAAAACCCCCCAAATCTAAATGGTTGGTATCCTCTGAAAAGCTATTTTATTTTTAATAACTTATTAACTTGATAGTATGGTGTAATCTAAGAACTAAAATAAACATGGACATAGTTTGGGGTTTAAATTCATGTTCTTAAGGCAGACTTAAAAGTGGCACATTTATATCAGACATTATTAATATTTACAAAATATTGATAAAGACATATGCTATACATTTCATAAAACTCTTGACAAATTTCTTAATTATCAGCATGGTAACATTCTGGTTAATAACTCATTCTATACTATTCTTTCATTTGGAAATCTTGATCTTACTGGTTTTAAGGAGAAAATACTGTGCTGCTGTTCCTCAGTATTTATGAGTGATTGATTCTACCCATGACCTTTGTATATACAAAAATCTATAGATGGTGAAGTTCCTCATATAGTATGGCATACTATGTGGATATAACCAATGCACATCCTCCTGGATAATTTTCATAAGCTCTAGACTACTTCTAATGCTCAGAACATTATAAAAGCACATGAATTATTGTTATATTGCTCAAGGAATAATTACAAAAATGAAGTTTGTACATTTTTGGCATATATATATATATATATATATATATATATATCTCCCCCCAAAACTTGTGACATGATGTTGTCCGAGTTTAAAGATGTGTAACCCATATATAGAGAGTGCCCAATTTATTTGTAGACAAATAATGAGTCTTTGTCATATAAATTAAATGTGAGATTTGGGGCCAAATTTAACTGCACACTTCTTTGGTTTTTTGGCAAAAACCAAGTGTGAAAATCATGTTGACTCAGTACATTGTGGTATTGAGCTTAACAGTCTTCAATGTAGCAAGCAATTTTTCTATTTTCTATATAAAGTAGTAATCAAAGTTAATAAAATGACAAAAATGCAATTTTCTAATGAGCCACAAAACCATTTCTTACCAGCAGCAATACAGAAGTATTACAAAGTAATCTATTTCATAAGGCAAATACTGTTTATTAAAATATTTTTACAGTCATAATGATGTCAAAATAAAGCCACCCTGAAATTGAATGTTATATGGTAGAAGTTAATATATGCTAAATGGTTCTAGTGAAAAGACAGTATATTACATTTCCAATAAAAGAGATATAAAGAAGGTACTTACCATTAATAAACATTCGGCTCTCATTTGTAGTGGTGAGGTAAAGCAGATTAGGTACTTGTCTGTTATTTCTAACAACTCTCAACTGGGTACAAATAAATTTTGTCACTGTAGAAAATGAAAAACACATGTGAAATTGTATTTGCGTTTCAAAGAGGAGGGTCTACTGGGAATTCTTCCCAAGATTTAACAAAGGCAGACATAAGAAAGAACTTTTCTCAAGATGCCAATTCAGATTTACTAGGTAAATTTACTAGTGTCAAGTCCACCCGAGAAGCTGCATTTCTAATAAGTTACCAGGTATTCTCTTGCTGCCTGTCCTTTGATCAAACAGGGATCTGACACTACCTAGTATGTTGTTTATTTTTTTGTCTTTTTTTAACCAGAGGTCTTTCCTTTGGAAAGTACAATGGCTGTATGTAAATAAAGCAAGTTGCTTATTATGTAAGAGTCATTCTAGTTTGGAACATCAGTGTGAGTAGTTATTTTCTATTGGGAAAGAAAATTTATTTTCTTCATGATACTTCCATTGATTTACTCAGGACAACACTGAACCCTGGTTACTTCAAATCCTTCCACCAGAGAGGGATATAGAGTATTAATTTGTATTTGTTTATATGGATTATATTTCAAATAGTCACCTTAATTAAACATCAAGACTCAATGATGGGATTTATATGACCTGTTTAGTTTCTGTTCATCTTGCTAAACTACTTGATAAGTTACAACTGTTATTATAATGAGATTATAATGTCTTAGGACCTTAACTACTTTAAAACTTATCATTTTTAAACTACCTATGACATTTTTCTGTCACTGTGAACCTGCAGTCCACACCAGCCAGGGAATTAGGTAAACAACCTCCATTCTCCCCTCTCCAAGACAAAGTTGGACAGCCCCTCAGAAATAATCCTGCTTCGCAGATAAATCTGTCATATATTCTAGGCCTGTAGGCCGAAAATGGATGCCCCAGTGGTGCAAAGGAACCCTGGGTGACTGTCCAGGCAGCCAGTTGTTTCTGTCATTTCTCACATTTTTGAAAGTCTCTTGCTTGCACCTCCTGCTTACTCAGGTAATATTATTTCCTACTCAGATCTCTGATGGAGTTGAAGACTAGATAGTTGTAGTTTTCCTTGTTAACAAATTCAGAAAAGAAATTCACTAAAGAGATGTAAAGTACATAAGGTTGAAAGACATTAAAACATAGTTTTGGTAATGCAAGTCAGGATAGAAAGTGAATTAGGTACAACCTTTAGGACTCACCAAGCTAGGATAGATATGGAGTATTTTCTCTAAATTTGTCAACTGTTAATGGACTAGACATTATTGATGTATTTATTGCCTATATATATTGTATATAGTTATTGTACTTATTATATATTGTTTCTCTCATATTAGTTATAACCTTTTTTATTTTAGACAAAAAAGGGGAAATGTGATACTTTGTTTGTGATCTAATAAATAAAGCTTGCCTGAAGATCAGAGTGTGGAGCTAAGCCACTAGTTAGCCATAGAGGCCAGGCAGTGGTGGCACACACCTTTGATCCTAGCTCTTGGAATCTCACACCTTTAATCCCAGCACTAGGGAGGTGGAGACAGGAAGCGATATGGCTGGGCAGAGAGAGGAATATAAGGCGTGAGGAGTAGGAGCTCAGCTTCCTTTTAGGCTGAGGATTCCTAGAGGTAAGAAGTCTTTCTAGTGGCTGGCTGCTCTGTTTCTCTGATCTTTCAACTTTCACCCTGATATCTGACTCTGGGTTTTTATTAAGACCAATTAGGATTCGTGTTATATAGAGGTGTTAGCTGGTGTGGTAGTTGGTAATTGTGGTAATTGGCCCCCATAAGCTCATAGGGAATGGCACTATTTGGAGGTGTGCCTTTGCTGGAGTAGGTGTGGCCTTGTTGGAGGAAGTGTGTCACTGTGGAGGCTGGCTTGTATGTCTCATATATGCTCAAGACACTTCTAGTGTCTCAGATCACTTCCTGTTGCCTACAAATCAAGATTTATTAACTCTCAGCTCCTTCACCAGCACCCTGTCTAATTGCACGCCACAATGTTCTACCAAGATGATAATGGACTAAACCTCTGAAACTGTAAGCCAGCCCCAATTAAATGTTTTCCTTTATAAGAGTTGCTGTGGTCATGGTGTCTCTTCACAGCAATAGAAACCATAACTAATATAGCAGGCATTTTTTTGTTTGTCTTTTTGAGACCAAGTTTCATGTAATATGTAGCTTAGTTTGGCCTTAAAAGTCCAATATATAACCAAGTATGACCTTGAACTTTTGATCCTCCTACCTCCACCTCATAAGTTCTTAGAGCATAGGCTGTACCACCACACTCAGAGGTTTGTCATTTCTTGCAGTGGGCAGGATGCATGGGGAAGAGAATAAAATGAGATCTATGCTAAGGAACCTTTACTGGGACCCAAAGAACAGGGGCCCATTGGAAGAACTAGATAGTGGAGAGGAAAAGAGTGTCTAACCAGCAAAACAAAGGAAGGAAAAGTCCACAATTCAGCATGTAGATGGGGCCTAAATAATGGCTCAGTAATGAAACTATGAAAATGAAGGAATGTTCTCCCTTTGTTTAAATGGGAAAGACTTCTATACAAGAAATGAGAGTTTCTCAATGCCTGATTATGAAGCTGTAAGAACAAGTGGGAAACAGGATCAGTCTGAGTGCTGTAGAAGCAGAGACCAAGCAATGTAGTTAGTTATTCCTCCCCACTTGAGACAAAGACCACATAATGTAAAAGAAATCATTATCCTTTCCTGGTGGAACTGTTCATAAGAGTCATTAGGGATACTTGGTTATCACTGGATAAAGTGCTGTCTAACTTTGGGTTTTTATCACTGTGAAGAGACACCATGACCACAGCAACTCCTATAAATAAAAACATTTAATTGAGGTGGCTTGCTTACAGTTTTACAGAGGTTCAGTCCATTATCATCACAATGCGGAGCATGGTGGCATGTAGACAGAGGTGGTGATGGAGCTGAGAGTCCTACATCTTAACTCAGAGGCAACCAGAAGCCGAATGACTGTCACACTGAGGAAAGTTTGAGAAAAAGAGACCTCAAATCCTATTCCCACAGTGACACACTTCCTCCAACAAGGCCACACCTCCTAATAGTGCCACTCCCTTTGGGAACCATTTTCTTTCAAACCACCATAGGTGCCTATGGATATAACACATAGAAAAAATAGAACCGGAGAGAGTCGGGCATGTGAAGGGCAGTGTTTTGGTGCTCAGTTTACCAGGCTGGATAGAACTATGTTCAGAGCAGGGTTCAGAAGAAAGTTACTCCATCAGGGAATTGAGGGAAGTAAAAGGCTTTAGTGGCTCATTCAGCTCCACGGTATGAGGTGATCTGCTGAACCTGAATGATTTAGACCACCATGCAAACTGGGGTTATAAACATGACAGCAATCAAGATGGGATGAGGAAAAGAAACAACAGACAATAGGGTCTGTCTGAGTCACTTTAAAATCAGTTCAGAATTGATCAAAGCCCTTCATGTAAGTCCTGTAACTCTGAAACTACTAAAGGAGAACACTGTAAGATGTAGGTACATGCAATTACTTTCTGAATGGGAGCCCAACAGCTTTGCAAATAATAGCCAGAATTGGCAAAGGGGATTGAATGTAATTTAAAAGCTTCTGCATATCTAAGAAAACATCAGAATGAAGAGACGGTTTAAAATTCAAAGAACATCTTTGCCAGCTATTTTTCTGACAGAAATAGTATATAGAATATATGAAGAACTAAAAAAATTACATGTCAAAAGAACAAGTAATCTGATCAATAAAGGGGGAAATGAATTGAACATACACTTCTCAAAAGAAGTACAAATGGGGACTTGGGATGCAACTCAGTTGGTAGAGTGCTTGTCCAGTATTCAGGAGTCTCTGGTTTTGATCTCCTGCACCACATAAACTGGGATACACAAGACTCTTTTTAGAAAGAAAAAACCAACCAATGGTTAATAAATGCACAAGAAAGTATTCAACATTCTTAGCCATTAGGAAAATGCCATTAAAAAAATCTACATTGAGATTCCATCTCAGCCCAGTCAGAGTGGCTACAATCAAGGAATCAAAAACCATCAAATGCTGGCAAGGGTATAGAGCAAAAGCAAATTGTAAACACTGCCAGTCAGAACATAATTAGTCCAGAAACTATGGAAGTCAGTATAAAGGTTCCTTAAATTCCTGAAACTGAGCTATCTATGCTTCAGTCATAAAACTACTGGGTTGCCATCTGAAGGAATCAAAGGCAACCTAAAAGAGATGCCTGAATACTCACGCTTAGTACTGCATCATTCACAATAGCCAAGGTATATAGAATTAGCCTAGGCACCCATCAATGGATTAAGTAGAAGAAACTATATATATTATTTAGTCAGTCATGAAGAATGAAATCATGTTATTTTCAGGAAAATGGACAGAATTAGAGATTATCATGTTAAGCTAAATAAACGAGACTCAGAAAGGCACGAATCAGGTTTTCTGTCACTGGTAGAACCTACATTTTAAAAAAGGTAAGAAAGTAGGTAGCTCACTATTTGGGAAAACTAAGAGGACCAGTGGGAGGTGGGAGGTGTGATGAGGAAAAGGGAGTAGTGCACTGTGATTTAAATCTTAAGATAATGCTTGGATAGTCAAAAAGGTGATTAATATAGACTACTAAATATATCAACATGGGAAAGGTCTGAAATGTTTTTATCTCATTGTCATGCCACTTCTCCAAGTCAGATCACTCTCCTTAAATACCATTTTATATTTTAGCTATATGAGTGTTTTGCTTGCATGTATTTATGTGCATGTTTAGTGCTCACAGTAATCAGAAGAGAGCATCAAGTAACCTAGAACTGGAGCTCTAGATGATTGGAAGCCACTGTGTGTGTGCTGAGGTTCTCTGAAGAGCAGCAAGTGCTCTTAATCACTGAGCCATTACTCCAGCCCCTATTTGACTATTTTTAAGTTCATATTGCTATTTCCAAAAATAAAACGATAAAAAGATTGAGTACTTGGGTTAATGTTTTCAAAGACTTCTGGCTGAGATGTAGAAAACAGCTGGACTATAAATGGCTGCTCTGAAGTTCCGTCAACAATGTGAATCCAGCGATATGCCCAAAAATCTTCACTGCTATCTATGTGGATAGAACAGTAAAATAAACAAAGGTCATTGTATGTATATGAACACAAGCCTCTTCACATTGCAACACTCATTAGCACTTTCAAATTTAAAAGCTCACCTCTCTTTCTTGACCGTTGCACTCTTCCCACAAAGGATAACACACCAATTACATCACAGATGCTATTTTCTGGCATATTGTCTAGTTCTGATCTGAGAACACAAAATTGTTAAATTGATGATATATCTTTAAACAGAGACAAAACATTCTTCAGTAATAACTCTGAAAATACCTATCTGAAAAATTGATACAGCTTAATTTGGGGTAGATTTTGAATAAGATATAACTCATTACTTTCTGGTTACTAACTTTTAAAGATTAAGAGACTTTTATGAGGAACTATTTTACCTTGTAATAAATCGGCTAAGTATATTTGGCAATTTCCATTCTGATTTCAAGTACTTTTCTGAAATGATAACTATGTTAGTTGGAGGATGTCGAAGATTCAGGCAGATTTCTGAAAAAAAATATTACTTTAGTATATTATTTTCTATATTAAGGAATATGCATATACATAAATTACAAAGCAAAACTATCAACTGAACACTTTTTTAAAGTTTTGTTTAAGACAGGGTTTTGTTGTATAGCCTTGGCTGTCCTGGAACTCACTGTGTAGACCAGGCTGGCTTCAGATTCACAGAGATCTGCCTGCCTCTGCCTACAGAGTGCTTGGATTAAAGGTGTGCACCATCACTGCATCCAGTTTAGACTGAACACTTTTGTCTCCATCATTAAACCCAAGATATAGACCAGTATCAGTGATCTGCCACCTTCTTATAACATTGATTTCCCTCCCCAGAGTGCAACCATATCTTTTGCTTTGTGTATTAAAGTTTTCTTTTCTTTTTTTTTTCAAGACAGGGTCTCTCTGTGTAGCTTTGGAGCCTGTCCTGGAACTTACTCTGTAGACCAATCTGACCTCGAACTCACAGAGATCCGCCTGCCTCTGCTTCCCAAGTGTTGTGATTAAAGGCGTGCACCACCACTGCCCAACGAATTAATATTTTCTTAATGTTAAAATATTTTATCATATATGTGGTCTTGCTCAAATGAAATTTGGTTTTAGTTTTGAACATCATTAGAATGGAATCAATCCATGCACACACTTCTGGGACTACCTTTTCCATACTACATAACATTGCTAAAATTTATCCCTTGTCGGCTGAGTAGAGTACTTTAAATTTTTCTGTTTAGAGATATTATTATTTTTTCATTTATTTTTATAAAAAATAATTTTTTTAGAATTTCATGGATTAAATTTCTATCCAATTCTCCTCCTTCAACTCCTCTCATGTTCCCCTCTCAAATTCATGACCTTTTCTTTTTTAATTATGTATGTATGTATAACTTGCTGAATCCATTTGGTCCTGCACATATGTATATGTATTTTAGTCTGACCACTTAGTTTTAGAAACCTATTGCAGGTCTTCTCCCTTTCTCAGCAGCCATTATTTGCCCATAACTCTTAATCTAAGAGATTTTCCTCATCCATCCCGGCATGTCAACTGGTGTTATTATTATGCAGGTCTTATTTAGATGATCATATTACTAAATAATATCCAGATATGATAAACTACTACATTTAGATGCTTATTATTGTGTTGCTGCATTATTTCCATATTTTTAAACTTATAAAAGAGTTGTTACAATTATTTTTGTATGTATTCCTATGCACACAGGTATGGGATTTTCTAAGGTACTATAGGAAACCCTGAATTATACTATATACAAACATTTGACTACTTGGAACAGATTTCTCATAGCTCTGAAATATAATGATTCCTAATCAAGTGCACTTCTTTCAACCGAAAACACTTAGTAAATCATTTTACTATACACTATCAAGGGTTGCTATCAATTTAAAATAATTATGTATGTGCACTCACATATTTGAAAGCACAAATACCTTTTCATATTTTCAAGAACAGTTTTCCATCATGAAATGTGGGCTTATGGTTGTGTTCTGTTTCAATGTTAATTTTTTACACTGGCTGTTTATTTACTGACTATGGCTTGTCTTACTGTCCTAGTTTTCATGTGATTTTTTTTAAGGCTCAGAAGCAACCACTAGAATCAGATATACTTGTAGCGGTATCCACAGACATGTAAGAAGTATAATTCAAATAAAGTCTCCAGGTCTAGGTTACTTCACTCAGTATAATATTTTTTATTCACAATTTTAATTTTACTTTTTAAAATTTATTCTTCTCTCATATAATACATCCCAACCACACTTTCCCCTCCATCCACTCCTCCCAGCCTTCTCCCACCTCCCCTCTTCCTCTGTTTCCCTTCAGAAAATGGCAGCCCTTCCAGGGATATCCATTCAACATGGCCTAACAAGTTATAGTAAGACTAGGAACAAACCCTCATATGAAGGCTGGATGAGGCAACCCAGTAGGAAGAAAAGGGTAAGAGACACTACCCACTCCCACTGTTAGGAGTCCCACAAGAACACCAAGCTACACAACAATAACATAGATGCAGAGGGCCTAGCACAGACCCATGAAGGCTCTGTGATGACTGTTTCAGTTGCTGTGAGCCCCTAGGAACTCTGCTTAGTTGATTCTGTGGGCCATGTTCAGTATAATATTTTCAACTGATCATGCTCTCTTATTTGTGGATTATAGCTCTCAAATTTAAATTTAAATTTGAGTAAATAAACACAAGTTACCACAGAAGCCAGGAAAATAAGAAGGGAATGTGGTGGGGGGTGTGAATGAGAAGGAGCTCTAGAGACAGGGATAGTAGGGCACAGGTGCTACGAAGGGAGAAGAATGGGAAAAGAGAGAGGGGACTTAAACTGTTAAACTAGAGGATAGAGGGAGGATAATACTGAGTGTGAGAGAGGAAGGACAGATAAATCTAACACTAAAGATGTTTGGGAAAGTCTTAGGAAAACGTGTAATTTTATATTAATGTACACACACACACACACACACACACACACACACACACCACATTACCACCCCCACCACAGCAGCAGCAGCAACAACAACAACAACAAACTAAAAACAAAACAAAATGATGCCAGGCACAGGAAACCTCTATTTGAATTTTTTGCCAGGAAAGTCCAACATAATTTCTAATTGTATTCTAAATACTTACCTGTATACCTACAGATGATTGTAGCATTCACCCTTTCTTTTGGAACACATACAAATTATTACATATAGCCACAACTAGTTGAAATAAGTAATTGTAGGTGCCTAGTTCCAGGAGATTGTATCCACAACACAACTCATGCACCTAAGGCTCAGGGAGTGGTGAGGAAGAGGGGGCAGGCAGACTGTAAGAGCCAGAGAATCAGGAGGCCTACTGCTCAATAGTATCTTCTAGACATTGATAGAGAAGCTCCAAATATGAGCTCTCAACAATATGGTTGCCTAAAGAAGACATGCATGACAACACCAATTGACATGACAACATAGATGGGGTACATTTCATAATACCCCACTTTTAATTAAAAAGCTAAAGACAATAAATGACTGCTGAGAGAGAGAAGCAGTTTTCTGCAGTTCTCTGATAGGTTATCTCATCTAAACTGGTCAGCCCTAAACACATACACATACAAGCAATAGTAAATGGAAATACACACACGCACACATACATGTTCTATAATTTATAAATACATATACATATATATGTATTTATTATTCTGTATATGTGTATACATGTATATAACAGTAATAACTGGATAAGGGTCATGAATTATAGAAAGAGGACACAGCAGGAGTTGGAGGAAGGAGAGGGAGAGATACATACAGTAGTCAAGTATGAAATTTTCAAAAAAATAATTTAAAAATAATTCTAGTCTATAAAATCTGTAATCTAGTGCAAGGAACTCTGGGCTGGATATCAAAAGAATTATTGTTGTCATAAATAAAGACAATTACCATATCTGCTATTGACTAACAGTGCCTCATGCCTTACTAAAGCAATTTTGTCACTTGGATATGTCAGATTAAGGAATATAATTTATAATTTCCTAGGTGTACTAGTATATGCTGTCAATTATTAACAGCTTCTGGCAAACTTTTGTTGTATTTCCGCAAGTAATCCCCAATGTATCTAAAAATTTATTTTTCATCTTTCCTATGGTAACTGTTTAGTGATATAAAGGACTAAATGTGCAAACTATTTAGGTAATAATCTCTTCCTAGCAAAAGTTAAAAGTTGTCTGTAAAATAGTTAAGATTTTAATAAAGAAACATGGGTTATCCCAAAAAGACTCATACTTTATAAAGCAATTAAGATCTGCTCCTGCTACCTTTCTCTGAATAAATTTAATTAGTTGAGAAATTGAGAATACACAGAAATACAAGTTAAGAAAAATTATTACAAGCCATCAATATTATTTAAAATTTGATTGAAATTAGGCAAAATTCTGAAAAAAAAAGACTAAATCTCCAAAAATATGTGCATATCTAATAATTATAAAATTTACTAAATGAATGCCTCTAAAACATTTTGTATAACTGGTTACCTAAACTTTGACTACAATACTAATTAGAAAAATATCTGTGCTGGGTGTCATGGCATATACACGCAATCCCAGCACTTAGGAAGCTGAAGCAGTGGGATTGACATAAGTTTCATGCCAGGATGGCCTACACAGTAATTTCCATGAAAGCCTGGGTTTCAGAGTTAGATCTTGTTTTAAAAAATAACAAAACTCCTTTCAAGATTATAGCAATTGGCAACATTTGAATATTAATGAAATGTTACATAATAATGTGTTGAATTTGTTTCCTGATTTTTTTTTTTTGTTTTGGTTTTTCAAGACAGGGTTTCTCTGTGTAGCCCTGGCTGCCCTGGAACTTACTTGGTAGCCCAGGCTGGCCTCAAACTCACAGAGATCCGCCTGCCTCTGCCTACCGAGTGCTGGGATTAAAGGCGTGCACCACCACTGCCCAGCTTGTTTCCTGATTTTTATAATTGTATTGTGATTGTGCAATGGAATAAATTTTTTTTGTTTGTTTTTTATTGAAACAAAGGCTTTCCACAGAGCAAGGCTTGCCTTGAACATATAGCCCTCCTGCCTTATCCTTCCAAGAGATAGGATTACAAGGGTGCAGTAGCACAGATAGCTAGAATATTCTTGATCTTCAGAAAGACATATTATTAGTAAATGGTCAAGGATACAAAGCTATGCAATGATGTATGATGGCTGTTACTGTCTTCCAAATGAAAGTGTGCATGTGTGTAGAGAAAGAATTAGATAGCAAAAATAAAACTTAAAAATTATTTGATGAGTAATGTGGGAATTCTTTATTATTCCTTCAATTATAATGTAATTTTGAAATTATTTCAAAGTGAAAAGTTAACTTCACGTGTTCAGAAACTACATGTTGTTTTCTCTTTCCTTCAGTTTTGTTTCAAGTAATAGTTACGAAAGTATAAGTTAAGGATTATAAAAGTTATCCCAATCCATTTGTCTTTTTCATGTTTCCCTGAGATAAATATTTCCTCAGTGTTTGGTATTAGCTTGAAATGTTTATTCATCATACATATGCATCTGTATCTAGAAAGATAGAGTATGTAGTTACATTTATATATTACTACATTTTGTAATATCTTATAATATCTTTACTTTATATCATTTCACAATATCATTCATACTTTCTAGATTTATACATGTTTATCCATTATATAAAAAAGTAAAGGCATTAAATGATAAAATAAAGTTAACAAGGGCCAGCAAGATGGCTCAATGGGTTAAGAGCACTTGTTGTATAAACCTAATTATTTGAGTTTGATCCTCAGATCACAATGTGGATGGAAAGCACAGGCTCCCAAAGTTGTCCTCTGACTTCTATAAGCACACAGAAACACACACACACACACACACACACACACACACACACACACACTAATAAAATTTTTTTAATTTAATAGAAATCCTTTCAGCATAGTACTTAATAGCAACTATAAAATGTACTAAAGTGATTAACTTAAATATTACACACCAAAAATGAACAAAACCAAATTTAAGTATATCTTAAATGGAGCTCATTCTTTGGTCAACAATAAAAGTCTTAGATAATCTTTCTTAATAAATGCAATAATAAATTAATCCGTTTATTAATTTACTAACTGCTTGAATTTTATAAAAGAATTTAAGTTTGTCAGTTTCTAATAGCTTCAGTAATTTTTGCAGACTTTTGCCTGATATGACCCTCTGCAAATTCATATAAGCAAGATAGCCATGATAGAAAAATTAACTGAATACTTAACCCATTGTAGAAAATAGTTTCATCTGTGGGTCCACTGGGTTAGGCTGTATTCTGAATGGGTGGCTCTGCTTCACAGTATAATTTTGAAGCAGAAGAATCAAGCCTACTCTCAAGCTTTTATACCATTCTGGACACAGAGCATTCCACAAAATCACTGACACCATGCCGGAATTGTCAGCAACTTCCAAATAGGTCTAGAAAAAGAGTGAAAGCATATAGACATTTGCTCTTTTTATCTATATGGGTGAGACACAAAGTATTATCTGTGAAAAATTCATAGTGACAGAAAATTAATATTTAAAACTTATTTTTTTATTCATGACGACTCAGTTGTTAACTCTGTTAAGATTGCTAAGTGAAGAGAGACTGCTAAGTGAAAAGGGATACTCGAAGTTGGTGATACAGTACTGACTTACTGTGTGATGATAAACTACTTAGTTATGTTTACTTTTCCCATAATGCTTAATCCAGTACCATTCACCAAGAGAATCAGACAAGTCTCAAATTGTGAAGATCTTCATAGCACGGCTGAAAGACCTTGGTATGTATTCATTTATCCTATAGCACTTTAGATAGACATTGAGTAGATATAATCCGATCAATGCTCTGATGACATTAATTTACTTATACTGATATCTTAGAATTTGTTATAAATGGCATGGGAATTATTTCTGTTATACTATTTGGCAGAAGGCAATACTAATACCAACATCATTATTGTTTAATTTGGGTATGGTTGAATAAATATTTTGCAACATAAAGTATGTTCTCCATTTTAAAATATAAAGATGGAAAACATTGGCTACACCTAAAGAACAGTATCCCAAGATTTCTCTAGCTTTTAAAACTGATTTTCAAATGATATTAAATTCTAAGATTCCTTTTCTTACCAATGACAATAAATTTTGACAATTCATTCCTTCAGTGATTAAATATGGATCAAATCTATATTATCCTCCAGATATTATGTTAGGCACTGAGTAGGATAAATAGCTGAATCAGACACTATCCCTAATAATAGCTAAAATGGAGGACTTGGTATGTGCCTTATACAGTTAAGTCATTTACCCGTATTAAGAAACTGTATCCTCATATCAGCTCTGTAAGACATTTATAATCAGCACCTCCATTTTGCTGATTAGAAAACTGAGGCTTTAAGAAGACAAATAACTAATGCCATAAAAGCCTGAGAGAGCTGAGATTAGAAACCAATACAAAGCTATATGACATACACAGTTGCATGCAATATAACACGCATACATATACATATGTAATACATGATAGTATGCGTATATGGGATTAAATATAAAATTTTATGTATAACATACACACAAGCAAGAGAGGGGATAATACCATTTTAACAGTATATATTCTCAGTGGTAAAATCTTGGATAATATTATTCTCTTAATATATCTTCCTATGTTTTCTCTTAATTCCCTTCAATAATTGTACATGGTTTTCACAAACCACAGTTAATAAAACACCTAAATTAGCTCTTGATACATGAGGAACTGTGGTGTAACATTAAGTTCTTTTTAAAGCAGAACATAAATATCAAGAAAATAGATACATGAATATAGAAAGCAGTATATGGCACAGAGTCAAGTTAGTAGAAGAGTGTAGGAGTAGGACTGACAATTAGAAAGTTCCTAATAAATGATGAGCTGGAGAAAAGGCCGTTGAGAAGCAAATGGAAGGCAAGAAAGAGCAAACATCTTCAAGATGTTCATCTCAAGAGGAGACAATAAAATGGTCCAGGGATATTTTTTCCTTTACTAAATTGTTTTCCTTTAAAAATGTTCAACTAGAGAGTAGAGCCTGCTTACATGCTAGTGCAGAGAAGAGAAGATTAAAGACAAAAAAGTGTGAAAGAGACCAGCTGGATTAGGAATCTAAAGTGCATATCTACCTCTTTTCATACTTAACAGATAGATTTTTTTTTCCTTTGAAATACATTTTGGCTAGGCGGTGGTGGCTCACGCCTTTAATCCCAGCACTCGGGAGGCAGAGGCAGGTGGATCTCTGTGAGTTTGAGGCCAGCCTGGGCTACCAAGTGAGTTCCAGGACAGCCAGGACTACACAGAGAAACCCTGTCTCAAAAACAAAACAAACAAAGGTGCTGGGAACTGAAATGAACCCATGGCCTTGCATATGCAAGGCAAGTGGTGTAACATTGAGCTATATGCCAAATCCCAAAGAATTTTTAGTAGAAAAATATTTTGGTTTTCCACCCTCTGGTTCCTAAAAGAATTTCAATGAAATGATTCCTAATGATACTCTGCTATACTCATAGATAGGTGCCTAGCCCAACTGTCATCAGAGAGGCTTCATCTAGTAACTGATGGGAGCAGATGTGGACACCCACAGCCAAACAATAGACAGAGCCAGGAGGAACCCTGCAGAAGGTAGGAGAGGAAGGACTGTAGAAGCCAGAGGGGTCCAGGACACCATGAGAACATGGTGCACATAATCAACTAACCAGGGCTCATGGGGTCTCACAGAGACTGAAGCAGTAATCACAGAGCCTTCACGTGTTTGAGCTAGGTCTTCTACATGTATGCCATGGTTATGTAGCTGGATATTCTTGTGGGGACTCCTAACAGTGGGAGTGGGGGTTGTCTGTGACTCTTTTGCCTGCTTTTGGGACTCTTTTCCTCCTACTGGGTTGCTTTGTCCAGCCTTGATATGAGGGTTTTGCCTAGACTTATTGCAACTTGTTAGGTCATTTTGGATGGATATCTTTGGGAGGCCTGCTCTTTTTTTTCTGACGGGAAACAGAGGAGGAGTGGAACTGGAGGAGAGAAGTGGAAGGGGGTTGAGAAGAGTGGAGGAAGGGGAAACTGTGGTCAGTATGTAATGTATGAGAGAAGAAGAAAAGGAAAAAAATACCTAGAATTAAAAAATCTGTGTGCATTTAAAATTATTAAATTGAACCCCTCGAATGTTATTCAAACAAATGTATTTTGCCAATAGAGACTTAGGTGTGCATGTTATAATCTATAAATTTAAATTAACATATATTATTTAAGCATTACTTGTACCTGATATGGCTCAATCAGCCTTCTATTAGGTTTCCCATAGTATTTCAGTTTTGATTTATACAGGATCCTCACAAGCAAGGCAGGAAAATTCTTTCTGTTATTCCAGGTCATTTCAAGATGAGAGAGAGAGATTATTCTGGTGTCTAGAATACAAAAAGATAAAAATTGTATTTATTGTGTCATCATAGTTTCAAAGATCCATTTTAATGTTAAAAATGGTAGCCAGACCATATCTAATGCAACTCCTTCTTGCAAGCCAGGTCTTTTTAAAAATTTTAAATTAGAGCCTGTCTGTATAGTTCTCCCATATAAATTACATACAAAGAACAACTAAAGTATTAAAGGACTTACCATATGGAACTACATAAACACATAAAGTAAAACAGTGTTTCTTCTAATTTGCCTTCTACCACACCAAACAATTCATTACATTGTGCAAATCTTGGATCTAAATCCATCTCTGGATATTTTCCCCCACTCAATTTTTCCTTTAATCAATACACTCATTTATCTTACAAAAATTCAAACTTGGAGCACTGGAGATGGTTTGATGAAATGCTTGCCTTACAAGTGCAAGGACCTGAGTGCAATCACTGAAAGCCATGTTAAAATGGCAACCATACATTTGTAATCCCAGCACAGGGAAGGCAGAGGAAAGAGGTTTCTTGAGGCTCACCGGCCAGCCAATCTAGCCTAATTAGTAAGCTGAAAGCCAACAAGAGGCACTGTCTCAAAGGAGGTGGATAGTCTTCCTGAAGATGGCAAAATGGAAGACAAGGACTCCAAACATGTGCCATGGTACATGTAAGTCTACAAGCCTACATGGACACATACACAGGCACACATGCAGAGGTATTTTTTATTTACTCAGTCTGGGCTGAACTGGAAGTCATGATACTCCTGCCTCATCAAAACAGATGCTAAGATTACAGGCATGCACCAGGGCTCACAGCAGATTAGGGAATTGTTTCTGACACATCTCTGTATTGTCCTCACTTCTGCTTCATGCATACAGGTACCCCCTTTTCCAAACATACCCTATATGGTGCTGTTTTCTCACTTGCTCCTCCATTTCTGTAATGTCTTCGTCTTAGATATCTGACTTCCTTCCTCCCCTCTCCAAAGTTTACTCAAAGGGCACTTTCTCAGTGACATTCCTAACTACCCTACTGAAACCAACCCCTTATGTATTGGCCACTGACTCTGTTTTTTCCATATAGCACTTATTATTTTCATATACACCATATAATTTATTTGAAACATTTTAATATCCAGGTCCGATTGAGAGCAAAAACTGTTTAAAGGCTGTTCGCCATCTTTAAGGATTAAATTGTAAATCTGATTTTAGTCTTCTATCATTAAAGGGGTTTTTATCTCTAATTCTCTCTACATTTTGTTTTCATAGCCCACAATATAAATTTTAAAACCTAAACTTGGCCGGGCAGTGGTGGCTCACACCTTTAATCCCAGCACTCGGGAGGCAGAGGCAGGCGGATCTCTGTGAGTTTGAGGGCAGCCTGGTCTACCAAGTGAGTTCCAGGAAAGGCGCCAAAGCTACACAGAGAAACCCTGTCTCGAAAAACCAAAAACAAAAAAAAATGAGATAGAATAGAGAGGAATAATTAGCTCCAGCAGGTACATGGCTCCTCAATACCTGCTAAGGCAAGNAAACCTAAACTTGTACCACAACCTTTAGGTATTATATAATATATACTTGTTGAAATATACTCCATTTCCATTTACGGAATGTATTTCTAGTCATTATTTTAGCAAGAAAGTCATACCTATAATTTATTTTTAATAAGTTTAAATGTTATGTTTTAATCATTCCTATAACTCATAAAAACAAAAAAAATATTACTAGCACAGACTGAGAGGCCCTAATAGTTAATATAATGTAATTAAGCAATTTCCTTTTCAATATAGTCAAATCACAGAAAAGCTTTCAATTATCTGCAATGAACAGGGAGCACTCCTGAATAAGGCAGATTCATCTCCTCTATTCATAAGCTGAAATGAATTCAAGAGATACATGGTTTTCAGTTAGGTGTGTTTAGACACCACTTGGCCAGTTGACAACTTTCCAAGACTATGTTTTTAACTTACAAAACTTTACAGAATATAGATAATTCTCAAACCTACCACATAATTATAGGCCAATTATAGATAATGAGTTATCCATATAAATTCATTGTAATACATATGCTTCATTATCAAAAATGAATGAAAAGAACTTAGACTCTCAATGCAGAATTTACACAATAAACAATGGAAGTTATTCTCAAAATTTTAACTCTCAAGACCTGTTAACATTCTTAAAAATTAGTAAATGCCTTTTATTAAGGGGGGGAGGTTATTTGAGACAGGGTCTCTCTATGTAGCCCTGAATGGCCTGGATCTCACTATGTAGACCAGGCTGGCCTCAAACTCAGAGATCCATTTGTCTCTGCCTCCCGAGGGCTTGTGCCTACCATGCCTGGCCCAAAAGATATGAAATACCTGGAAGAGCTTTTGTTTATGCGGGTTATACTGATTAGTTGATATTTAAATTATACACTTAGAAATGAAGAAACATCAATTAATTTAATAAAATAAACCTAAATATATTACTAGAAACAACATTCTTTTCAAAACTGACAATTTCTTCCAAATAAAGTCAGGACTGGGGAATAAAACTTAGTTTGCAGAGCACTGGCTTACTATGTGTGAAGCTGTGAATTCAATCATCAGTACTGACAAAAAGAAAAAAAATCAAAATTTGAAAGGGCTGGGAATTTAGCTCAGTGGTACAGCACCTTCCTAGAATGCATAAGGCCCTAGATTCAACACACACACACAGGAGAGAGAGAGAGAGAGAGAGAGAGAGAGAGAGAGAGAGAGAGAGAGATACAGTGAGAAAGTGAGACTATTTTACAATAGTATGAATCAATGAATCACTTTAGCTTAATAGAAAATAGCTTCTTGGGGCTGAAGAGATGGCTCATCAGTTAAAAGCACTGGTGGCTTTTTCAGAGGACTGAGGTTCAATTCCCATCACCCACAGGCAGCTCCCAACCATTTGTAACTTCAGATCCAGGGGCTCTACCACCTTCTTCCGGCCTCTGTGGGCACCAGATAATCATGTGTTACAGAGATACATATGCAATCAAAACACTCCTACTCATATTTCTGTGTAATAATATCTGAGTTTGACTTCCGAACTCCACACTTACGCACACACACACATGTTCAGAACAGCCCCCCACCCCATGCTCATGTGCCCTCACATACATGAATCTTAATAGTATCCTTCTTAGAAAAGACAAAACTGCAATTAAACAAAGCTGGAATTAAAGACTGGAAAAAAGATACATTTGTTCAGTGATGGTTTCCTGCCCCGCAGTGGTGGTGCACACCTTTAATTCCAGCACTCGGGAGGCAGAGGCAGGTGGATCTCTGTGAGTTCGAGGCCAGCATGGTCTACAGAGCAAGTTCCAGGAAAGGCTCCAAAACCTACACAGAGAAACCCTGTCTCAAAAAATAAAAAATAAAAAAATGTGGTTTCCTTTCTGAATGGAGACAAGGAACAGTGGGAGGAGGAACGGGAGGAGAAGAGGGAGGGGAAATTTAGGTTGGTATGTAAAAATCAATGAAAAAATGTTATTTAAATAAAATAAAATAAACTGTGGTTTCTGCTGGATCTGCATCACCACCAGGGAACTTTATTGAAATGCAAACTTGTAGGACTCTACCGCAACCCTAATGAATCAGAAACTTACGGTAGTACTCAGAAATCTGTATTCTAAAAAAACATCTGAGGGGCTGGAAAGATAGCTCACTCAGGAAATTGCTTGTCTTACAAACATGAGGACTTGTGTTTGACTCCCAGAATTACCCTCCATTAAAAAAAAAAAACTATCCATGGTAGTACAGCTTTGTATTCTCAGCACAGGGGAGACAGAAGCAGAGAGATCCCTAAGTCTTGCTGGGTGGCTATCATACTCATCAAGTCACAAGCCAGTGAGAGATACTGTCTCAAAACTAAAATGGTGGATGGCACTTAAAGAATGAAATCCCAGGTTGTCCTCTGGCTTCCAAACAAAATACATGCACATGTGTTAACTATACACACACACATACACACACCAAAAAAAGCACCTTTGAAGTGTGAGTAGACTACTCACATTTATAAGTATTACTCTAAATGCCACCAAAACAGTAAATATCATTATCAGAAAGAACAGAATTTGAGGCAACAAGAAATAGACAGGAAAACTATCATATTGATAGGTTAACATCCACCACTAAGATATTAACCAGTTAATACTGTTAATAATACAGTAAATAATGCGTGAGCATGTGTTGTGGGCAGAGGAGGGCATTAGGAATTCAGCTCTATCACTCTGCCTTACTCCTTTAAGACAGGGAGAGTCTCTCACTCCTGTCTCAAACCCCACAGTACCAAGCTTTTTATTTAGTGTGGAAGCTGGGATCGAAAGTCAGGTCTCATGCTTGCACTCCTGCTCCTACCCACTAAGCCAACTCTCCAGCCTCACATTCTTTAAGAGTAAAGTGTGCTTTAAAAACTACCAGTACAGCCAGGGCTGGTGATGCAGGCTCATAATGTCAGTTACTTGAGAGTCTAGGGCAAGAAGACGTCCTGCTTGGGTTATAGAGTGAGTTGAAGGCCAATCTAAGCAGCTAAATCAGATCCTGTCTCAAAATAAAAAATAAGAGGTAAAGATATAGCTCAGTAGCATAGTTCTTGCAGAGCATGGGCAAGGTTCAAGTTCAATCTCTAGCCAAACATGCAGAAATAAATAAATAAATACATAAATAAATTAATTAATTAATAAAGCCGGATTTGGTAGTATATGCTCTTAACCCCAGGACTAAGGAGGCTTGGGAAAGAAAAACAGAGGTTCTACACCAGCATGTGCTTTAGTCCATCTCAAAATAAAATAAAATAAAATACTCCCTGTTTTGCATGAAGTCCTGTGGTAATACAACCAGACCCAGTGATTTACATATTGTCTAGGGCTGTTTTCACTATACAACAGCAGAACTCAGTAGTTTTCTCCAGGAGCTGGAGAGATGGCTCAGCAGTTAAAAGTACTTGTTGCTCTTGTATTCAGTCTTCAGCAACCACATGGTTCACAATCATCTGTAACTCCAGTTTCAGGGCATCTAACAACTGACCTCCTTGGGCACCAGGCTCACACATTGTGCATATACATGCATGTAGGCAAAGCACTCATACACACAAAATAAAAATAAATAAGAATAAACAAACAAGGTAAACAACAAAAAGCAGGGCATAATGGTACACATGTTTGTGATCTCAGAGACTGCAGAATTATGAATTCTAGGCCAGCCTAGACTGTAGGGTAAGACTTTGTCTCTAAAAGCTAGAGAAAAGCAAGCAAGATGACTCAGTGAGTAAAAGTGCTTTCCACCCTGGACCCATATGTTGCAAGGAGAGAACCTACACCTCAAAGTTGTCCTATGACCTACACACCATCACAGTGACATTGAGGTACTCCTGTGTTCTCTGCCCTGCCGCCCCCAAACCCACAAATAAATAAATAAGTGTAAAAAATTAAAACTAGAACCCTAGTCACTGAGCCACCTCCGAGGACTCAGCTGCCTCCCCCTCGAGCCCCCTGGCTCCCCCCACACACACCCGCCCTCTCCACAGTGGCCTTGCATGCGGTTTCTACCAAGGAAAAGGAATCATATCGTATGTCCACTACCCAGAACCTGCAGTCTTTCGACTCCTTTGCTGATGCAAGTAAGGATGATGACCTGTGTCCTGCTGACACTGAGGATTATATCTATATAAGAACTCAACAGAGAAACGGCAGGAAGACCCTTACTACTGTCCAAGGGATCGCTGATGATTATGATAAAAAGAAACTAGTGAAGGCATTTAAGAAGAAATTTGTCTGCAATGGTACTGTAATTGAACATCCAGAATATGGAGAAGTAATTCAGCTAAAGGGTGAACAGCACAAGAACATACGCCAGTTCCTAACAGAGATTGGACTGGCTATGGATGACCAGCTGAAGGTCCATGGGTTTTAAGTGCTTGTAATTTTCTGAAGCTTAAGTGAGGATTTCTTTCAATGAGAATAATTTCTCTTCTGTCCCTTGTCACAAGTATAAAAACCTTACAGCTTGTATAATGTAATCATTTGGGGGGGGGTCTGCTTTTAACTTGGACTAGTGTAACTCCTTCATGCAATAAACTGAAAAGAGCCAAAAAAAAATTAAAACTAGAAAAACAAACAAACCCTGGTGTGCCACAGGGTCTGTAGTCCCAGCACTTGGAAGCTAGAGTCAGGGGATAAGTTTAAGGCCAGTCTGAGGTATGAGACCTTGTCTCAAGATAATAATTTTTTTAAAAGTAGAAAAAAATGATGTTTGTAAGGTTGCAGTGTGAGCTGCCACTTTTCAAGTAGGGTGTAAACAAGGAATGAGCAAGACAGAATCTTTTTGGGTGCCTGAAGTTTTTTTAGCTCTTGATGGGAGCGTGACCATATAACCATGTCGAAGAGTACAATTGATAGGGTCGTATAAACCCTTCTCATGTTACTGTGTAAAGTTAAAAGTTAATAAAAAGATTCAAAGGCACAGAACATAAGCAAAATTTACAGAAAAGGGACAGGACACCACAAAACTAATCTGCAGTATATAGCACACACAAACTTAATACCTATTGAGCAAGGAAATCCAGTAAATGAATAATAAAAAGTCAAGCTTGGAGTGTGGCTTAGCTATAACGCCCTTCCTCTGTGGCACACTGCAGACCTCAGGTTCGGTTTCTAACTCTAGAAAAAAAATAGGACAAAGCCAAAGGACACTATTTTAGAAGAGCAAGATATGGGGACATGAACACTCATACATATGCGGTTCAATTTAAATTAGTACAAATTTTCAGAAAACAATTTATCAATACTCAATGAATTAAAAAAAAACCCTCAGATATTCTTTAACTCAGCAATTCCACTTCTAGGAATCCAACCTTTCAATAGAAACACCCAATACTCCGGGCAGTGGTGGTGCACGCCTTTAATCCCAGCACTCGGGAGGCAGAGGCAGGTGGATCTCTGTGAGTTCGAGGCCAGCCTGGGCTACCAAGTGAGTTCCAGGGCAGCCAGGGCTACACAGAGAAACCCTGTCTAGAAAAGCCAAAAAAAAAAAGAAAGAAATACCCAAATACAGTCAATACTCACACATCTTACTTATATTTGGCACTGTTCACAATATTGAGAAAGCTTAAAATAATAAATTACTAACCTACATGGGTACAATTATATAAGTTATTGTATTTCTATACTGTGGGATATTATTTTTATAGAAATACCCCAGAGGTGCCTGAAATGCATAATTAATTTTATGAAATTAGTATTTCATACTTAATTTTATGTTTTCAAAAATGTACACCAAACTCTTAAGTTTGCAATTGTGATAGGAATATTTAACAAAGGTTAAAGATGCATTTTACTAATTGCAAATTTTATTATTTACAATTTCAAACACACAGCAAACCTGAAGTCCTGATTTTACTCACTTCCTAGATTTTACTACTACTGTTTTAAAGTACTTGGACCTCTCAATTTTAACACAATATACTTTAATATACACAGTTTGAATTTTTTAGCACATGGACATTGCTTTTTGTAATAAAATACCACTTTGAAATCTACTGGATATGACTATCTTAAGAACAGAAACCAAATATACTTTTATATTTGATATATATATTATATAATTATTAGCCCCCTTTAAATTTTGGGTCAATTGTCCTTTTATAAATTAAATTCTAAAAATATAGATGAACATTTACACCACAGCTATTTTGCTTTTATGTCTTAAGTTATCTAAGCAATGATTGACTACAAATTTCTATTAACATTTTCTTTTCTCATTTTGAGTGGATATGACTATAAATGCATATTGTTGAACAAGTTATCTTTTAATGTTCAAATTTGTTACTCCTGTTTGTCATAGTAAGATGACCCTCACTTAGCACTGTGATAACAATATAAAGGGGAAAAGGTGTGCGGCTGGGCAAAGTGGCTCCTCTGGGATAGTGCTTGTTTAGCGTGCAGGAAATCCTGGGTTGAATTCTCAGGTACAGTCAAGTACTCCTGTAATCCCAGCACTTGGAAGACAGAGGAAGGAGGAGCAGGAGTTTGGGGCTAGCCTGGCATATATGAGACTCTGCCTCCAAAAAGAAAAACAGAAAAGATCTAAAACCAGCAAATATAGAAGATTATAGTCTTTTTAGTTTTTTTCTGTGGTAATTTTTCCCCTACCCATTTCTTATGCATTTAGCCTGTAGTGTTATCATCCACCTTAATTTTATGTGCTAATACAAAAAGATTTTAAAAGAGCATTTATTGATGACAAACTGCCATTTTCAGGCTAACTTCCTACTTCTGATACAGGAAATACGAACTTCCTGTATCAAGAAAAAAAATAATCATTTGAAGGCTTTCTAC
>LZPO01027364.1:1380255-1401891 GCA_001675575.1 Neotoma lepida
GAGTGCTGGGATTAAAGGTATGTGCCACCACCGCCCGGCCAGATTAGACTTTTTATAGTGCATTTTATTTTTTAATATACCTACTGTGACATACTGAAAGGATACAGCTCAAAAACTGTATTTCTTAAATACAAAGCATATTTCAAAAATAATTGTAAAGTGAATATACTGAGCAGAATAGTCAGAATTAAACATACAATATTTATTAAGTGTATCCAGTCTGCTATCATACACAATATATTAATTTTTTTAAAGAACACTTCTTAAAGGTGGTTATGACCTGCTTTCTTTCTATTATCTTTTGAACTCTTATTCTGTATTCATTATTTATGAAATCCCTACTCCAAGGCCACTAGGGATGACATATAGTCACTCTTCATTCAAGCTCCCCATTGCTTGGGCTGAACTACTCTACCTTTGTTAAAATTTGAATAATAGTAATTCTACAAATACTTCATTTCCCCTGCCCCCCCCCCCTTTTTTAAAAAATGGGGTTTCATGTATTTCAGACTGGCTTGGAATTTGTTTGCAGGTGAGGATGAACTTGTGATCCTCCTGCCTCCAGCCTTTTTCCTCTTTCTGTCATCACTGGTGTGTACCACCAATCCCAGTTTTATGTGGGTCTGGGGATAGAATGCAGGACTTCATTCATGCTTGGCAAGTACTAACTGAGATATTCCTGCATCCACCCACATGTTTCTTATGTGCTCTTGGCAAGGTACAGTTTTGCTATGGAGACTCAAAAGGCTAACACGGGTAAAAGGAATAGAGGGGGCAGGGTATGAGTAGAGACAATCTCTCTGATAAGATAGTGAACAGATGGGACCTGCAGAAAGTGAAGGAGTAAGCTGCATGGATAACTGTGGTAAGTGTGTGCTGGCTAGTTTTATGTCAACTTGACACACAAACTCGAGTTATCTGAAAGGGGGGAACCCCAATTGAGAAAAAGCCTCCACAAGATCTAGCTGTAAAGCATTTTCTTAATTAGTGATTGATGGGGGAGGGGGTCCATTGTGGTGCCATCCCTGGGCTGGTGGTCCTGAGTTCTATAATAAAGCAGGCTGAGCAAGCCATGGGAAGGAAGCCAGTAAGCATCATTCTTCTGTGGCCTCTGCATCAACTTCTGCCTCCAGGTTCCTGCCCTGTTAGAGTTCCTGTCTTGACTTCTTTCAACTGTAAGCCAAATGAACCCTTTCCTCCCCAGCTTGTCTTTTTTGGTCATGGTGTTTTGTCCCAGCAATGGAAACTCTAACAAAGACAGGGTGCTTGAATCCCAAGTAGCAGCAATAGCAGATTCCACGAGACAGAGCATGCTTGATAATTTCAAGAAAATGCAAAAACAAGTGGGCAGCAGAAGAGGGGGAAGGAAGAATGGCAAGAGACAATGTCAGAGAAGTTGTAGTGGCTTGGGGGTTGCATTTTGAGAAGAGTGATAAGATACTTCGACTTGAGCCCCCTTCTTTCATGGCAATAATCTTTGAATCACATCACTCATTTATATCGATAATTCAGCATTTATTACCTAATGATTATCAATTTAAAACATTAAATCTTTTCGCCATCTGGTATTTGAAGCTAGAAAAATTAGTTGTCCCTGGGCATGTTGTTGTGTTTTGTGAAATGGTTAGAAATATTCATGGTCTCTAGCCACTGCATGAGTAAGCATGGACTTCCCTACCATCTACACTGTAACAATCAATCAAATGCATCTCTAGACATTGCTGGGATGCAAAAGAGATGGCTACAAGTTTAACTAAATTATAAGCCTTTTGAGAGCAGAAAGTGATTTGTTCTTAATTTCCCCTGTGCTTCCTTCACTTTTGCAATGCATAAAAGGCATTCAATGTTATTTTTTGTTTTGTTTTGTTTTTAGTTTACTGGAAAGTTTCCATATTATTTTCTTTTTTTTTTTATCTTTTTATTGATTCTTTGTGGATTTCACATCATGCATCCCGATCCCATTCATCTCCCCACCCCTTTCCACCCTCTGCCCTTACAAACTCACCAAAAACCAAAAGCCAAAAAAAGCCAAACCCAAACAAACAAACAACACAACACAAAACAAAATCTCGGCATGGAAGCTGTAGTTGTGGCTCTTCTGTTTTGCTCAGGTGAAGTGCAGGGCCTGCTCTCTTGAGTGCTGCTGTTGGTGAGGGACAAGGATAGCTCCCCCACTCTCATGCCCCCAAGGCCTGCTCTCCTGCCTGCCACAGGAAACGGGTGGGGGGCAGGGGCGAGAGAGCATCTTTCCCTCACCCTTACCACACATGGCATACAAGGGGTGATGGGGTCAGTTTCCTAGCTCTCACGCCCTCAGGGCTGGCTTACCTGCACCCCAGCCAACAGGGTCAGCTCTAGTGTGCTGCCCAGGCAAGGTGTAGGGCCCACTCTCCCAAGTGTTGCAGCTGGTAAGGGGCAGGGCCAGTTCTCCCACTCTCATGACCTGGGGGTCAGCTCTCCTGCCTGCTGCAGGCGGTAAGGGGCAAGGGGTGAAGAGCATCTTTCCCTCACCTGTGCCACCATATAGCAGACAAGAGGTGGCAGGATCAGCTCTCCTGCTCTCACACCCTCAGGACCAGCTCACTTGTGCCCCTCAATTTTATTTTATCATCATCATCATCATCATCATCATCATCATCATCATCATCATTATTATTATTATTTTGGTTTTTTGAGGCAGAATTTCTCTGTGTAGCTTTGGAGCCCATCCTGGAACTCACTCTGTAGCCCAGGCTGGCCTTGACACACCTGCCTCTGCCTCCTGAGTGCTGGGATTAAAGGCATGTGCTACCACCTCCAGGCTTAAAATGCTCAGGTTTTTGTTTGTTTGTTTGTTTTTTGTTTTGTTTTGTTTTGTTTTGTTTTGTTTTGAGACAGGGTTTCTCTGTGAAACAGTCCTGGATGTCTGGATGTGCTGGAACTCTCTTTGTAGACCAGACTGGCCTCAAACTCACAGAGATCCTCCTGCCTCTGTCTCCCAAGTGCTGGGATTAAAGGCATGTGCCACCACCGTTCAGCTCCATTGTTTTAAATAAATGAAAACCACAATTCTTACTGTCTCTCTTCCAAAGGGAGTACACAAGTGTGCCTTTTTATAAACAATATACAGAACTCCAAAAAACTCAGTGAAGAAATGGTTCTCTGGAAGCTGGAGAGATAGCTCAGTTGGTAAACTGCTACCCTTGCAAGTAGGGTGGGGGGGCTGCATTTGATCCCCAGAACTATATACACAATGTAAAATCACTTGGGAAGTATATGAGCAGCACACATTGAAGTCAATGGGTTATTGAATAAAGAAGAAAGCACAAGGTCAAGGGATAGGGAGGTGAGGAGAGTCTGGAAGGAGTTAAAGGGGTAAGTACAGATGAATGAATATGATCAAAACATATTGTATGAAATTCTCAAAGAATTAATGAAAATAAATTTTAAACTGGGTGTGATGGAAATAGAACTGGGAAAGTGGAGACAAGTACATCCCTGGGGCTCACTGTCCAGCTAACATAATCTACTTGGTGAGTTCCAGGCCAATGAGATACACTCGGTCTCAAAAACAGTAAAAGGTAGACAGTACCTGAGGAATCATAGCCAAGAATGTCCTCTAGCCTCCAGAGGTATAAACATACATATGCCCACTCATGAACACACACATACACACACACACACACACACACACACACACACACACACACACACACACACACAATTTCCCAAGTGCATATGCTTTGTCAAGTTCATTGCTAAGTCTCAAGTGTTAAAACCAGTATGTAACATAGTACTCTATGTAAGTCCTCAATAGTAATTAACAAATGAATAAAATTAGGGAACTTTACTGGATTTACTGCAGATACCATTAAGCCTCATCTTTCTCTATTATTTATTTAGAAGAGCTTAATTGAGCCTGGTGCGGTGTACACCTTCAATTCCAGCACTCAGGAGGCAGAGGGAATTCTCTGTGAATTTGAGATCAGCTTGGTCTATATAGCAAGTTCCAGGCCAGTCAGGGCTACATAGTAAGATCCTGTTTCAAAATAAAACAATAAATATTTCAAATCTGTTTCATCCATAGTCTAAACTATATACACAATTTAATTTATGAATAAAAGCATTTAATCATCAAATTCTGAGTCCTTCCAGTGAATTCATGAAAGATGGCTTTTTGACAGTGATGCTTGGTAGCTGGATACTGTTTCAATAGGAAGAATGTTTGCTTTTACACTATTGATAATAAAGATGAATGTGACTAAGGAATATGCATACAATTATAGCCAAAAGTATGCATCACTCTGTGTTAAGAGGACAACTTGTGTAATGTTGCAAGTATGAATGCTCTCTTGTGTGTTGTTACTAAGCACATGCTTTAGGATTAACAACAACACACAATAACAGAATCTGTAAGGTAAATGACTTTGAGTGTCTGTAATGGGTATCCCCTCTCAGCTGGAAGATTTGCTATAATGCCTCTATAGGTTAAAATGGTAAAATTAGAGAAGACAATGCTTTTTTGTTTGTTTGCTTTGTTTCATTGTTTTTGATTTGTGAAAGATTTGTCTATTCTAATTTTATGTATATGAGTGTTTTATCTACATGTATGTCTATGTACCACGTGTGTGCAGTGCCCACAGAGGCCAGAAGAGAGAGCAGGGTCCCCTGGAACTGGAATTGCACTGGATGTGAGCCACCATGTGGGTGCTGGCAACTGAACCCATATCCTCAGGAATAGCAACCAATGCTTATAACTACTGAGGCACTGCTCAAGTCCTAAGACAAAGTTGTATAAAATGGGCATGCTAATATAATGTTAAATGACTTTGTTAGTCCACTAAATTTGCACATATCAGCAACATTGATTTTCTTCACCTTTAAAATTGCACTAATGAAAGTAGTCATGGTTGTTGAAATTTTAAGTTAGTTCATGTGAGTAAAGTGCTCAAGATACTGGTTGGCACTGTGGAAGTTTTTTTAAAATGCTACTCACTGTTATTGTTTTTCTCTAAAAGATAAAGGCACAACATAAAACAATAAGGTTCTAGAACTACAGGAAACCATTAGATCAAACTGGCATTGTGAAGCATTAATGAGTTATAAAAACAAATTTATTGGTCATAAACTGGACATAAAATCAAGACAAAAAGAAAAATCAGAGCAAGTATCTCCAATCATAATAATAACTTCATAAAAGTTTTGTTGTATTGGGGCTAGAGAGAAGGTTAAGTGGGTGAGAGCACTGACTGTTCTTCCAAAGAACTTGGGTTCAATTCCCAGGACAAACAAGGTGGCTCACAACCATTAATAACTCCAGTTCCAGGGTATCCAACATTCTCCTTTGGCCTCTGAGAGCATTGCATGCATGTGGTGCACAGACATACTTGCAAGAAAACACCCACGCACATCAAGTACAAATAAATCTTTAAAAATTTTGTCTCAGATTTTTGGCATGTATATGAGTAGAGTATGTTGTAAAATGAATCTCTTGCTATAGACTGTGCCCAGAAATTTTTATGACTCTATTGTATTTTAATCCCTTTTGGTTACAAATGAATAAATTTGGCACAGAAAAGCTACCAATATGAACAAAATCATACAGTGACAAGTGGCAGAGCACCAAAACTTGTAGCCAGGCTTCCAGATTAAAAGCCACATAAAGATTTCCGTGCCGCTTGGACAGACCTTGGATTGTTCCCTCCAAAAAAGCTTTCTGGTTTTTTTTTTATCATGAATTTCTGTTTTTTAATAATTTATTTTTATTTCATGTGCATTAGTGTTTTGCTTGCATGTGAGGGTGTCAGATCCTCTTGAACTAGAGTTGCAGACAGTTGTGAGCTGCCATGTAGGTGCTGGGAATTGAACCGGAATCCTCTGGAAGAGCAGACACTGCTCTTAACCACTGAGCCATCTCTCCAGCCCATTTCTGTTTTATTAAAAATGTTTATTTCTATTTCTGAGACAACTTGTGTATGTTTCTTATGTAGGACAGATTGGTCTGGATATATTAAGTAGCCCAGTATGGAACTCCTGATCATAAGTGAGCACCTTGCATCTGGCTGATTTTCTTTTCTTTTTTAATTATATGTTTAGATTATAATATAATTACATCATTTTCCTCTTCCCTTTTCCCCCCTGCAAACCCTCCCATATGACTCCCTTGTTGTCTTTCAAATTCCTGGGCTCGTTTTTCTTTAATTGATACTACATATATATATATATATATATATATATTTCTATACATTCCTAAATATATAAGTATAATCTGCTCAATCTACATAATATTATTTGTATGCATATTTTCAGAGTTGGCCATTTGGTACTGGAACCAATTGGTGTGTTCTGTCCTGGGAAAGACTACTTTACCCAATCTCAGCATTCCTTAGTTGCCTGTAGTTCTTTGTCTAGGGTTGAAGCCTTGCTCCCTCCTCATCTATGTTAACATGTGTATTGGTGTCACCCTTGTTCAGTTCATGTTTAGACAGTCATGTTGGTGTGACTTTATAGGTGTAGCTTCTGGCATGCCTAGGAAACACAACCTCACAGCCAACCCCCCCCTACTCTGGTTCATTCTGCTCCATCTTCTGCAATGATCCCTAACCCTGAAGTATAGGAGTTCTGTTGTAGATATAGCAGTTGGGACTGGGCTTCATAACTCTGCATTTTGATTAGTTGTGTTTTTCCATATTTTGCAAAGAGAAGTTTCCTTGATAAAGGGTGAGGACGGGATTATGCTGGTTTAGTAAAGTGGTAGTTAATAGGTTCTCCTCCAAAATCCATGACTTCACTAGCCAGTTTCCAGGATTAGGCAGGATTTCCCTCCTGTTTAGTGGGCCTTAAGTTACTGCTAGAGTATGCATGTCACTACTGCATCCTTAGGGATATTGTACCATGTTGGTCATTGTTGTGGTTCATAGACATCATAGCTGGGTAGGACTACTGGTTGCTTCTTTCCCCTTGGAAGCTTGAATGGTATCTTCTGAAACCATAAGAGTTAGTCATCATAGAAGTAAGATATAGCTCAGATACTCTAGGTCTTGTATTTAGAATACATGGTGTCTTCCGAAACAGGGAATTATCTTCAGCCTCTGGGAGGCAACCAAGGGCAACAGCAACAGTCTATAATGCTTTAGGATTCTATTGGGCAATACTTACCAACAACACAAAGGAAGGCTTTTCATGCCTGGTGTTGAGTTTTTCGTTAGATGTTCCATGGCTCTTGAGGGGAACATTGTCTTTTCGAATGGGAAAAGTTTATTTAAACTGTATATGTATTTTCATATATTGACTTATGCGTATCATAGGTATTTGGGGGAAGATAGTTAATAGTTTTATTCCTTATGTCTTTTTCTGACATCCTTACTATTATTTTACCCTTCTTCTGTATTTATTTGACTGACTTTATTTTGGCCTACCCTGTATTCATTTAACTGTTTTCCATTCATTTCTTTGGATAGGCAAATTAGCACCATTTCCTAACCTTGGACATTGTAGGTATTCTTACAGGTTTGTCAAATCTGTAAGATTTTGAAAGTGCCAGTGGAGTTGTGGAAGAGAAATGAAAATATTGCTACTGTAACAAGTGAGGGCCTGAGGGTGGCTGCCTGGCAACCAGAGCACTACAACTTCCAGCTCAGTTCTGCCTTTTCCCAAGATCTTTCCCTTTCATCACTGCCTTTGATGTTGTTATTAACTAAATTGCTTCTATATATGAGGATAGATTTGTAATGTTCATAATACTTATTTCACTAGGATCAAGGATGTTCCTACCAGATTGTATCCTATCATATATGGAACATGACTTGATTTATTTATAGAAAGTGCACGAACAAGAAATTGTTAGCACAGACTCATCATTTTGGTAGTACATGACTTCTTTTGCCCCTTTGTGCCTCAGAAAAATGCTTATATTTATTCTAATATCCTTGTTTATATTAGGCATATATTAAAAGTACCATAGTTTATGGATACTGTTCCTCCTTCCATTATATCCATTCAAGTTTGAATTTTAGTTTTCATAAAAATGTTTTATGTATGTACACACACATACACATGCACTACATGTGTATAGAGGTCAGAGTTCAACTTCCAGGAATAAGTTCTCACCTTCAGCCATGTAGTCCCAGGGATCAAACTCAAGTTATCAGGCTTGACAGCAAGCATCCATATACAATGAGCTTTTCTTTGACTCTCAATATTATAGAACTATATGAAACACAAATAAGAACGGAGATTTGGGTTCTATAAGGATAGATCAGTTAGCAAAGTGATTGCCTTGCAAGCATGCAGACCTGATTTACAACTCCAGAACCTATGTAAAATGACAGGCATAGTAGCAAATGGTTGTAATCCAGGTACTGGGGAGACAGAGACAGGCAGGTCCTTCTGGCTTCCTGGCCAGCCAGCCTAGCCTAGTCAGTGAGCCCCAGATCCCAATGAGAGACCCTGTACCAAAAAACAAAGTGAGAGCCTGTAAGATGACTTAGTGGGTAAAGGCTTTTGCTGTCAAGCATGACAACCTGTGGTTAATCCCAAGGATCTACACATGGTGAAAGGAAAGAATCAATTCCCAATCTCTACACTCATACATGCACGTGTACACACACATACACACACACACACACACACACACACACACACACAGAGAGAGACAGAGACAGAGACAGAGAGAGAGCTCTCCAAACAGTCACTACTCTAGGAAACAAGTTATGCTAACCCCAAGAGGGCTATGTTATATGAGTAAGCAAAAACTGGTAATAAGCTATTTCCAACTGCTGGGAGTGGTGAGCTACCTCCACTCAGTCTGCTGTTTAGGAACTGTATTTTATCCTGTGCTGAAGAAGATAACAGCAACAAAGACACTATAGTTTTGTTTCATACACAATGTTCGGCACTCCCCTCAAATCATCAGGAAGTAGGGCCATATGACCAAAATTAAGGAAACAAACAATAGCGACATATTCACAGATTGTGAAGCTGGTGTTATCAGATATTGTCTTAAAAATATTATAGTTAGCAATATGCTCAATGAAAAAGAAATGGAGAATAATATCATTGGACATATGGAAATTCTAAATTAGAATCAAATAGAAATTCTAGAGTAAAAGAATAATATTAAGTATCAAAAAACCAAGTGGTGGTGGTGCACACCTTTAATCCCAGCACTTGGGAGGCAGAGGCAGGAGGATCTCTGTGAGTTCAAGGCCAGCCTAGTAAATAACAGAGTGAGTTTAGGACAGCCAGGGATGTTACACAGAGAAACCTGATGGAAAGATCCCCCATGCTCATGGATAGGTAGGATTAACATAATATATATAATAACATATATATTAACATAATATAATTAACATATTTTTAACAGATTCAATGCAATCCCCATCAAAATCCCAACACAATTCTTCACAGAACTTGAAAGAACAATACTCAACTTCATATGGAAAAACAAAAAACCCAGGATAGCTAAAATAATCCTGTACAATAAAGGAACTTCTGGAGGTATCATCATCTCTACTATAGAACTATAGTAATAAAGCTCTACTATAGAACTATAGTAATAAAAACAACTTGGTATTGGCATAAAAACAGACCCATGGACCAATGGAATTGAATCAAAGATCTCCACATTGAAACATTTAATTGCTAACATGAAACTTTCTTCACATCTCTCTTTCTTAGTTGACGCAACTGAGGAGGTTTCATGTTTTAAGTTGTGAAGAATCCCGACTTCTTAGTCACCATACAGAGGCTAGATCCCAGAAGTAATTTTCTAAATCTAAGCTTAGTAATGTGTGTGAATTAGAAACATTGTGTGTGTGTGTGTGTGTGTGTGTGTGTGTGTGTTAAGTGACTAAGATTATAGGACTGTTTGTTAACTAGCTGATTCATTTTTTAAGGTACTGAAATTAAAGCATTGCAATAGCAAAAAGCTAAAATGTGACATTGGCTATATAATTTTGTGGTAGTATTCTGAAATTTCCAATTTTGGTAAATTTGTCAACTGTAATAGACTAGGAACATGCATATAATGAAAGAATATGTAACTATAGTGGAATTTGTGGGGGAAGTGTTCATAGGGAACTCCTGCAGGGGAAGTAACCAATAATATTGATAGTGATAGTAGTGTTTATTTCTGCTGCATTTGATTGACAAAATAGTACAAGAAAGGGGTGACTTTGGTGAGAATTAGCTAGTTTGCAAACAGAAATAGGGATAATAGAAAGTACAAGTATTCCTGGCCTAGTATTTTTGGAAAAATACTGATTTCATTTCTCAACTGTGACCCATAAGGTTTCAGGAGTTTTGAGGAACAATTAAACTCACTAAAGATCAGTCACCACTTTGGTGTCAAGTTTATTACCTCAGAGCTGTCTAGAGGAAACAACAATATGTGTTCAACAGAATCAACCCCTTATACAGATGTGAAATTAGTTTTAAACTCCCATCCTCAGTATTCTTGTATTATAATTTGAAGCTTTTAAAATGCCTGATTTGTGACAGGGGATACTGCATAATAACATGGTCTCAGATGAAGGTACCTATTTTATGCTGATTGAGGTATAGCATTAACAGATCCAATAAATTTATTGAATGGCCTGATAATGACTTAGCTAGGTCACCAAATGGAGGGAGAGACCCTGAAAAGTTGGAATATTGTTCTACAGGCTATGGTATGTGAAGTCATATATTAATAACTGATTAACAATAATGTGTTCCTAAAAACTGCTGTGCAATAATGTATTCCTAAAAATGTAGTACATGGGGACTGGAGAGATGATTCAGAGGTTAAGAGCACATACTGCTCTTGCAGATGACCGGACTTTAGTTCCCAGCATCCCTGTCAGGTGGATTACAAATGCCTGGAACTCCAGCTCCAAGAGATACAATGTCTTCTTCTTACCCCTTTGGGCACCCCCACATATACATATATACATACATACATATAAGCAAAATTAAATTTAAAAAGATAAAATATAGTACTTAATCCCTTTTCTATAATTTCTATGCTCATTCTATTAAGTCTTGGTACCTGCCTCCTAATTATTCCTATACATTTGTAAAATGCAAAAATCATGTATGTAAACATACATTAAGAATTAACTGTAGGGCTTCAAGATGGTTTACTAGGTAAGGTAAAGGTGCTTTCCACACAAGTCTGGTGACCTGAGTTTGATCCCTGAAACCCACATAAAGGCAGAAGAGAACGCAGTCCACAAAGTTGTCCTCTGATCTCCACACATACACTGTTGTCCATACACAAACCCATTATGTGCACTCATACACATATACAGTATTAGTAACAATAAGTAAGATTTCACTGGAATGCTGAGGCATCCTAGCTGGGTAGGACTTCTGGTTGCCTCCCTCCTCTGGAGGCTTGGATGGTACCTTTTGGTATTAGAAACCTAGCTAATAACTACTCAGGGCTAATAAAGTCATGGCTATTGGAGGAGACTATAACCAGTAGTTTACTAAACCAGCATAATCCCTAACAATAATCTATAAACATTTAAGGGTTACTCACAGGTAAGAATTTGTGTCATTAGATGCCATGTTGAAGTAACAGCACAATTAGGATAGATTAGCATTTGAGATCTCTTTTAGACCCAACATAGGCTAAGGATATTTTATAAAGCATGCCAGGGGGACTACAAAAAGAAGCCGAAATTGTCAATGCATATTTCTAAGTTGATTTATTAAACTATAAAAAAATCTTTTCCTTTAATCTTTATGTTGTGGCAAATTGTGGGTACTTCCTCTAATACTTTTTCATTTAGTTATTGAATTGGGGTTCTGCTTCAAGTTTCTGAGGTCTCGATTATTATTAAGAACCAGCCTTAATAACCTTCTTCCCAGGGGCCCAGAAGAGAATTTCGAGGAAGTACCCACAATTTGCCACAACATAAAGATTCTTACCCATCTCATTCTTCTCCATTTGGCTCTTCCTCATCTTCCATCTCATTCTTCTAGTTCTCCATCTAGTTCTCCAGTAAAAATCCTCAAAGCCTCCAGAAGTCTCTGAGGTTTACAGTTATGTAAACATGCAATAGCAGTGCTCTGGCCAAAGCAAGATCACCAGGCTTGAATTCCTACAGGGTCATAAAGGCAGACAAGAGTTTTCCTCAGGCAGTGACTGTCAGGCTTTCTTTTACAACCCAAAAGGAGGAGGTCAACTAAGAGCTAAAATCAGTTAATAAATCAGAAAAGAGGAATTTATGTGCTCAAACTACATTCCTAGAGGTGAGATAAATGTTAGGAGTCTATGTTAGTATAAATATCACTGAGGCTGTATAAGAAAGGAGGGTCTGAGCTTAACTTACCTTAATTCAGGAGATCATTTGGCCTTGGATGCTTGATAGGTATTTCAGATAAAATACACTGCTATGAGTTCTTGGAAGCGTACATAGCATACAAGGAAATCATTGCAGGAATCGGCTAATATATATATACAAAAGCTAAAATATCACCAAGACTTCTTAAGCCATAGCTTGACCTTCGGAAAAGTCTTGACCTTTCCAAGTAGTAGCTTTCGTGATAGTAGCTGAATTCCATTACATTTTCCTGAAGCTTTCAGCACTGAGGCAATGATTAAAATATAGTCTCTGAGAAAGAGTTTGCAGTATCCAATTGGTATAGAAAACCTGCACCAACCATCACATGATAAACTTTTGGTTTCTAAGACAACTGAACTATGCCATCCTATTCTCAGAGGAGAAATATTTAAAGTGAATATTTACAGACAAAGAGTGTGTGACACTTGCACTGAAATAATATCATTTAAGTGTTTACCTTCAGCGCAATGTGTTTGTATATGAAGATGGGATGAAGACTGAATACATAATGGCAAACATAGGTCCTGATTACTGCTTGGGGAAAAGGAAAGTGGCTAGCACTGACAGGAGACTGAAATGGCTGAGTCACCACTCGCTCTATCTTCTTTCTTGTTTCTGTGTCCTAGAGGACATCTGTATTGCCAGGGCTCTGCAATCTCAGATTCTGCAAAGCAAAAGTTTGAAAAAAAAGTTTAAACTATGAACTTCTTCAAAACCCCTAAAGATGTAGCATTGCTTATACTATATCTACATATATTAAGGAAATTTGGGGAAGGTAAATTATAAATCCATGAATTTTGAAACAAATTGTGAAAAAATGACTATAAGGGAAATACTAATACTGTTTTCTTCTGGTCTTCCATGAATCATTTAAAAATGTCCTAGGTATCTGAACACCACTTTAAATATTGTTGCTCTAAAGGAAAACTTTTGATTTATTGTACTGGTAATTAAAATCTGCAAATGCCCCCAAACACTACTATACCCATAAACTATAAGCTTCTAGTTTTAGTGGTTTTATTTTGCTTGTAATTTTTGTTGAAATGACAGACATTCTTCCTATTCATTAATTAGGTTTCAAAAGAAAGGCAGAATATTTAAAAGTATGGTTAACACTGGGGACATGTACTGAGAAATGCATCATTAACAGGTTTCATAATTGTGTGAATATCAGAGTATACACATACAAACCTGGGTAGCCTAGCTTACTACATGCCTAGGCTTATAAGACATGTGCATACATATATATGTGTTTGTATATATCTGAATGTGTTATAGTGTTCAACTAAAGCAACAGGAGATTAAATCAAGCACAAGAGAAAATGTCAGAATCAAGAGCAGAGGTAAGCATGAGGACGTATGAGGTAGAGACTACCATAGTATAATGGACTGTTTTATGCTTAAATTCTTTTTTTGGTTCATAGAATGAGTATAGCATAATGGTTAAAAGTACATAAAAATAAATTCATCAACTAATAACTATAATTATTATCACTATCAGGCTATACTTATTGCACATAATTATATATGCTTTAAATGTATGTAGCTATAATGCAGAAAGTTTATTTGTATTAGCATCACCAGTGACATATGAATAATGCATTTTGCTATATAGCATTACAATAGGTATGCTAGCACTAATACGAGTTTTTCAGCTGTCATGATCACATGGGACCAGTATCATACTATTTTTTCATACAAATGATAAATTATATTTATACAGTAAGTAAGTATCAACAGTCAACACAATCCAAAACCAACCACCAGCCCTGGGACTGAGAAACAGCTGGATGACTTCCCTAGGATATTCATCAGGAAGGGCATGGTGGCACATGTGCAATACACATGGCAGTGGCCAGTGGCTTCATGATCAGTGCAGTGGGTAACAGGGACATGCGCTGAATGGCCTGGGGGAGGAGGGAACTCGGTGGCTATTGGGGTGGGGCCTCAGTCAGAAGGGCTCTCATCTTCTGCAGCAGAATCACTGGCCCCCAGCAGGCAGACCTGGACCTGGCCTAATACAATCCGAAGGAAGTATCATCTGAAACGTTGCCCCGCTATGGCCATCTATTCACTGAAATGTGTTATATGGCTCATGACTATGTTTATTATTTTATTTTCAGGAAATATATTTTAGTGAACAGTAAGCACACACACACACACACACACACACACACACACACACTCATCTTCTCATTCCTTACTATGCTTTGTGACACTAAAACTTGGTCCCTGTACAGGGAATAAGCAGTCTTGGCTGGTATACCTATAAATATGCATATTAAATCACAAAAGTAGTATCTAATTGAAACTACTTCCAAGTAACAGATGAATTTCGAAACAATTTAAAAATATGTATAGAGCCGGGCAGTGGTGGCGCACACCTTTAATCCCAGCACTCAGGAGGCAGAGGCAGGCGGATCTCTCTGAGTTCAAGGCCAGCCTGGGCTACCAAGTGAGTTCCAGGAAAGGGGCTAAAGCTACACAGAGAAACTCTGTCTCGAAAAACAAAACAAAACAAAAATATGTATAGAAATACAAAAGTACACAGTTCAGCAAGAAAAAGGCAAACACTTTGGGCTTGGGGCTTTTGAATTTTAAAACATTTAAATTATTTTCTGTTGTGTATATGTATATGTGTGTGTTAGTACATTCACATAGTGGTCAGAGGACAACTTGCAGGGCTTGGTTCTCTTTTTCCACCATGTGGGTTGAAGGGGTCTAACTCAGGTCATCAGACTTGGTGGAGGGCTCCTTTTACTAACTAGGCCATCTTGCCAGTTCCCTATTCAGTTTTTAAAATGAAAAACATAAATAGATTCTTCACAAAGCAAGCTATTTTATTGACCAAGAAGCAAATTAAAGAAGAAGACTGCTAGTTAGTTTTTGTTTTCTTGCTGTGACAAATATTGACATCTTAAGGGTGGGAGAATTTATTGAGTTGTGATTCAGAAGTTTTAGTCTGTATCAGTTGGCTCTGCTGTTTCTGGCCTGCGGTGAGGCAGAACACCATAGCAGAGGGAAAAGGGAAAGCAAAGATGCTCACTTTATGGCAACAGGAAGCAGGAAGAGAGAGGACAATGAGGGGTTGCAGGACCAAACTCACTATTCAAAAACATGCCCCCAGTTATCTCCATCCTTCCACCTTGACCCACCTCCTACCACCTCCCACTAATGTTAGCATGTTATGAATTCATTGATGGATTCATCAACTGACGAAGTTAGTACCTTTATAACCCAGGCAATTCTCCCCAGTTGGGGAACAAGCCTTCAAAGATGAGGCTTTTCAAGGGACACTATATTCAAACCATGATGTTATCTTTAGTGACCATTATCTTTAGTCCTCAGGGACCAGGCTGCTACTACATATGCCCTGGGAGAGCTGGGAAAAACAGGACCCCCAGTGCAAACAAGAGTGCAGAGCAGCAGAAGGTTGCTGTTGAGATGGTTCCAAGCAGCAAACCTCCCAGGAAAACTGGCAGTTTCTCAGGGAGTTGAGAATGTGACTCAGCAATTCCACTTTGAGGAATTTAACAGCAGCAAAAACAAAAAGTATCAAACCATATGTGCAAAGACTCATTCCTATCAGAAGACACATACTAGTCTGCCTCATTATAGCCTTAATCTGGAAACAAATGTGACAGGCAGAATAACCCACCACTTACTGTTAATATGGTGTATCATACATTAATTGATTTATGTATATTAACTAATCTTCATATCGCTAAAATGAATCCCATTTGATCATAACATGATTTTCGAGGCATTATTAAATTCTGTATGCTAATAGCTAAAATTTGATTGAAACAGGTTTTTTGTTTGTTTGTTTGTTTTTAAGTATTTATTGGGGAGGTTGGCCTGTAGTTTTCTTTCTCCAGTGTGTCCTTCCTTGTCTGGTTTGGGGATCAGTGAAATGCTGTTTATAAATTAAGTTTGAAAATATTCCTTCCTCTTCATTTGGAAGAATATGAGAAGAATTAGACTTAAATATTCCTTTAAAACTTCAGTGGAATTCAATAATGAAACCATCTGGCCATTGGCTTTTCTTTACTTGACACTAATCTGTTCAGATTTTCTTTTCCTCCATAATTCAATCTTGTTAGATAGACGTATCAAGGAATATGCACACTTAGTCCAGGCTACCCAGGCTTCAATTCTTTCCATCAGTCTCCTAGAGTCTTTTCTGTTTCTATGGCATTAGCTCAGTGTCTCTTTGTCACCTCTGAATTTACTCATCCAACTTTTCTCTCTTTCTGAGTCAAGATAAAAATAATCAAATTCATATTTTTAAAGAATTAAATCTGAGTTTTGTCGACATTTTCCAGTGTTCTTGTAGTCTCTAATCTGTTTTTTGCTCTGATCTTTATCTTGGTCTCACTTGGTTTATTTCTAGGCCTTTGAGGTATAAATTAGGTCACATATTGACCCTGTTTTTTATTAGTATAGGCACTTATAGCTATGTTTTGGAGACATCTCATGTATTTGGATATCTTGTTTCCATTTTTGTCTTAATTTTTTAAAATGTCTCAGGCTGGAGAGATAGCTAAATGGTAAGAGAACTAGCTGATCTTCCAGAAGACCCAGCTTTGATCCCAACACCCACAGGGAGGCTTTCTATTCCTCCAGTTCCAGGGGATCCAATTCCTCTCTTAGCCTCCTCAGGTACCAGGCATGCACAGACATACATGCAGACAAAACACCCATACACGTAAAATAAATAAAATTTAAATTTCTCTTTTGAGTTCCTCATTGTTCAATCAAGTATGTTTAATTTTCCATGTATTTGTGAATTTTCTTCTCCTCTTCAATTATCACCTTATGCCATTTTTTTTCAGAAAACACACTTGATATGATTTCAGTGTTCCTGAATTTGAGACTTTTTATGGGTTAATATATTGGAATATGTTTTGGGTGTATTGAGAAGAAAGCATGATCTGCTATCATTGGGTGAAATGTCATGAATATCTTTGGTAGGACTATTTGGTACATAATGATTTTATTACTAGCTATCTATTGATTTTTTAAAAAAGCTTTATTATTTTAATTATGTGTAGGGATGTGTGTGACTTTGTGTGTGTCTGCATGTGTGAGGGTATGTGTATGTGAGTGCAGGTGCCACCAGAGGTGTCACATCCATGGGTGTTAGGGTTACACAGGATTGACAGCTACCTGGCCTGGGTGCTGAGAACTGAACTCAGGTCCTCTGAAAGAGCAGCAAGTCCTCTTAATTTCTGAGCCAACTCTCCATCCCAAAATCTACATATTCTTTCCACTGTTGACAGAGGAGTGTTGAAGTTCCTTTCTATTATACTGCTGTAGATTTCTCCTTTCAGGTTTTTTAATGTATATTTAAGTTTCCTATGTTAGATACATAAATATTTACACCTGCTATATGTTTCAGTGGATGGATTTATTTATTGCTATATAATAACACTTTCTTTATGTTACCCTGTTTTCCTTTTGCTACCAATAGCATCCCTCACTTGAAACTTATTTGTGCCCTTCAATCAAAGTCTTTTATAGCAGTCAAATAGCTGTGTCTTATTTTTTATCCACTCAGCCACTATTTCTTAACTAATGCATACAACATGAACATTATACATATTAATGGGGTAGCACTTATGTCTTGAGACATGTTAATGGGGTAGCATTTATGTCTTGAGACATGTGTAGTTGTATAATGTTTAAATGAGGTTAAATATTATCTATCTTTTCAAACATTTATCATTTCTTTATCAGTGAAAATTTTCAAAAAGTTGTTATTTGAAGTTTTTAACACAAATTATTATTATCTACAGTACCCTACTGTACAATAGTGCTTTAGATTTAGTTCCTATCTAACTATAACTTTGTACCCATTGATTAATCTGCCTGCATCCCTCCTCTACTTCTACTCCCCCCTGCATTTGGTAACCACCATTCAACTATAAGTTCCTATGAGATCACAACTTTTGAATCCCACATTAGTGAGATCATTTGGTTCTTGTTTCTGTGCCTGATTTTCTTCCCTTAAGAGTAATCTCCAGTTCCACCTGTGTTATCAAAAACAACAGACTTCATTTACATGGCTGAATAATATTCCATGGTATATACATTGCCACTTTTTCTTTATTCATTTGTCAGTTGATGGACACTCAAGTTCTTTCATTTATTTATTTACTTGCTGCCATTTATTTATTAACTTATTTGTATGTATGCATATGTGTGTGCAGGTGCACACTCTTTTGTGAACATAGAGGGTAAAAGTGTGCACTGGATCCTTGGGGCTGCAGACATAGGCATTTTGTAGGATGCTGTGCTTGTTTTGTGGATGCTGTGATACAAACTTAATTTGTGTAATAAGCACTCTTAACCACTGAGCCATCTCTCCAGACCAATTCTTTATCTTTTATGTATCTACTACATATCTATTTTTGAGTTACCATGTCAGTTATATGAAGTAACATGTAATATTAAATTGATAACTGCACTCATATCCCCAAACTCTAAAGTTTTATTTTTCCTCTCACTCATATTTTAGGAGCTTGTGTTGATTAGTTTTGTCAAATTAACACAAGTTATAGTCATCTGGGAAGGGGAACCTGGATTGCAGAATTGCCTCTATCAGATTGGCCTATCAGCATGACTGTGAGGGCATTTTTTTATTGAATGGTCTAAGAGGGCCTCGGCCAATATGGGTGGTGCCATCCCCAGGCCAGTGGTCCCAAGCTATATAAGAAATCAAGACATGGGGAACAAGCTAGTAAGCAGCATTTTTCCCTCGTCTCTGCTTCAGTTCCTGCCTTGAGCTCCTGCCTTGGTTTCCCTTGTTGGTGGACTGTAAACTGTTAGCCAAAATAAGCACCTTTTCCCCAATTTGTTTTTGGTGATGTTTTTTATCACAGTCACAGAGAAGTAAATAGGACAGGGGAGCAATTCTAAATTCTTTGATCAGGTGGGAATGTTATCTATACTCTGCTTTTGGGTAAGGAGGTTTCTGGCCAAGATTTGTAGTCAGTTGACCTTGACAGACCTATCCTGAAGTAGGATGAAGTTGAGAGCTGAAATCTAAAATCAGGCGGGGCTACAGACTGGGCTCTGTCATTGGGTGGGTTTTCAGACTTTGATCTGCAATTAACTGGGGTCACTGACAGCACTCTAGCTGGGGCATGGGTAAAGATCATTAATCAGATGAGATTATAGGATGGGTTTGATAGCAAGATTGTACTTTAAACTGAGTTATCTGGTCAGGCAGTGATTAACATTGGGCTATTACAGATGGATGAATTTGCTGGCCTGGTTCCTTAGTTGGATGAGGCCAAAGGTTACACTCCTCGGCTGGTAGGAGCTACTTACTGGTTTGTCTGCATGATGGTGCATGCTGTAAACTAATCTCCACAGCTGGGCAGGGTTACAATTCAGTCTCTATGATCAGCTGGGGCTATAGGCCTTGTATCCTAGTCAGTTGTTTCTCTCACTCAACTATCTACTCCTACAGGGATTGGACTCTGAGGCGGGCAGAGTTCCTGTATACACTTTGGTCAGGTAGGCTGGAGAGCTTCTTGGCTTGATTCCTTTTCAAGCAAAGGCATATGACTGGGTTTGTAGCCCGGCAAGAATACTGGCTAGGGACTCAAGCGAGGCAAAACTGCTGACTGTGCTTCCTAGACTATTGAAATGACTGGTTCAACTCCTCAGTGAAGTAGAGCCATTGACTAGGTTATCCACCAGCAGGAGACTGGTGCCACTACCCAGATCTGTGAGCTGGTTGCTGTGAGCCCCACCTCTCCTCTTTGTTTCTAGTTGTGCCCAGTGACTTAACTCTACAGGGTCCCTCAGTGCTCTCTAATAGGCATAATATATCCTTTTGTGTTTGCTTCCTTTCATCCAATTTTGTTTCTCTTTATTCCTAAACTTAAGGCTACATATTATCCAATGTGGATATAACACAATATGTTTATTCACTCACTAATTGATTAATGTTTTGGCCATTTCCTTTTGGGGCTATGAGAATTTGTTGTATATGTGTTGTATGCATTTCTTTTTTATTTATATATCTAAGAGTACAATTTGTGAATCATAAATTGACTTTTTATATTTTATAATGTAGGTGTCAAACATGTAACAACTACATCAGTAGGATAATTAGACTGGACATTTGAGTTTATGCTGCTGCTTCTCTGAATCCTTTTTCACTGTAGGTATAAGTTTAGGCATGAGATGTGCAATAACTCCTTCTTCCTGTATATTTTGTGATTCCATATATCTTATCTATTCTCTTTGTCTCACGAATTAGTAGAAGTTCTTATCTAGAGATGATAATTCATTTTGATTTTGTCCATTTCTTTGCATTGATTGATGAGATTTTCATGGTAGTGGCACAAATCAGAGGCATAAAAAAGTGCTTTGGTATTTTAGTTTAAATTGGTATACTTTATCACCCATATAACATGCCAAGACTAATGCTATAAAAGATGAGAGGACCATAGCCAAGTCACTTTAGGCATCTGGAAGGATGCATATCTAGATCAGCCAAGTGTCCAACTGTCAAACAACATGCATATATCCAAGTGAACTCAGCCACTATCAGGAAACCTCTTCAATTAAATTTAACCAAACTACACACCTGCAGGTTCATATTTTAAAGTCTTTGAATGTATTTCCTTATGTTGTTTCTAAATTTTTACTTATGCACCAGTTTATGGTAATATTAACAGATATCAAATGCAATGCTAAGTTGATACATCTTTAGAAAGGGTGCTAGAAGTGGGTTCCTTTGGATAATATAAAGCTAAGAAAATACATTTTAAATAAGTGTGAAGACCTCACAAACACAGCACCACATTGTACACATGAATTAATAAAGAGTAGAAATGCAGCATCAGATAGTTCAAGGGATCAACAAGTACACTACATTACTTTATGGCCTGACTGGATGCCTCTGGGACAAATTGGAATCATTTCAGTTCTCACAGAATTCATGGATCCAAGTACCATCCTTGGTTATCATACTGAAAAACAAATTCCATTATTTTCTTAATGGAGAATGGTGTTCTAGCCTTTATACGTCATAGAGAAAATAAAACAGAGTGCTTTTCCCTATTTGAGCTGTCTACACAGATAAACGTTTAGAGAAACCTTTCTCTGTTGTTGTTGGTTTTGTTAATGTGGCCACATGCCGCGACCCGCGCGGCACAAGTCTGAATCTGGCGGAGGGAGTCGGGATTGAACGCAGCACACACTGTCAGATTGCAAGCATCCAGGACCTTTATTCACCAAGCATCTCTCTCTGCTGGGACTAGAACTAGCTCACTCCTGGAACTAGAAGCAGCTTTCTTATATACCT
>LZPO01027365.1:19307-31446 GCA_001675575.1 Neotoma lepida
CCTTCTGTAAAAGCTGCATCATAAAACATTTTGAACATAGCAACAGATGTCCCAAGTGCAACATTGTAGTGCACGAGGCCAAACCTCATTATAACCTGAGGTCGGATCCACAATTACAAAACGTAGTGTACAAATTAGTGGCAGGTCTAAAGGAAAAAGAAAAAAAGCAAAGGCATGAATTCTACCAAAAAAATTGTCCGGAAACACCAAAACCTGCTGCCGTTCCACAGCCAGGCCCTTCAAGTGAAGAAAACACTAAGGAAGTTGTGGAATAGTGTCTTAGTTTACACGAACCTGATATATCTTTACTGCTGGAGTCTATGGGCGCCAATGCAGAACACTTCAAAGATGTTTCTTGCTAACTGTCCTCATGCTTATAGTTTTCTCCACTGTTGAACTGGCTCTGAGTTGAACAATCCATGCTACGTTTTTCTGTCATCACAGGCCCAAATCAGGAACAAACCAGCCATGGGTTTAAACTTCTGAAACAGTGAGCCTAAACGGACGTTCTTAAGTTAATGATTTCACTTGTTTCTTGCAATATTAGAAGGCTAAGTAACTTCTCATTCAAATTGGTTGATGGGATTTTCCTCTGTGGGATAGCATCAGCTGGTTTTCCTTTTGGAAAACAAAGTTTGCTTTTGACGTGGATATTCAAAGCCAGTCTTCGTTAAATTGCAGAGTAAACTTGCTGTCAAAGACCAAAATTATTGGCTACATTTTTATGTTCTCGTCATATTTTGAACTTAGCGTTTTTACAACTAGCAACACTCCTGAAGCGATGCTATTCAGTTCTAAAAGGTATGAATTGTTTTGTGTAAAGAGACTGTCTCCTATAGGGTGTGTGGCTTGAGCCATAAACCTTCAGCATAGTAGGACATTTTAACATGTCTTAAAATAAGAAGTGTATCTTTGTGATTTTTAAACACCATAGTTGTTATCAATGGTGGTTGATACCTTGTAATGACACCACTTCTGAAATGGAAAAGTTCAGGTGAATCTGGAAAGTTAGAGAATATTTACTTAGTGTTTCTTTAGAAAATCAGCTTCATTGATTGAATATTTAAAGCTGAATTTTCTATTATTTTGTCCCACTGAGTTAAAAATAAGAGTGTTTGAAAGTTCACTGTAATAATGAGGCTTCAAATTTAAACATTATATTGCCCCAGAGTAACATCCTGGTGCTTTCTAAAAGATATTTGCAAGGTCTGTTTCATACAGAAACTTTAAATTTGGTTAGGAATGGCAATTGTAAAGAATTTGTGAAGTAGCTTGACAGTGGTACATACCTGTATTCTCAGCACTTTGGAAAGAGTAAGGAAGATGAGGATCACAATCCTCTTCAGCAATATAGAGAGGTGGCATTCTCTATATTAAGAACTTTTAGGCCTACCCTTCAGGAGATTCTAGTCATTTGGAGTATGTGCTTACAAGGAAATTGTGCCTCTTACTCTTCTGGCTATGAGTTGAACACTCCATGCTATGTTGTTGCCTCACCACAGGGCTGAATCATGGACCAACAAGCCATGGGTTTGAACCTCTGAAACAGTGAGCCAAAATGGACATTGAAGTCAATTATTTCACTTATTTGTTGCAATAATAGAAGGCTAAGTAACTTCATAGGCTTATATTTATAAGTGATGCTGGGTCACCAATGGGTGAATTGTAGCGAATTGTTATTATAATTGCATGCTGTCGTAGTTTCCATTTTAAATGTAAATTGGCTTCTCTCAGGCATTAGTAACCTCATACAATTTTTACCTTCGTCTCCTTCCAGGTTTTCAGTGCAATCCATCCAGGTAGCTGCTTTATGCAACAATAACCTGGTGACTACCTCCCTATGGGACAGCTCGGAAGCTATTGAGCTAACCTGAAGACTTCCATACCTGGCATCCACTGTGCACATAAGCCATAGGAAAGGCCTCTCAGTCACAGTGTGAAACCACATAGTTGGTGCCTATTTAGTTTTGTTGCTGGTATTGTTATTTTGTCTTGTTTCCTGCCCACTGGTTGAGCAGTTGATCATGTGTGCTTTGCTACTATTTTTTCTTTAACATTGGAGGTAAAAGTTTCTGTTGTTTCACATGTATGGTTCTCTGTGTTTTGTTTTGTGCATTTCATTTTCTGTGTCATGATTGACTGACACATTGCACAGTAACTCTCGTGGTGAAGGCTTTCTTAGACAGTGGCTTTCTTGGTTAAAAAACAAATAAACTGGAGGTCAAACAAGAGTCACAGACTATCTTCCACAACCAAATACTCTGGAGCTCTATCAAGGCAGGGCTAAAACCCAAGAATTTCCAGTGTTCACATCCCAGTGAAGGTGTCCACATGGTACTATTGGTCATTTGGAAACGGAGCTACTAGTAGAGTTAAATTGAGTCTGCTCTCAAGGCTCCTTTTGCGCTCCAATGGCTTGTTCCAGAGAGGCAGAAGGGAAAGAGTAAGCTCTGGTGAGGAGCTGTCAGGTAGATATTGGGCAGGTATAAGGACTGGCAGATTGCAAGAGAAGGACTGACCACCCCACTAACTTGGTGAGGTGGTAGATGAGGCAGGAATTTTCAGCCTGGGAAACTGGAGTATCTCATTCACCAGGGAGATAAGAATCCTCACTGGCCACAGTGGCACTGCCTTCCCTTGCCCCTGTGTCTCCTCATGTCCTGACCTTTTCCCCTATGGCTTCTAGGGCAAAATGACAAAAGACTTAATGCTTCCTATTAAGAGGCAGAAATATCCTCACCGCTGCCCCTTGGAGCCGGAAGTTACAGATGGAAAAGGCTTGGCCAGTGCCCCTGTGCTCTGCCAGGTGCTCAGGAGTTCTAGGGACCTTGAACAGGGATCCTGCCCTCCTTGCTTTAGGGATGATTTGATCTAAACCAGATGAGATCCACTGGGTCCCCCTTGAGAAGGCAGTGGCTGCCTAGCATTGGGTACCATAGGACCCTCAAATGGGGGCCACCACCCACCGGAGGAGTCCCTGGAAACCCTAGGAAGTTGTTGGGTGAGCATCCCAAGACAGAGGGAAATATTCTTTAAAGCCACCTACATGCAGAAGCTACTCTAGAGATTTTGCCTTAAAAGGATGGGGAAGGCAATTCTGTTTTTTTAATTCTTTGGGAGGAAGGGTCACAGGAAGCCTCCAGCCTAAAGGAACCAGGTAACTTCCTTTCCTGCTTTTCCTCTTAGGAACTAAGAAGATCAAAGAAAACCTGCAACTTTTAGGATAAAAGTCAAGAGTCGGGGATGGGGGACACACCAGCAACGTACAGCACCTATGAACCTAAAGGAAATAATAGCAAAAGAAAAATATCCTGCTGCTATGGTGGCCTCATGTCCAAGGGCAAAAATGATGAATTTTGAACTTTAAGTACTGAGCAAATACCACATGTAGGGAACACAGTGTTCCTCCAGATTACTTGCCCATTTATAAATGTTAGGTCACAAAAGTCCCTAAAATTTGGCAGTGCTGCTGACAATGTCTTAAGGTGATAGGCCCAACCCAGGCCAGACTCTTATCAGGTAAACAGAAACCTAAGCTCAGCATTCCTCAGAAATCTAGTGATATGGGTTTCTGTATTGGCTCAAAGACCCCAACCCCACTGACTATCATGTGAAGTCCATTTGCTTTCCCACTGAGCTTCTGCCCTCCATTCTCATGAGGTAGCCCAGCAGCTTTTTCCCCAGTAAATTCTGCTTCTACCCAGAGTGGTCTAGTTCAGAGATTTCACTGCACCCTGCTTACAATAAACAAACCACTAGAGAAAACAAATGGGAAGCCAATGTCATAGGCATACAGCATTTTAATACTAACACATAAGAAATTATCCTTGTATTCATAATATAGAAGTAAATTTTCAAGAATTTCTATACTTGGATTCAACTGGAAAATTATAACTTAATGCTTAATAAAATAAGATCCCATAATCCTTCAGATAAAATTGTTAATGTAGCTCATTGTAAATGAAGCCATCTTTCATTAGTTTATTAGTTTAAAAGTAATAAAAGCCTGTTGAATAAGGTTGATTATCTCCACTAGTTCTCCATCTATACACATGCCTACCTATAATAAATACAGCAAATAGTGCCTCTTACAACTGCTGACATACATGGAGGAGTCTGTATCCACTATTCAATATCACTGGCATTAGTGACTCTATTCAAACTAGTAAATATTTTCCTTTTACAAATTTGCCTAACCTGCTCTGTCCAGTGCCTCTTTCAACAGTTTTCCTGTTACAGTTTGCTATACATCCAAAAAGACAACTCACCTTTTCTAGGATGTCCATAATGTATGGCCTGAAGCCTTATCATCAGACACAATAATTTCATATAAGATCTTGAGGACATCTGCTTTTCTCCAGGGATACAGCTATGGCATTCCATTCATGGTGAATTCTTCCAAGAGGATTCCCCTGACACAGTCACTGAGGAGACTGCTGAGGAGATTAGCAAGTCACAGAAATTAAAAACTGCCTGTCCAACCTCACAGGGCTCTGCAGAGTGCTCCGGGGGTCTCACAAATGATGTTGCCCTCTCTGCTCTAATGGTGCCTTGAGGGAGACCAGCTCCCACTTTTTCCCCCAGGGTACTCTTGAGGAGGGAGAAGTGAGAAATACTTAGATAGCAATATAGAGGGAGAGAGACAGATAGAAACACAGGATAGCCCCGGGAGGGCGGGTATCAAAACCCACTGACTCCTGTCTCTTCTAAAGGGCTTTTAAAGGAATGCCAAGGGGAGGAGCAAAAGACCTTCCCTAGCACAATCAAGTGCAGACCATCCCAAACACCTGGTGACCATGCATGTGGTCAAGCCATCCCCTAATGCAGCCCTGCTATATAAAACAAGCTCAGATCTAACTAGGAAACCTTTGTGGGCTCCCACAGTACCTGTCCAGACCAAGGTGAGGTTTATTAGGCCACTGGACAGAGGGAGATGGCTGCCAGAAAAGGTAGCTGCTGAACCTCATTTCCCCTCCACTCCCTTTTGCTTCAGGTGACTACAAATGCACAAAATGGAAAGGGGACAGAACTTTAATTTCAAACACCAAGTCTACAAAGAACAATCTGAGCTCTAGATTACTTATTAATTTATACACACCCCTACATAAAGTAAATCACATATATCTATAATATTTAAGTATATTAAATGGAGAGTATATTATGGAGAGTATATTTTATGATATGTAACTAAATAAAAGCTATTTTCCATAATTAGATGCCATGGTAAACTCAAAATCTGCACACTAATTTATATACTAAGCTGGGTTTGGTCATGCCTGCCTATAGGGCCACCTATTCAGGTGGCTGAAGCTAGATCATTTGAACCCAGAGTTTATGATATTTTATGACTTCTAACCTCAAAGTAAACAAACTATATAACTAAGAAGTATGTAACAAAATAAATTTGGTACTGACTGGTATTTGAGTCTCTACAACACATTACAACTGTAAGTTTCTAAGTGCATCAACTCACAAAATTCATGGGGCTAATTATAGGAAGGGTCAAGTTATAGTACCTGGGCATACCACCAAATTTAAAGACATTTGCCCCAATAATCTTTAAAAGTTAACTAAACAGATGTGGAGCCTGCATGAGACTGGACTAAGCCCTCTGCGTATGGGAGACAGTTGTGTAGCTTGGTCTGTTAAGGAGCCCCTGGCAGTGGGATCAGGATCCATCCCTGGTGCTTGAGCTGGCTTTTTAGAGCCCACTGCCTATGGTGGGACACCTAACACAGCCTTGATGCAGGGGGAAGGAGCTTGGACCTGCCTCATCTGAATGTACCAGGCTCTGCTGACTCCCCATGGGAGGCCTCACCTTTTCGGAGGAGGGGCTGAGGGGGAACAGGAAGAAGGATGAGAGGGGGATCTGTGGCTGGTATGTAAAATGAATGAAAAATTTCTTAATAAAGAAAAAAGTTAACTAAATATAATATTGTAACACAAATCTAAAAGGTCTTATAACAAAAAATCCAGAGCCAGATATTGGGGTAAATTCTGAAAGATCAGAGAGACAGAACAAGCCACAGTCAACCTCACCTTGCCAACTCCTCAGCCAATTCTGTTTCCTCAGACTGAAAGCCTCTGAGTCTTTACCCAAAAGGGTCTTAGCTGAACTGCTTAAAAGCCTCCAGTTCTGGTCCTCATGCTTTATATACCTTTCTGCTTCCTGCCATCACTTCCTGGGATTAAAGGCATGTGTCCTTCCCAAGCAAAGACATGAGATCTCAAGTGCTGGGATTAAAGATATGTGCCACCATGCCTGGCTCTGTTCCCAGTGTGGCCTTGAACTCACAGAGATCCAGATGGATCTCTGCCTCCCTAGTGATAGAATTAAAGGTGTGTGCCACCACGACCTTGCCTCTATGTCTAATTTAGTGGCTGGCTCTGTTCTCTGATCCTCAGATAAGTTTTATTTGTTAAAGCAAAAATAAAATATAAATCACCTTCACTTGAGAGATTGAGGAAGGAGCACTGTAGAAAGTTTGAGGCCAACTTTGGTCACACTGTGTCAAAAAAAAGTGTTTAGGCTGGCGTGGTATCATATACCTATAATTCAAGAACTTGGCAAGTGGAAGAAGAAGGAGGATCATGAGTTCAAGGTCATCCTAGGCTAATTAATAAGTTTCAGATCAGTCTGGGCTTCAGGAAGATCTGTTTCAACATACCAAACAAAAATGGTTTACGTGGAGGCTGGGTGTATAGATCAATGCCCTGAAGCCTGACTACCCATGACAAATGTTATTAAAATTACTAGTTCTCTTCAACTAACAAGCAGCAAACATCTTGTTCTATTACCTTTTGCTAAACTGTTCTGTCAGTGGTCTTTCAACAGCCTTTGCACATCACATCACCACAGGCTGCAAAGTTACCCTTCACAGCTTTTCAGTCCATCCATGAGGTATAGCAGCAGTGCTGCAATCACGAAATATATGTGCATTAGTTTTGAACAAAATCTACTTTTCTAAGGGAATGCAGGTAGCACATTACATTAATTACATCATCTTCCAAGGAGGTTCATCTGACACACTCACCAAGTCCATTCAAATTTAACATCTTTCAGAAACTTTTGAGTTTCAAAAGCAACATATTCATTTACACAGTTTACTTATTTTTTAAAAAGTGATCATTGTAAATAGTGCTGTAAGGTAAAACTTGACAGTAATGTCAAGTATCCAAGTCTCTCGACCACATATAATGGTCATTATTTGCTTCAAACCTTCCTTTAAAAGAAATCACCCTCTTGATATCATGCCATCCAACATTCAAAAAGTGACTGGCTGTTTATCCAGCCCTCTCAGCACCAGATGCTCATACAGAATTTGCACACACAAAACTCCATATACAGCTGACCATTACACTTTGGGCCATGGAAAAGCATCTCGTTATCTTGGGATTGCTACTGAGGCAACCTTACAACAGTGGAATAAAAACAAGGCCTCCTGATAATATTTCACCTGCACAGCAGGGTGCCTTGCCTGTCTTCAGTACCTTGCCAATGGATGATGTCTACCTCCCTCTAATACTGAAACTAACAGGAAAATCCATGGGATTAATGACATGAATAATAATAGGAGTTCACAGAATATGAACTGGGCAATACCAACTACAGTATGTGGTGGTACTTGATAGAATATTTTTGCCTTCCATCCCTCAGGCAGGATGTCCATAATAAAGGATGGGGCTAGAGAAGACACTATGCTCAGCATCAGGCAGTTATCTTAGCACAAGATAACTTGCTCAACAAATGCTTCTATCTACACGTGTAGTATCACCTTTTAACCTAGGGACTTAAAAGCATCCACTTTAAGGCCAGATTCTCAGTGTCCTGCCTCATAGATACCTAAATATAAAGTATAACCAGACAAGCATTCATAGATTCTAAGGCCGCAACACAAGGGTCACCAGAACAGTATAAACATTACTGTTAGTAACCGTTTTACATATTTCCTGATAATAACCAAGCCACACATTTTGCTTCTCAGAGTACTCAGTGTTAATAGGGTATCCCACGTAGGTCAGTGCTGTAGTTCATTGGCAGACTGCTTGCCTAGCGTGCACAAGGCCCCAGATTTAATCCCCAAAACCACAAATAATCATCCCATAGAACTTTCTTGTAATGGTGTTTTCTGAGATAGGTGGTTAAAATGAGATCCTTAGTGGTTTTGTCAAATAGCTTTGTCCTTCCAAGTTCCAGTCAGTCAAATGGCTATGTAAATAGATCCTCTCTTTTGTCCCTGTTCTTCTTTTCTTTTTGTTGTTTTTTAACTTTTATTGATTGTTTGTGGATTTCACATCATGTATACTGATCCCAGTTATCTCCACATCCCCTTGCATCTGGCCTCTGCCCATTCAACCTCCCCTCCCCCAAAACAAAACAAAATTTAAAAGAAAAACCAAAATAACAAACCAACACACACACACAGAGAGAGAGAGAGAGAGAGAGAGAGAATCTCGTTGCAAGTGTTCATTGTAGTGAATCATTGGTCTAGCTCGAGGCCTCTAGTTTCTGCTACACCACTGATACAGGACTCTCACTGGGACTTCTCTTGGATATCCTGTTGTCCTGTGTCATGGAGATCCTGCAGTTTTGGATCTGTAGGTTCATCCCCGTCACATGCTCCAGTAGTTCATAGATGAGGTGGATGCCAGGGTGGGCCAACCCATAGTCCTAGTTCTGGGACTGGATGATAGCTGGGCTGGTCAACTCGCTAGTTTTTCTCATCATCGCTACCCTACCCGGGCTAGCTCTCCAGCACTGCCTTGGCTAGCTCACCCAGTGCAGCCTGCAGTAAGGTTGCCCTGATTCGTAATTCTCTTTTAATTCAACTCTTGGCTATTATCACCCCTCATAAAACTCCAAATACTTTTCCATCACCCTTGCCTGTATTTAAAGGGAGATTATCCCAGTGTACAGGAGAACTCATTATACAACTGATTTCAATAAGACCACCCCCTGTGTTTATAGCCTGTTATTCTATTTCTGCTTTTATTGGTATTTTTCCCTTACATATTTTAATTTATTTTTCTATGCTTTGAATATTGATATCTTAACTAGGATGTGTTGTGGAGAGGTTCTTCTTTAGTCGTACATAGTTGGGGTTCTAAATGCTTCTTGTGTTTGTATATCCATTTTTTAATCTAAGGTTGAGAAATTATCTGCTATAATTTTATTGAACAAATTGCTTATGTCTTTAGACATTATCTTACCTCATCCTACCCTGCAGATTTTTAGGTTTTGTCTCTTGAAGATATTCTTGAGCTCCTAGAAGTTTTGATCGTGTACATTATTTTTAAAAAGCAAAGAGCCAGTTATTCTACTACATACCTGCAATCCCAGCATTTGGGAGGGGGAGGCAAGATGAGGAAGTCATGACAAGCCTGGGCATCATGAGACTTTGTCTCAAAATAAAAAATAAAATATAAGTCCTATTATTGTTTAAATAAGCAGCATGAGATTAAAGTGTTTCTACATTAGCCTGTAATCAGACCCTGAAATTTATTAATCATTATGTAATAATGTCTCAATTGTGTTTGTTGTTGTTCACAGAGGCTCTGGTGAAGTTTTGGGTTGTAGAGTTCCTATTAGACTGACCTGAAGGCATTTAAGTCTCAACTTCGGTCAGATCTGATTTAGACCATGAGAATACTATTTGTTTATTTTTTCTACTATAGTTTATGTTTGAAGATCAATGATAAATTCACTCAGTGTTTGCTTGTCTTACAAAGATTTCATTTCTTCATTTCTGAAGAACATTTTAGCTGGGCATTGTATTCTTGGTTTGGAGGAGTTTCCCCCTCCTCTCTCTCTCTCTCTCTCTCTCTCTCTCTCTCTCTCTCTCTCTCCCTCTCAGTGTGTGTGTGTGTGTGTGTGTGTGTGTGTGTGTATGTGTTTCTCTTTCATCATTGTAAATGCATCCCACTTTGTTCTTTCCTGTACAGTTTCTGCTGACAAATATGTTATAAATCTAATGGAGATATTGTTATAAGACATTTTCTTTTTTCTCTTGCTATTCTTACAACTATTATTTTATTTGGAAATTTGGCAGTTTTAATATAAGGTATCTCAAAAGAACCTTTTTGGTTGAATCAATATGCACTCTCCAAGTTCCTAGACCTTGATGTCCAGATCTTTCCAAATTGGAAAAGAAATTATATTTATTTTTTATTTCATTAAATGGGTTTTATTCTGCCAGTTGAATATTTAAATATTATTCTATTATTTAGATTCACGCTATTCCATCAATCTTTCCTTTTTCTTTTGTCTGTTTTTCTCTTTTTCAAGCTAGATTATTTCAAAAGACTGGTCTTCAAGTTCAAATGTTTTTTTTTTCTTCTGCTCAATTCAGTCTATTTCAGGAGGGGTTCTCATTTGTATTCTTAAGTCTTACATGGAGCTCCTTATACCCTAAGAGTTTTCTTTATTTTGCTTCTCTCTCTCTCTCTCTCTCTCTCTCTCTCTCTCTCTCTCTCTCTCTCAATTGTCTTATTAAATTATTTTGTAATTTCTTTGGATTGTCTGCATCTTCTGGTATCTGATTGAGTTTCCTCAAAAATCATTATTTTGAACTAATGTTTTCCCAAAGATATCAATATGTCCATACACTGATATTTGTGTATCTGAGGTATTAATTGCCTATATCAATTTTATATGATGGTTTTCATAGCAAAGTATTTCTCTCAGATATATGTCTTATGGTGCTAGTTGAATAGGCCATATTGATTTTGGTTCCAGATACCTATATAGTGTTTGCATGCCTTCTTCAATTCTAATGAATATAAGCCATGCCTTAATGTTTCACAGTGGCTGAATCTTTGGTGTTTTGTAGGATGAAGTTCCTGTAAGCAGAGTGATGAACCTTCCTGTTGCTGTAGATGACCTCATCATTTTGTGCTCTCAGATGACCTCATCATTTTGTGCTCTTTTCTCAGGATGAGACCACTCTGGATGACTTGAAGAGGTGGTATAATTCACGACACGATGGAGACAAGACACCTATCAATTTATAAGAACTGTGCAGGTATGGAGACAACCTGAAACATCTTGTGAATATGGTGAAACATGCTTGGTAGTAAGGATGGCACCTGCATATATCTGATTGTAACACAGAATCCAGACCACTCCAATACCCTAGGACAGACTATCCATCTTTGTCCACAGACAGTGTGAATGCCTTCATACAAACTTGGATGACCAAACTTTTCAGGTAAATCTGCCCAGATGCTTCAAAGGTAAAGGATAGAGAAGCAGAGATATCTAAGAATATCACGAGACTACAAGAGTGTATATAAGCAGTTTATTGATAATATGAGAGGATAAGAAGGCCCATCCAGCTTATTTATAGAGGCAGAATGTAGTACTTCTGGAGACATTCACTTCGATGCTCCTTACGATGCCAGGTGAGATCTCAAGATAGCTCTGTGTAGCAATGTATTAGTTCCTTTGATAAGACATCATGACCAAGGCAGCTTATAGAAGAAAGAGTTTATTTTGGCTTACTGTTCCAGAGACATAAGAGTCCACATTGGCCAGGGGGAAGCACGGCAGCAAGAGACATGAATGACAGCAGGAACAGAAAAGGAAGAGCTTATATCTCAGCCATGCATATGAAGGAGATAGAAAGGGCTAATTGGAAGTTGTAAGAGGACTTCTAGCCCACAAGCCTGCCCCTCAGTGACATACTTCCTCCAGAAAGGCTTCTTGTAAGCTTCCTCAAACAGCACCGCCAACCAGGGACCGAGTATTCAAATACTAGAGACTATAGGGACCATCCTCATTCAAAACACTATAAGCAAGAACTTGGCTGAAGGAACATATAATTTTGTCTTAAAAATTGCTAGGTGGAAATGCATCAGTGTGACTCTCTCTTCCCACCAAACACAATTCAGGGCCTGTGCAACCTATAGTCCTCTCCAGCAGAAAATATTCCAGCTAATCCTGGTGTAAGTGGGGACTATTGTGGCTTCCTGTTTATCCCTTCATTTGAAGTTCCTCTTTGTTCAAGGCTCATTTACAATCTAAACTTAAGACGATAGGTTCTATGTACTTAATTCCAATATTTATAAGATCCTTGTGAATTCTGTGCTCTATAACATTGCTGCTAGCCTTGGTGCAGGGAGGAGGTTCTTGGACCTGCCT
>LZPO01027365.1:31549-42190 GCA_001675575.1 Neotoma lepida
TGGGAGGAGGGAGGAGAGGGGAATCTGTAAAAATTTTTTAAAAAGAAAAAAGTATCACATATGAAACAAAATATTTGTGAATAAAAAAACATTGCTGCTAAAACTCTACTACCTTCTATTATAATAATGTTGTCTTGGCAAAATATGCCCACTAGTGAAATATTGACATGAATTTTATAGGAATAAACAATCAATTTCAGATTCAATTTAAGGCCTGCTCCACAAGATGTAACATATGCCTGCATCATTAATGGGACCATGAGCCTGTGGCTGGGTAGGACATAGGCCTTATGGGAGAGCCAACTACTTTTCTTTTCCTAAATGGATACAGTATTAAACCAAACTCCTAAGGACTTAGAGCTACATCCATAGATCAGTACATTCTTAATCCTCATTAGAGAAGTTTGTTTTTGTAGTAGATGATGATTGATACAGACACCCAAAACTAGTCCATGTGCAGAGAAAAAGAGACAATTAGAGATTGGGAATGGTAGCACACGCCTTTAATCCCAGCACTTGGGAGACAGAGGCAGGTGGAACTCTAAACATTCCAGGACACCCTAGTCTACATAGTGGGTTCCAGACAAGCAAGTCTACATTGTGAGACCCTGTCTCAAAATATTTGAGAGAGAGAGGCTATTAGTGAAACTGATATGTAAGAGAGAATAATATATATCAAGTAATCAAGTCTTAAGGATCATTATGAAAGATAGGGTGAAAAGATTGTAAGAGGCAGAAAGTATTGGATACCTACAAGGAAACAATGTTTTCTGGACACAACAGGGCAGTTGCACATAGGAACCCACAATAGCTGTAACTGCATGCACATGATCTGCAAAAGACCAAGCCAGACAAAACCATAGCTTGGATGAGGGACATGGTTATAAAAATCCCATTCCTAGCTGAGGAGTTACTGGCAATAGAGAGAATTCCTTCTAGAATAGGGAGAGTCAGTTTTCTTGGAATATGCAGCACCTGAGAAACTACATGTCTCCCATTTATCTCCACACCCATATATATGCTGATAGCGTTAGACTCTGTATGTTCAAAAAAAAAACACGTATGGTTTTTCAAATGGCTTTTGTTGTTAGTTTTCCTTCTTCATATTCCCTCCTTTACCCTTCTCTCCCATCCCTCTCTCTATTGAATCCTGCAAACTGTAGGAGGAGAAGGGTGATCATCAGTCTCACCTAGCTACAAACCCTGTGGCCTACAATACTGACTTATCTGCAAGATGTGCTGGTGCAATAGTGGCACAAATGTTATGGGAGTAATCAATGACTTTCTTCTTAGTTAAGACATACTCCATGGCATGAAACCCCATACACAACAATGCTAAAGTTGCCAAGAACCTGAGACTAGGTAGATCATGAGCTCTAAGGGAAAACCAACTGCTATTATTCTGCAAAAGAAACATAGCAATTAAATGACTCCTAGGGGCATATTGCTATACCCATAGATCAGTACACCACTTATACCTAATCAGAGGAGCTTCTTCTTACAGTGGATAGTAATTAACACAGACATCCATAACTGGATAATGTACAAAATGTGAGAGACTTTGGAGCAATCAGCTCTAAATGAGGTATCTTTATGTAACCCCTCGTTTAGTGCTCATGAATCTATGTGGATGAGGAGGCAGAAATATTGTAAGAGCCAGAGGTAATGGATGACTCCAAAGAAAATAAGAGAACTGGAGCATATATGAACTCAGAGAGTGTGGCTGCACGCACAAGACCTGCACAAGTTAATCCAAGCAGGGTCTCAGCACTGAGAGGGGGAAGTAGACACAGGGTACCATCCTTAATCAAGAACCTATTTGCAACTGATACCTACTAAAAAACGAAAAAACAGTTTTTCCAATAGTAGTGTCAACGGGTAAATAAACCACACCACAGGGCCATGCCCTGTGTTTGGGAGTGGTTGTCCATCACAAAATGAACTCAATGACTTTTTTAATGGACTTTTTGTTTTATTTTGTTTGGCCATTTGTTTTATTGGTCTTTTGCTTGTTTGTTTTAATTTCCCTTTTTTGTGTTTCTGTGGAGTTTTTGTTCTGGGGGGTTTTATTGTCTGTTTTTGTGAAATAGAAAAGCATAAAATTGGATGGGGAGGGAAGTAGAGAGGATTTTGGAGGAGTGGGGGAGAGGAAAACATGATCAAAATATATTGCATGAATTTTTAAATTAAAATAAATCAAGTTTTAAAAGGAATACATGAAATTTGGAGGGAATAGTGGTGAGAAGGATAGAGAAGGAGGTATGGGGGATGGAATAGGAATTAGACTTGATCAAAACACATTATAAGCATTATGCTAGCTAGTTTTTTGGTCAGTTTGCCAAAGCTATACTCATCTGAGAAGGGAACCTTAGTTGAGGAAATGCTTCTAGAATATCAGACTATAAACAAATAAGCTTGTAGGGTATGTTCTTAATTAATGAATGATAGAGGTGTGTCCAGGCCGTTATGGATGTTACTACTTGTAGGTTGTTGGTCCTGGGTTCTATAAGAAAGCAGGCTGAGCAAGCCACGAGGAACAAGCCAGTAAGTGGCACTCCTCCATGACCTCTGAATCAGCTCCTGCCTCCAGGTTACTGTGCCCTGACTTCCCTCAATGCACTGTGACTCAGGATATGTAAGCCAAATAAACTCTTTCCTACCCAACTTCTTTTGGTTATGATGTTTCATCTCAACAATAGTAACTCTAAATTAAAGTATGTGTGGAATTCTCAAACAACAATAACAGAAAAAAACTTTTAAATATTCGCAATCTTCAGATATTCCAGAAGTGAGAGACAGAAAGACTTTCTTTCAGTTTTGAAAAATTTCCCTTTATGACATTTATATTTGTACCACGTATTTCTGGGTTCTTCAAGAATTATAATTATCATGCTCCATGGTATCCATGAAAATGTACTACCAGTCACAGAAATCAGCTGTCTTCCAATTTCACCTTGGTTCTCAAATGTAATATGTAGCTCCTAACTAAAAACTGCTTTAATTTCCTTGTTTGAGAAAACATATATACAAAATTAAAAAACTATACAGACGACGAGTAGTTATCAATTCTGTAATACAAGTAACACCAAGAAGTAGGATAAATCAACTAGAACTTTTAGAAATATAACCCAGGGAAAGGATAACAAAATACTCTCATGGTATTAGCAAAAGCACCAAACACTGGCAGTGTACTGTCTTTGAAACAGATGTTGCCTTATTTGGATTGTTTTGTGGAGCATTTGTACTCCATGGCTCTGTCAAATGCAATTAGAAAGGGGTTACTTTACAAAACCATAGAAACAGTATTTGAATAGCTATAACCAAGGAAACTGTTAACTGACAAGGTTCTATGTAAAGATGGAACACCACCTTTCAACTGAAAAACTGAACCAGTTGAAACAGATAGTGGGACAGTCAATGAAAAGGAAAATTCTAAAAGCAGTAAAAAAAATATTCTAGCAATCCATGGAGGCTCCTGGCTAGTTAAAATATCAAATAGAAATACAATGATCAAAATCCTGATGAGATGATGGAAAGATACAAAGAAACCTGAGCAAAAAGTAGATCCATCTATGTAATGGACTTGAGACTACAACTAAAATATTAAAGTCACTAAATGAACAAGATGGAAAAAGCAACCAAGAACTGCAAACCCCGAAGGGAGGGATGTCAGGATCTAAACTTGTTTCAATATGCTTTATAAATGTCTATTTCCCTCCAAATATTTGAGACATGAAACAGAGACTACTGGGCTAAACTTTAAATAACAAAAGTAGTCAATAGAAATTGATTTAAAGAAAATCTAAGCATATACATAATTAAAACAGTTGTAACTATGTTCAAACACTACACAAACATGTCACAAAAATCATGTATAAGGAATTGCAATAAGATTGTAATTTACTCCTTATCATAAATAATAAATGCCAGAAATGAGTGCAGAATGAAAACCGAAATAACTAACCAAATATATGACAACAGCAACAACAAAAAACAAGAATCCTGTATCTAGCAAAGTTTTTCCAAATACGGTATAACAATGTTCCTGGATAAACACAATTTTAAAGAATTTGTTATCAGATACACTATATAATAAATGCTAAGAAAGTTCTTTCATATGAAAGAAAATGGCATGTTTCTTATTTCATTTTGGCTACTATATCAAAATGTCTGTCACTGTCTAATATATAAAAACAAACAACAAAGAAAAAAACCAATAAACTTTTTTCTCATAATTCTTGAAGCAGAGAGTCTTTGATCAAGGTGCTCACATTTTGAAAAAATTAGATAGCTGTGACATAATATGTATAAAATTAATGGTATAAAAAGAAAGAGGGAGTGCAGCATTATGAAAGTAAAATTTTTACATTTCACTAGAATGTAGTTAAAATCTGAAGTTTTTGGTAAGCTAAGATGGTGTTGGAGGTGGAATATGTGCAAGGCTCTAGCTTTGATTCCAGGAAGAACAACAAAATGTCCAACTAAAATTGAAACATACCAGTAGTATCATTATGTGAAAACAGATTAAATGATAATAACAAAAAATGAATTAACATTTGAAGTTTTTTAAATATTATTTAAAAATGTGTTGTCCAAAGCAGACATTCCATGTTCAAACTTCACACACATTAAAGATGAGAAAATGGGGAAACCAAACTTAGGAATAAGAATCTGCTATAACTATTCTAATTTCAGACAAAACTGACTTTAAAATAAAAACTGTTGTCAGTTAAGAGTAGGGAAATTTATTATAATAGAAAATGTTTCCAATCTACAAGATATAACAATGGCAAACACATCCAACTAACAGCATAACACAAACATAAAAGAAGCAAAACCAACCAAAGGAGAGAATAGACAAATTCCAATAATGGTTAAAATATGGTTATAGTGTTTATAAAATTCATATGGAACAAATAACCAAAGCACAAAGAATGAAATGGAAAAGTTGAACATTGTAAGTAAACATACCAATAATATATCCAGAGAACAAACCACTAACCAATAAAATACACATTTTTTGCACCCATCAAGTACTCTTCAGAACAAACTAAAAATTGAGTCATTTAAGCTTCCCCAAATTTAAAATAAATTCATATGAAAATTGTCATCTGATAACAGTTGTGTGGAATTATACATCAAAATGGAAGTGGACAACAATATATTATATATTGCAAACTAACTGAAAGAGGAGGAGACAACATGCCTGAACAGAGACGCACAACAGTCATCTCTTCACAAAGAATGAAAGTACACAGGTGTGTAGTACACTTTAAATGAGTGACCATGGGAGAACAATAGAAATGAGTAAATGGTAGAAATGTTTCAGATATGGAGATCTGAGATAAAAGCATATGAAGAAAAAACAAATTATTTGAGTATCTGTCACCTCTTCTCTATAGATGGGGCAGGGAGAGTCTCATTTTTGCCAGGATAAACATGAAAGAGAAAATAACACTCCCCCAAACCTTTCAGTGTAGATGCTAATAGCCTTGCTAGTAGGAAGTTTCCCATTCCTTGCAGGCTGTACAGCACTTAGGTAAATAATCTTAAAAGTACACAGTAACCCTGCTTTAGCATATCATCTCACATCCATTGATAGTGAAATTCAGGGTCCTTAGTCAAGAACTGGCTTGGAACTAGTCTATCTTTGAAGTTAGTCTGGAGCTAGCTTTTATCTTAATTTGGGACAACTTAGGTTTTAGAAGCCATAGAATATCCTGATTTCCAGGAGTCCACAAACATTTTTACTACACTGTCTCAAGGATATGTTTAACTACCTTGTGAACCTGACATGGCCCAGGAGTGATTGTAACTCAAGCCACATTGATTGCCTGTGTTGTAGAGGATGAGTAATGTGACACTAATGGAAATAAAAAAATCAACTTCTATAAAAGAATCAGGCAGCTTGCTCTTTAATAACAAATATATGGTCAGCAATATGTGGGCTCAGGCCACTACAGTACTGAAGGCATGATTACATTATGTACAAATACGGTTACTAATAACTCCTCCTCCTAATCCAAGGGCAGGTTGAGCATGAACACAGATACACTGAGAGAATGTTTGTGACTCCATGACTCAAGCTGTCACTGTCCCTCTGAGCATAGTCCCTCATACAATTGACCAGTGAACAACTTTGCCAGACTACAGTCTTACTCCTAGGGAAGTATAACAACTGAACAAGTCCGGCTAAGAAAATTCCTACACCCAACGATAAGCTCACCCTGAGCATGAGCACACAGAGCAAATAGACACCTCTAAAAGAATTTTCCCCAGCCTGAAGTGCGTGTTCAGTCCTAGGGATGTACTGGCAAAAGTGGCAGATAGGAACATCATAATTCCTCCAGCCCTTGCCTCCATGTAATTCCCACTGCCGTCTCACCTCAACAACTAGTTTAAATTTCAGCCAGGATAGAGTGTAGGACAACAGAAAGATGCTTCAATTCCTATTATCACCTCCTCTATGAAGTATCTGAGCCCATACCACTGACTACTCAGAGAATATATACTTCAGGTCCCTCAACAACATTTCTGGTTCTGGCAATGCCAGGAACCCTTCCATTAGTGGAGCTGGCATAAACTGTGACTGAGAAAACCACTATAGAAGTGTCAAAATAATGAACTTCATACACTCATTGTTCTCTACATCATTCTGCGTGAGATGCTAGAATGACCCTACCTTTGTATGAGCCACAGAGAAAGATTCTGAGTTTGCCAGTGATCTCTGTGTCCAATTACTTATTGATATCCAAAGTAGACATGGAGAGACTGAACTATGGGGGTCCAGCAAGAATCAAAGTCAACAATGAATAATCAAAACTTCAAGACATGATTATAAAATAAATCCACAAATTAAGAATACTATCCACACGGCCAGGCATGGGTAGTGCATACATTTAAATCTAGCACTGGAGAGGCAGAGGCAAATAGATTTGTGTGTTCAAGACCAGTTTTGTCAACATAATACGTTCCAACACAATGAGTTCCCAGCCAGCCAGGGCTACATAGTAAGACCTGTCACACATCCAAAAAAAAAGTAACATCTCGAATAAAATTGGTGGAAATATATGATTTATCAAATGTTCAGATTTTAAAATAGTAAGAGCAATATGGTAGGGTGGAGCCAAGACTCTATGATGTTTTATACATAATTAATTTCTGGCAATAGATTTCAACAATATTATTTGTGGTAAAATTATTGATAAAATATTTAAAATTATGATTATTCAGAATCTCAGTGATTCCTGCCTCCTCTTCTTTTGTGTTCCCTGAGTCTTGGGAGAGTGGGAGAGGAGCTCATGAGGCCCCAGCCCTAGCTAAGGAGTTATTTTGGCAATTGATGGCTGTTGAAGAAAGGCAAGTCAGTTTTTTCAGATTGTGGCCCTGGTAGACTGCCCATGTTTCAGTGAACAATTCCACATCCATGCATCCTAATACTCAGTGAGTTAAAACTATGACAGGAGGACATGAGAGTTGGGGAGTGCTGCTTAGATTTGTCAAAGTTAGGTAATCACAACTGAGGAATTGCTTTAAGCAGAGTGGACTGGGAGCAGTCGGTGGGGCCATTTTCTTAATGACTGACTGATGAGGGAGGCCACAGCCCACCATAGGTAGTGTGACTCCTGACAAGGTGGTCCCAGAGTATAAAGAAGGCAAAGTGAGAAAGCCTTGAAATTCAAGCAAGTAAGCTGCATTCCTCCATGGTCTCTGCTTCAGTTCCTGCCTGCAGATCCTGCTCTGAGTTCTTTCTTGGACTTGCCTTGACAATAAGCCAAATAAAAACTTTCCTCCTCAAAGATGATTTGGGTCAGGGTTTGCCATAGGAACAGAAAAACAAATTAGAACAAGTAATGGGAAATGTAGTGGATGGTGCATTTAAAAGGAGTAAAGAGGGTGAGGGGTAAGTATTTCTCAGGACATTTGAAAAATGCCATATGAAAACCTACTATATACTATATAGTCACAAAAGAGTTTAATTGGGGTTACTGTACACAGGAGATTATATTCATCCCAGAAGCCACAGATTTGCCAAATAAAATGTGCCATGCTAATTGTGAGATAGTTTTTTTTCAATCATGGGATATACCCTTCCTTAAATATATACATATTAATTACATAATACAACAAATGCATAAAAACAAAAATAAAAATCACATCTAATAGACACAGATAAAGTCTGTGACAAAATCCCTTTTCCCATCCTTATAAAAGTTTCAAACAAACTAGTAATTGAAGGATCATCCATTAATACAATAAAGTTATACATAAGAGACCTATAGCCAATATTCTACTGAATGAGTCAAATCTAAAAGAATTTCCTCTGACATCACAAATAATACAATGGTCTCAGCTTTCACCACACATGATCAATATAATTCTTAAAATCTTAATTCAATAAGGCAAAAGAGAAATAAATGTGATACAAATAAGAAATACATTAAATGTTGTAGGTAATGACCTTAAAATAAAAAAAAATAATTATATGTCCCTATAATTAGAGGACACTGAAGTTTCCATTAAATAGATTTTTTAAAACATCAGTTCTTTTTACAAAATATTTTTTATTTTTATTTTATGTGTGTGAATGTTTGCCTGCTTGTACATAAATGCACCGTGTGCATGCAGTGTCTGCAGAGGCCAGCAGAGGGCATCAGAACCCCTGTAACTGAAGTTAGAGATGGTTGTGAGCTACTATGTGGGCGCTAGAAATAGAACCTGGCACTCCTGAAAGAGCAGCAAGTGCTCTTAACCACTGAGCCATCTCTCCAGGCGGGCTCTTACCCTGTCTCTTATACACATCTAGATGTGTATAAGAGACAGCATCAAATAAGCTTCCTTTTAGCAACAGATAAATATTATTAGAGCGATCTTCAACTGATCAAAATGTAGAGAACAGCTGACTGGAAAGTGCCTGTCTCTTATACACATCTAGATGTGTATAAGAGACAGCCCCCTCTCCATCTCTCTCCCCCCACCACGTGCATGTGTGTGTGTGTGTATGTGCGTGTATGTACAGAGATTACATAGATATATATAATTTCAATGAAATTAAGCTACTTGAGGGAAAATTCTCCACACAACAGCCATCAACTAATAAAAATTCTGGTACCAGGCATGTGAAACCTCATCTCAAGTTGTTGTCAAGGGAGTCTAAGGAACTATACAACAATATAGGCTGTTGCCATTGCCCTTGATTGGCTCCTAAAATCTCAAGATAAATCTCTATTGCTGAATATTCTACACACAGTTGGCTGGAGACACATGAGGAGAACCTACTACTGCCAGTTTCCTAAACTGGATATAATTTCTGGGTTTTTTAAATACTATTCTTATATCCATAGACAAGTGTAGCTCTCGCTCATCAAATAAGCTTCCTTTTAGCAACAGATAAATATTATTAGAGCGATCTTCAACTGATCAAAATGTAGAGAACAGCTGACTGTAAAGTGCTCAGCCTCAACTGATATATCTGCAATGCAACTCCAAAATGATAAGGCTCACAGGAATTCATAAAAGGTGGGAGAGGGCAGGAAGGGTATAAAATCCAGGATCATAAGATGCCTGCTAGTACATAGTGTACCCTAAACATGACCAGGATAATGGACCCGTGGTCTCTTAAAATATGGTTGCCTAAACAAGTCCAGCAAAATGATTATTTTTGTTGCATAAATCACACCAATAAACTTGCCTAAGGTAGGATTGCCGGAAACCTGAAATTTAAGAAAAGAAAAGTATAAGCTCAACAAAGTAAAGAAAGAACAACAATGCAAAACAACAAAAGACTTTTAAATAAAAACAACTTCAGCGGAGTATTAGAATATTAAAAACCAACATACATAAACCACAGTGAACTTACTAAGAAAGAAAACTATTTATCCTACTTTGGTTTTAGTTGCTGTGATACACTGACCAACAGCAACTTGTGAGAGGAAAAGGATTTTTCTTTTCTTTTTGGTTTACAACCCATCATTGGGAGAAGCCAAATCAGGAACTCATAGTAGGAGCTTTCAGCATAACATGCAGAAATGCTGCTTACTGGCTTGCTTCCCCAAGCTCAGTTACTTTCCTCATACAATCCAGGCCTACCTGCCTAGGGATGGCATCACCCACGGTGGGCTGGACTTTCCCCCTCAACAAGCAATTTAGTAAAATGCCCCATAGACATATCCACAACCCAATATGGTAGAGACAACTCTTCACTTGAGAGTTGTTTGATCCTAGTTTGTGTCAAATTGACAAAAACTAATCAACAGAGCATCTTATTCACAATAGTTTCAGAAAATAATATGTCTAAGAATGAAGCTAAACCTAACTGAAGAAAGAAAAGGCCTCTGCACTTACCACTGTGAAAACACTAGAGAGAGTAATTAAGATGACTCTACGGGATGGAAAGACCACCCATACTCATAAAGTATTACAATTAATACTCTTTAAAATAGCCAGATTCCCAAAAGTGACCTTCAGAGTCAATGTGACTGCCATGTAAATTCCAATGACATTCTCCAAAGAACAAGGAAAAAGAAATTCTAAAATTCATATGGAAACACAAAAAAAACTCTGTCAACATAAAAACCCAACTCTCTCCTCAAAGAACAAGAGATACAGCTGGGCAGTGGTGGTGCACGCCTTTAATCCCAG
>LZPO01027365.1:48629-86128 GCA_001675575.1 Neotoma lepida
GATTCATTTGGGTGAAGACTCAGAAGCCTGCAGTCTGAGGAAACAAGATCAGCTGAGGAGTTGGCAAGGTGAGGAAGTTGGCTGTGGCTTGTTCTGTTTCTCTGACCTTTCAGAATTTACCCCAATACCTGGCCTGGTGTTTTCAATTAATAAGACTGTTTAAGATTCGCTCTACAATTCTCCATATTGTTATTCACATTTTTGGAAAAATATGACTGGATTTGCTAGGACAAGAAACAAAGGATGGGCTTACAGTAGTATGACATTGTCTTGACCATGTTATCTAACCCTGTGAATGGTTTTACTTTTAATTTTTTCTGGATATGGACTATGTTTCAGTTCCAGTATTCTTCGGTGAGCATGGACAAATGAGCATAGAGTAAACTGTGCTCTGTTTTCTGTCAGGAATCTTGAGTTATCTCTGCCACTGCTGTGATGTCCCTGATCAGACTCCCCAGTAAACACAGTCTTTATCTCTTCCCTCCTAGATCCTCTAAAAACATCCTCTTCAGTCCTGTGTATTCATTTCCAAGCAGAATAAGTTCCTTAAAGTTTTGACTCTCTTAAATAAAAAAATAAAAAAAATAAAAACCTGTATGTCCATCTTGGAGGAATTGAGCTGGAACTGACCAAGAAGATTCCTCCATGAAGATGAGATCTCACAGTATCAGAAGGTGCTATGTAAACTAGTAAGGGAGAAAATCAATCAGTTGTCATACCTAATTGCAAAGCCTACAAACCATCACAATGACAGGCCTAGGAAGATACCAATGGTGAAATAGAGACACTTTTATCTTGGGGGTAACCATCAGCCATTTAATTGGACTTGAGGCCTACTCACCAGGAAAGAATTCACACCTGGTATTGTAAACTTCACCAACTTGCAGTGGCTAGAGGGGGCATAGGCCCTAGAGCAGATCCAGCTACTGCCCTTTACTTAAACCAATACAATACCTGACCATATTCTCAATACTTATCCTTACACTTACAGATAAATGAAGCCCTCACCCCTCATCACAGAAGCTTTTTTCTTCCAACACATGAAGACTATGACAGAGATCCATAACTGACCAAAATGCAAAGAATAAAAGACATAGGGTGCCCATCCCCAACTGAAACATCAGCATCACAACCCCTACATCTAAGGCTTAAGGTAAATCATGCTAAAGGAGAGAGAAGGATTGTAAGACCCAGGATGGCTCCTGCTGGATAATGAACCCTAGACATGGCAGGGAAACTGCACCCATGAAATTTCAACACTAGCATTGCCTAAATAAGACCTGCATAATGGCAACACCAGTTGACTTGCCAGCATGTATGAAGGAAATTTCCCAATGTCCCATCCCTAGATGAAGAACTTCAGACAATCAATTGCTGCTAAGAGAGGTAAAAATCCGTTTTCTCCGTGGACAAGCTCCCTAATAGGTAATCCAATCCCAAGTGGTCAGCCTTACATACATGTACTAATGTAAATACTGAATGGAATCAATGCATTATATATATAACATAAATAATAATTAAAGGAGAGGTCTTGAATTTAAAAGGGAGTGGAGGAAATGTAGTGTGGAGAGAGAGGAGTGAAAATGATGTAAATATAGTACTCCTGTATAAGATCCAAAAAAATTCTTTTTAATTTAAAAGATGTATATCTTTCTGTGTATTCTTTTACACAGCTCCAATTAAGCACCTTTAGCCAGAGTCTATACTTCTTTTGTAGAACTTAACTAAAAATCAATAGGAATCCCCAAGATGTCACATATAAAAGCTGAGCACTGGGCCAGGGGACCTCATGGTTATAATCCAAGCACTGCAGAAGTGTAGACAGGCATATCTCTGGGTGTCACTGACCAGCCAGCCTAGCTGAATCAGTGAGCTCCAGCTTCAATGAGAGATGTGACTCAAAAGGCAAGGTGGACAGTGACTGGGGACTGACACTCAATGTTATCCTCTGCCCTACAAAAACAAATGCACATATACATACACATACTAACACAACCATGAATGCACATACACATACATAAAAACACAAAAATGCAGAGTGTATTTCATAAAATAATTCCCACATAAAAGTTAAGATTGTAGGTGAAGATCCAGGAAAATGCATATAATATCCACACAAGCACACACATAGAGAGACTACTCCAAAACAGATGTGCTTGAGGCTTTTGAGATGTGATGATGCTGAATTGTCTGTTCTCACAAACAGAATGGTTTGGTGACAAGGCCCCATTCAATCAGGGCTTTCAGCTTGGGAGGAAGGGTGATGCAGTCAGTGTCAAGTCCCTTCTATCCATTTGCTTTATGGGCTCCATGCAAATCTAACCATAGAGTTTTGGTTTTGCACAGAGTTTGCTTCTTTTTTTATTGTTCCTTTTATCCTTGAGATTATAGTATAATTACACAATGTCCCCCCTCCCTTCCTTCCCTACAACCCCATATATATACACATATATATTCCTAAATATAAACTGCTCAGTCTGTATAATAGTATTTTCACAGCTGACTGTTGGAGTAACTGCAGAAACCTGGAAAGTGAAAAGGAACTGTTGCCTGTGTTGGGTGGGGCCCGCAATAGAAAGGAACAAGTGATCTGGTTGGGGAAATCCGAGTTGGCTTTTACTGACCTTCTTCCTCTGTTTGGTTTGCAGCTCCAGGGGAGGAAGAGAATATATCTTCTCCCTTCATTGTTCTTCTGTTCAGTGCTCTATGTTGGATTTTGTCGTTTCTGGATTTATCCACTTTCATACTCCCTACTATTTTCTGTGACCTTATATTTCCTTTCCCCAGTTCTTACCTCCTTCTTCAGTCTCTCATCACGTGGTTACTTTGAGATTCAACAGGACATACGAAAATATCATTGGTATCTCTGATACCATTTAGAAATCTAAAACTTAAATTTAACTGTGAGAGATTGAAAATTTTTAATTTTTTCTACATAACTCTCACTTTGAAACTTTAACAACATATTAACTTTATATTACTTTGCAAATTTATGTAAAAACATTTTACTATTATAATTCAACACCACTACATCTCCAAACCCCCAAGCACCCCATCCCTCCACTGACTAGGTATGAAACACCTGTAACTCATGTCCAGCCCAGTAGCTTGGAGACTTCCCTGTCTTTAGGAACTGCAGCTCAGGTAACTCCAGGACTTGTGGCTTCAAAGCACAACAGAATTTAAAGTCTAACCCATATGAGGCAGAGTTGGGGTTTTATTGAAGATAGAAAGAAACTAGCTGAAGAAAAGAAAAAAAAGCACATCCAAGAGCACAGTGCAGACTTCTCAATGGAGAGCTGCAGTTTATTAATTTTTTTCATTTTGTATTAATAAATTTGGGTGATAAATAATAATGTTTCATTATAACTCTTTCATGCATGTGTGAAATGTATTTTGATGATATTCACCCCATCATTGTCTCTTCCTCCTTTCCCACTCCCACTGGCTTCCTTACTCTTCCTGACCAATCCCTCTTCTAATCTCATGTCTTGTTTTGGTGACTCAATTAGTTTATTTAGGGTTCCATGCATGAGCATGGGGAGATGTATTTAAAGAAGCACAGCTTAGCCAGGTGGTGGTGGCGCACGCCTTTAATCCCAGCACTCGGGAGGCAGAGGCAGGAGGATCTCTGTGAGTTCGAGGCCAGCCTGGGCTACCGAGTGAGTTCCAGGAAAGGCGCCAAAGCTACACAGAGAAACCCTGTCTCGAAAAACAAAAAAACAAAAAAACAACAACAAAAAAGAAGTACAGCTTACCAGACTCTATAACACTAAAGAAAATGTCTGAACTTCTCCAAGCAACTATTAACTGTCCAGTAGAACTTCAGAGAAAGTGGGAACTCCATAGGACCCTCCCTCAGTAACTGTTAAGCTGACTTTTAACAGATTTTGAGCACAAGTGTTAAGAGAAAAAATGCTTAGGGAAAAACTAAGACATACCCAAGGGTGGGTACGGGCTTCTCAAGGCATAGTTGCAACTAAGTGTTTTAGCATTAGCCATACATACTATTTTGGTGACAAATTATGACTCAAAAGATTGATAAGAAAGATTTTTATCTTTGTTTTTGATAAGTGATGCTATAAGATGTCTTGGTGGGATTACAAACTGATAAGGTAAAACCGGGTGTTACTAGGTTTGTGCAACAAATTTTCCATGTGATTTTTATACAATTCACGGGTTTAAAGTTGGTGAAAGAGAAAGGCCTTTAGAAAATGTTGAATGTTGGAATCCTTGCTTCTCCAGCTTGTGAGATGCTTCAACTAGACTCTCAGGAGAGGGGCTCCATTCTCTTCCCATGTCCTCATCATTTTTCCTGTCTTTATATTTCAGTTCTCCTCTGAGACTTTGATCATTTAATCTTGAGGGTTGAAGAGTATAGAGATCCAATTTTTCTAAAACATTCTGCATGCTGACAAGAGACACAAACACTACATATACAAGGATGAAAAGTAGCAAACTATCTGACCTACAGGGAGCAAGAGAGGCTTTACATTCAGAGGCCGGAAGATCATCATTCGATAGGGATCTAGAAGAGAGATATTCTTACTGTATGTCTCAAATTACACAAGCAATAAAGCAGACAGTAGACTGACGTGTCTAGAGCTAGCATAAAGTAGCAAGATCTAATTACCATGAGGTGCTTGATAACCATGACATTTGCAAATCATTAAAACTTAAGAGACAATCTGGCATAGATTTGAGTATGCAGATATTGGAGGGGTGAAGATATAGTATCCAGTTTTCAAAATCCCTAGGAGTCACCAGTTTTTACAACATTGCTGTCCTCATCACTTTAACTTTTAAATTTAAGAGAGAGGTCCCATAGACTATAGAAAGAACATATGATGGAAGAAATAAAAAGGAAAATAGTGTAAGGTTACTATCAGAAAACAGAGTGTCAAAAGAAAATGGTAAAACAAACGAAAGAATAATGTAAGATTACATCTGTTAATAACATTAGAAACGGGACTTTTCTTTGTGTCCAAGAGGTGTCTTTTTTCTTGTATGAAGAAAAGTTTATTTCTTTTCATTGTTTTCAGGTACCTCCCTACATGCTTCAGAGTGCCTATCAGTCAATATAACCTTAATTTTGTCCAGTTTCAAAACTGACGTTTTCTTCTGAAATCATAATGTTATGATTTAAGGGTTTTGTCAAGACATTATTGGCCCACAGTTGGAGAGATAATCTTAGACATTTTCATTGTACATTGTTCAATGAGTTACACTCTAATTCTGTTGTCATTTTTATAATTAATTCTTATTTGTCTTCAAATTTGGTAAATACCTACTTATTGTCATATAACCTTAGCTCTAAGCAATTTGGATTTTTCTGTCTCCCCCTTCTCCTCCTCCTTCAAGCCAGGGATATCTAGCATGCTTGGTATGGAAGTAATGGCAATGGTGAGTTTTGTCGATTATTATTCTTTAAAAATGACCATATGTAGAGTGAATGACACTTTGTATTTTTCATCATAGAAAGTTCATTTGACTTCTTTTTACTTTCATCTGTGTTAGTGTGTGTAGAAATTGGGGAAACTAGAGATCCTTGAGAATGATGGTGATTTTCTGGTCTTAGGTGGACTTAACTTAAGGGCAAGGGTTTGCCAGATATTCATGGTCACTAAAGTCTCCACTGAGTCAGCGGCCCCAGGTCCTTTGTCTCAAGAACTTGAAGGATGAATTCAATGGATAATGAAAAGATAAATTTAAGAAGACCTATTATAGAGAGAAATATTTTATTTAAGGAGACAGAGCAAGTGAAGCTGCCATATGGCATGAGGGGTCCTACAAGCAGATTGACTGAAAGATTAAGATTCCCAGGTACAATGGGAGGAGGTCCCAAAACGGGAATAACTAATGAGAGGTTTTCATCTAGGGGTTAGACTTTTTACTAAGGTAGTAAATTGGTCTTCAAAATGACTGGGCTGATATAAGGGGAAGCAGTTTGCTCATTCAAATTAAGTCAACCTGTGAGGTGTTTATGCGCCCTCCATTCCAGTGACTGGGCTGAGAGGTTCTGGTGCCCACATCCAAGAACCAATGAGGTATTTGATCATGCACAGCTTCCAGGCAGCTGTGCTCATTAGGTTGCTGTTCAAAAGCAAAGGGATAAAAAAAGGACACAATCCAGTGCCTTTGGCCTCTGTCCAAGACAGAACTTCTGGTGGAATTAAAGACACTTCTAGCCACAACTGCTTGTCAAGAACAAGCAGCAGACCTGCTTCTCTCTAGAGCCACCCTCTAAACTGCCTGAGAAGTTTGTCTCCTTTCTCATCAGTCCAAGTGAAACTTTTGAAACATGTTTAGCTAACTTCTAGCCAACAACCTCAACCATCACTGTATTGCTCTTCAAAAAGCAGACATTTCATGCCAGGATGAAAGATTTTGGCTGTTAGACTCCACTTTTCATGGTGCATGGTTAGAGATGATGCATCACGCTTTGTTTCTTCTTGTTGTTGTTTTAAAGTTTGCTGTAACACTCATTTTGAAGACCAAGTATGTGATCTGGATTTGTCCCTATTATCTTACTCAGAGTTACACACACACTTTATTTGTGGTCTTTGCTATGAAGGAGAGTTAGAGAGGCATAGGTAGGCAGGGAATTGAAAGCAGGTCCTCCAAGAGAACAACTTCTTGTTGCTAGAAGATATTGAAAGGAGAAACGGCTAGAAGGCATAGAGGCAGTATTTAAACAGGATCAGTAGGAGAAAGGGAAGGACCCAGAAGCCCCACTAAACATATTTGCTGTTGTATAAAAACTGTACTAATGATACTGAAAGTAAAAAAACAAACTAAAACAAAAACAAATCTGTGTTTGTATTTGATAAATGCTTTAAAACCTCAAAAAATTTAAATAAATTTATTTTGGTGGTCACCGTAGAAGGACCAGGAGGTTTTGATTGGGAAAGCTGACTGGAGAGAGAATGGCCAAGAACTCCCATTTGGCTAGCATCTCTATTTTCTTCCTTGCTCTAGCTGAACCACAATCTCTAGGAAGTGATAAGCAAACCCGAGAAGCAGCATTCCAACAAAGTCTTTGTGGTGAAGGAACTGTCAAGCAGCGGCAGGCACTCCTTAGTCATCTCTCCCTCAGTTCAAACCTCCACATCCTCCAGCCCTGTGACCTCACCTACCAGCCTCTAGGCCCTCTCATTGAGCAGTGAGAATGAGTCTGTCTCAGCAACTGAAGAAGAGCTGGCCTCTGATGCAGCAGAGGGAGAGGATAGCTGTGAGAGCAGAGGTCTTAAAAGACGAGGAAGTGAAGGAAGACCAGTGTGAAGCAAATTGTCAGAGGAAGAAGAGCCTCTACCAGACTGCAGGGACCCCACCCAGGCCCCACACTCTCCTAAAGCTGAAGCAGTCAAGTTCCAGGAGGAAGCTCCCCAGTGCTGGCAGTTCCGTCCCTGGGCAGAAGTCAGATCCCGCCAGAGCAGCTTTCCCCATCTTGAAGTAGTCTTCCACACCAGCACCTTGAATGAAGGAGCTGAGCTGACCAAAAAAAAAAAATGAGCTTCTAACCAGAGGACATCAGCATTGTCTAGTAGGTCTCCACCACCCAAAACCCCTCTTATCCCCAGGCTTGCCTTAGGGAGTGGGCCCTGAAGCCCCCCAGCCTCTGGACAGGGTTTAACCCCTTAGCCCCAGGACCCCATTAGAAGCCTCTTCCAGTCCAGAACCACCAGAGAAGCTGCTGGAAACGCCTGAGGCAAGAGAAAAGGAAAACACTGGCCCAGCTCTGGCTCAGAAGAGCCAAGTGCCTCCTCCACTGTGAGTGCCACCCAAGGCCAAGGCACTAGGCTTCACATCTTTTTGGAGCCAGCAGAAAACACCATCACATCACCTGAGCCTCAAGAAAAGGTATTTACAAGTGAAAATGAAGAATTCTGAAGAGAAACTGCCAAGATTCATAACCCCATCTGCACAGAGAAGTTTCTGGAGCAGAGGGTCAAGGGTACAAGCCATACCCACTCCACGTTCTCAGTGTGAATACTAGCCTCAGAAACCTGTTATTGCTGGAGTCTGAGGAGCAGCCTGAGGGAGGAAGAGGGGATCACACTGAGGGACCATGTTACTCAAGGCTTGAGCACTACTAAAAGCGGGGCTGTAATAATGCTAAAGCAAAAGCATCTCTAGGCACACCCACACATTATCAGAGGAGGACAATGAACAACTCTCCACTCACTTGGCAAAGATATAAAGCTGAAAGATTTTCAGATGACTAAATAAATCGTGATTTTGACTAGAAAAAAATCTTATTCTTTGAGTTAAAACAAAAACCCAGGCCAGAGTCCCTATAAAGCAGACTCCCAGCCTGAGGACACCTCACATCTCCAAATGTAACCCTGTTACTTGCCCTTTCTCTGCAGCTCAATCTTCTGTATTTTCTGGCTATTCAATTTTTTTCTACCCCACCCCTGGGAATGAGGTAGGTAATCTAGATAACCATGTGGGCTGACTTTGCCTTATTATCTTACTCAGACTCTCATCTATATATCACACATACACACACACACACACACACACACACACACACACACACACACACACACACACACACTCGTTTCATGATACTTGATATTGAACCTGGGGCCTTTGAATGCTATCCAGGCAGTTCAACAATGGTCTGTGACTGAGCCCTAGATTATGTTAATAAGTTTTAAAAGTTCCTCTTTTTGAACTTTTTAAACATTTCTTTCTTTCTTTAGTGTGTGTGTGTGTGTTTATCACAGCATGATCATGGAGGACAGAGGACAGAGGACAACTTGCAAGAGTCTATTCTCTCTACCATGTGAATTCCAGGGATTGGACTCAGGCTGTCAATTTTGGAAGCAAGCAACTTTATCAGATGAGCCATCTCACAGGCCACTAACATTAAAAAAACAAACAACAACAAAAAAACATTTGGACCATGAATAGAAGGGCTATAGATACAAGCATGTGGAGTGATAGAGAACAGATCAAGAGAGGATAAAACAATGTCAGAAAGACCAGTTAAACAGATTTAGCCATGCTAGGGGGGATATGCATAAAGTGGTGGTCAGTGGAGGGAGTTGGATATAATTAGCAATATATTTGAGGGTAAAATGAGCAGTTGGATAACTGGGAAAGAGGCTGGTGGTAACATGTTAAGGATAAAGCTAAGTGCAGTACCTGACAAGGAAGTGTAAAGCTGTCTTAATGAAACCTGTTGTTTTGTGTACTACTTTTCAAAACAGATAAAGGGAATTATTTCATCAGATCATCCTATAACCTCTGATGAATCTAACTGATGATGAATGTATCTCATTGCAAGGTGTTTTCCAGAGCTTTGTCTTATAGTTTTTATTCTTTAAAAATATTCGTTCTATTTCTAGTGATTTCTGTGATTATTCTCTGCAGTTTAATTCCAGCTATGCCTAGAAAGGAAGAGATTTGGATTCTTTATCTGTTCATCTGTTCTTTCAAGATTAAATGTGCTAAAAGCTACTTCTTTCTTCTCTACACTGAGTTTTTTTTTTAACATTACCTGCATGAAAAATTGTGGCTGCCATAGCTCCGTAAAATTACTTTAAGTGAATATAAAATAAAACGACTCTAAAATTTTTATGGAAAAGACAAATCTGACTCGTAAGTTTGTCCATGAACAACATAGTGGATGAAACTAAGTTACTTGGAGATAAGGCAACACAAGTGAGATCTCATGGCAACTGGGAATTTTTAGAATCACAGAGGAGACAGACATTATTTAAACTCATACCAGTAGATATGGAACCTCATAGAACAGTTTATACTCAAACTTTTTATTATACAAACACTAAGAGATCAGGGGATAACCTAAGCTTTTCCTCTCCACAGTATCTTTTCACCTTCCTATAACTAGCCTCAACAGAGAATATGGCAGAGGGGTGAGTGTTACTGAGACTGAGAGGCATTGTTAGCTCACTCATGACTCAAGCAGAAAATTCTACTATGTGGCTATGTTGCTAGGTTACTGCTCAAAACTAAGTCAGAAAGGGCTTGTCAACAGATGAGAGGAGCCTCTACCAGAGTCACATCGCTGGCAAGGCTCTTATGTCTCCAAATACAGCAGAGGGTCTAAGAAAATGTGCTGATGGTTAAGAGAAGGTAAGGGGAGTGCAGCTCCCAACAATTTTGATGGGCAGACATGTCATTAAATGAAGAGAAAGATGGTGAGGATCCAAATAAACCAACAGCGCTTCAAAATGTTCAGGATGATTTAGTTCATGTAATCTATATGTCCTTAAACAGCATAGCTACACAAGTAGATAATATAAATAAGCAAGCTGAAGGCATAATTGGGTCACTATCCAAAGAAGTTGATAAGATCTCTTGCAGATATAACGCTTTACAGGAATGTATAACCCAGTTAAATAATAACCTCATTGAGAAGAAAACAAGCAAAGAATCTTTGCAAGCTACAAAGTCTTCTCAAAGTGCTTCCATTCAAGCACAGCAAGATTATCCATCCAATCCATTACCTGCTAAAACATGTGAAACCCGTGATGCTAGTGTGCAGACATCATCTCTTTATATGTCTATTCCTTACGGCCAACATGATCCACAAGTTTTAGCGGTTCCTACTCTTCAAGATGATACAGACTGTTTAATAATTCCTTACTACCAAGATAATTTAATGATATCGTATTGCCAAGATAATGAACAAGATTTGATGATTCCTTACTGTATAGATAGTGGTCAGGGTTTAGTTATGCCATCTGAAGCTTCCTATTACTTTGACACTTGTGAAAAAAGGTTTGTACCTAGAGTTAAAGAACAAGTTCGGAAAAAATTCAGAAAGAAGAAGAAGCATGTAGATCACCCAAGGGAACGAGAAAATGGGCCTCAAATCACTGTGATGGAAAATGATAGTACTGTGGACCACACGTCACCCACTTGCATAGAGCGACCTCCTTTACATATGGACCTACCAGCAGAACAGAACGTGTTTTCCACCTACCAAATTAATGAAATAAGTAAGGTCCTAACACAGGCTGTAGGAAAAGTATTAGTCAATTCTCCACATCCACGGAAGAAACAAGTCAGATACCTAGGAAATAAAGAGGCGTGTGTCCATTATGGAGTTGGAAAGAAAGAAATAAAACCCCAGGTTCAAATCCAAAATCATCCTAAACCAGAAGTGTTTATGAGTCCAACAGAAACAGCTTCACTTCCATTACCACCTGATTGGTTAACTACGTTAAAAGATTCAAAGACAGAATATCCTGCCTCCAAAATTCATTCCCAAACGCAGTTTCCATCACCTGTTCTGAGAACTTCAGCAACACATCATAATTGCCACCAGGCTAGTCCTGAGGTGGATATTCAAACTGCTGAAGAAAAAGAGGACTTATTTTCGTTTCCACCCCCACCTCCACCTCTTAAATGTTATGAAACAATAGCACACAATCTACCGAAAGAAGATAATGAAAAAGAAGAAACCTCATCTATATTTACTTCTCCAGTATTCTTACGAAGAAGTGAAACAAAAGAAGGTTCAGATCTACTTGCTCATGCTTCCTTTGTACAGTCGCCACCATCTTTGGTTTATCCAACTTCAAGGCCCTTATTTCCACAATCGCCAAGACTTTCAGCTACAAAGTCACCAAGACCTTCAGTTCTATCAACACCAAGACCTTCCCATCAATCACCAACCAGATATACTGGTACAGCCTATTCAAAGTCATCAAATGCAGCAGTACCAAGACATTCAAGGCTAGAAACTCATCAAAATTCAATTCCACTATCTGAATCTTTTTCACAGTCATCAACACATTCAGTATCATCAGCAAGATGTTCATCTGCTTACTCACCAACACGTTCAGTTTTTCCAAGATTTTCTGATGAACAGTCAAGATTTTCCATTCCTTCATCAGGAAAGACTTACATTGAACAATCAACTGACAATCGACTTCCACCATCACAAACATCTTCAAGTTTGAAGCCAACAAAATCTGTTCCTCTGCAGTCATTGATTTCTTTCCCACAATCAGCATCATCTACTGTCTCAAGCCCTAAGACCCGATCAGTGTTCCATTATTCAGAAGACCCAGTGAGCTCTGATCCCAAGCAACCACCAGCTTTCAATAAAGAAATGAATAGCCCGATGGACTCAATAAGGAAGGATGTTTTAGTACACCAAACTGAAGAATGTTGCATACTGAAAGCTCAAATAAAGTTTTCCAAAAAATGAAGACAATTCTATCCTGATTCATCAAGAATCTACAGGATGCAACTCCAGTAAATCAAACATAGTGGTCGATTAGATGCAGACAACAAAATAAATGCAAGCTGATGAAAAATAACATAAGTTTTGTATTCTTTACTTGATGATTAATTGCTAATTTTGTTTTTTGCTTTACCCTAAACCGTTATCTCACTATCTTCTAAATAATCTATTACCACAAATTCCATATTAAATGTTACTTTTCTTTTTTTATTAAGAAAAACATTCCATTCATTTTACACACCAATTAAACATCCCCCTCTTCCCTTCTCCTGTCCTCCCCAGCCTCCCCCTCTCACCCACCACCACCCCCCCCACAAGAAGGCCAGGCCTCCCATGAGGAGGCATATCCAGTAGAGGCAAGTTCAGGCCCCTCACCCTGCCTCAAGGCGGCACAAGGTGTCTCATCATAGGTCTGTCTCTTATACACATCTAGATGTGTATAAGAGACAGGCCATAGATAGTGGGCTCCAGAAAGCCCGCTCATGCACCAGGGATCGATTCTGATTCTACCACCAGGGGGACCCCCAAGCAGATCAAGCTACACAACAATCTCCCCATGCAGAGGGCCCAGCCCAATCTCATGCAGGCTCCATAGGCATTGATCCAACTTTCATGAGTTCCCACTAGTTTGGTTTGGTCATCTCTGCAGGTTTCCCCATCATGATCTTGATGCACTTGCTCATAGAATCCCTCTTCTCTCTCCCCGGCTGGACTCCTGGAGCTGTGCCTGGTGCCTGGCTGTGGATCACTGCATCTGCTTCCATGAGTCACTTGAGAAAAGTTCTGTGATTACAGTTAGAGTATTCACCAATCTGATCTCTGGGGCAAGCCAGTTCAGTTCAGGTACCCTCTCCACTATTTCTAGTAGTCCAAGATGGGGTCATCCCTGGGGATTCCTGGGAACTTACCTAGCACCCGATTTCTCTCTATCCCTACGATATCTCCCTCTATCATGGTATCTATTTCACTGCTTTCCCACTCCATCACTCTTCCACCTCAACCATCTCGTTCCCTTATGTTCTCATCCTCCATCCCCTACCCTCCATTTCCCACCACTCATACCAAGTTTACTCATGGAGATCTCACCTATTTCCCCTTCCCAGGTCAATCCATGTATCCCATTTTGGGTCTTCCTGGTAAGCTAGCTTCTCTGGAGTTGTAGGCTGTGGTCTGGTTATCTTTTGCTTTACATCTAGTATCCACTTATGAGTGAGTACATACCATGTTTGTCCTTCTGAGTCTAGGTTACCTCAATCAGGATGATATTTTCTAGTTCCATCCATTTGCCTGCAAATTTCATAAGGTCATTGTTTTTCTCTGTTGAGTAATACTCCATTGTGTATATGTACCACATTTTCTTGATCCATTATTCAGTTGAGGGGCACCTAGATTGTTTCCAGGTTCTGGCTATTATGAATAATGCTGCTATGAACGTAGTTGAGCATGTGTCCCTGTGGTATGATTGAGCATTCCTTGGGTATATGCCCAACAGTGGTATAGCTGGGTCTTGAGGAAGATTGATTCCCAGTTTTCTGAGAAACCACCATACTGATTTCCAAAATGGCTGTATATGTTTGCAATCCCACCAAAAATGGAGGAGTGATCCCCTTGCTCCACATCCTCTCCAGCATAGTCTGTCTTCAGTGTTTTTGATCTTAGCCATTCTGACAGGTGTAAAATGATATCTCAGAGTAGTTTTGATTTGCATTCCCCTGATGACTAAGGATGTTGAGGAATTCTTTAGATGACTTTCAGCCATCTAAGATTCTTACTTTGAGAATTCTCTGTTTAGATCTTAGCCCATTTTTTAATTGGATTGCTTGGTGTTTTGCTGTTTAGTTTCTTGAGTTCTTTATATATTTTGGAGATCAGCCCTCTGTCAGGTGTGGTATTGGTGAAGACCTTTTCCCATTTTGTAGGCTAATTGTCTTATTGACTGTGTCCTTTGCCCTACAGAAGCTTCTCGGTTTCAGGAGGTCCCATTTAATAATTGTTGCTCTCAGTGTCTGTGATACTGGTGTTATACTTAGGAAATGGTCTCCTGTGCTGATGCGTTCAAGCGTCCTTCCTACTTTCTCTTCTATCAAGTTGAGTGTAGCTGGATTTATGTTGAGGTCTTTGATCCACTTGGACTTGAGTTTTGTGCATGGCGACAGATATGGATCTATTTGCAATCTTCTACATGTTGATGACCCACTATGCCAGCACCATTTGTTGAAGATGCTTTCTTTTTTCCATTGTACAGTTTTGGCTTCTTTGTCAAAAATCAGGTGTTCATATGTGTGTGGATTAATGTCAGGGTCTTCAATCTGATATCATTGGTCCACATGTCTGTTTTTATGCCAGTACCAAGCTGTTTTTATTACTACAGCTTTATAATAGAGCTTGAANTCNGGGATNGTGATGCCTCCAGAGGTTGCTTTATTGTACAGGGTTCTTTTAGCTATCCTGGGTTTTTTGTGGTTCCATATGAAGTTGAGTATTGTTCTTTACAAGTCTGTGAAGAATTGTGTTGGGAATTTGATGGGGATTGCATTGAATCTGTAGATTGCTTTTGGGAAGATTGCCATTTTTACTATGTTAATCCTACCTATCCATGAGCATGGTAGATCTTTCCATTTTCTGATATCTTCTTCAGTTTCTTTCCTCAGAGACTTAAAGTTCTTATCATACAGATCNTTCACTTGCTTAGTTAGGGTTACCCCAAGGTATTTTATATTATTTGTGGCTATTGTAAAGGGTGATGATTCTCTGATTTCTTTCTCAGTCCATTTATCATTTGTATATAGGAGGGCTACTGATTTTTTTGAGTTAATCTTATATCCTGCCACATTACTGAAGGAATTTATCAGGGTAGGAGTTCCCTGGTAGAATTTTTGGGGTCACTTATGTATACTATCATATCATATGCAAATAGTGAAAGTTTGACTTCTTCCTTTCCAATTTGTATGCCCTTGATCTCCTTTTGTTGTCTTATTGCTCTAGCTAGAACTTCAAGTACTATATTGAATAAATATGGGGAGAGTGGACAACCTTGTCTTCTTCCTGATTTTAGTGGAAATGCTTTGAGTTTCTCTCCATTTAATTTGATATTGACTGTTGGCTTGCTGTAAATTACCTTTATTATGTTTAGGTACGTTCCTTGTATTTCTGATCTCTCCAAGATTTTTATCATGAAGGGTGTTGGATTTTGTCAAAGGCTTTTTCAGCATCTAATGAGATGATCATGTGGTCTTTTTCTTTCAGTTTGTTTATATGGTGTATTATATTGACAGATTTTCTTATGTTGAACCATCCTTGCATCCCTGGGATGAAGCCTACTTGATCATGGTGGATAATTTTTTGATGTGTTCTTGGATTTGTTTTGCCAATAGTTTATTGAGTATTTTTTCATCAATATTCATGAGGGAGATTGATCTGTAATACTCTTTCTTTGTTCCATCTTTGTGTGGTTTGCATATCAGGGTGACTGTAGCCTCATAAAAAGAGTTTGGTAATGTTCCTTCNNTTTCTATTGTGTGGAACAATTTGAAGAGTATTGGAATTAGCTCTTCTTGGAAAATCTCGTAGAATTCTGCTTTGAAACCATCTGGTCCTGGGATTTTTGATTGGGAGACGTTCAATGGCTGTTTCTATTTCCTTAGGGGTTATTGATCTATTTAAATTGTTTATCTGGTCTTGATTTAACTTTGGTATATGGTAACTATCCAGAAAATTGTCCATTTCTTTTATACTTTCAAGTTTTGCGGATTACAGGTTCTTGAAGTATGACCTGATGATTCTCTGGACTTCCTCGTTGTCTGTTGTTATGTCTCCCTTTTTATTTCTGATTTTGTTAATTTGGATTCCCTCTCTCTGCCTTTTGGTTAATTTGGATAAGGGCTTGTCTATCCCGTTGATTTTCTTATAGAACCAACTCTTTGTTTCATTGATTCTTTGTATGTTTCTCTTTGTTTCTATTTTATTGATTTCAGCTCTCACTTTGATTGTTTCCTGTCATTTATTCCTCCTAGGTGAGCTTGTTTCTTTTTGTTCTAGAGGTTTTAGGTGTGCTGTTAAGTCACTAGTGTGAGATTTCTCTAATGTGTTTATGTGGGCATTTAGTGTTATGAATTTTCCTCTTAGCACTGCTTTCATAGTGTCTCCTAAGTTTGGGTATGTTGTACATTTGTTTTCATTGAATTCTAGGAAGTCTTTAATTTCTTTCTTATTTTATCCTTGAACCATTGGTGTTTCAGTTGAGCATTATTCAGTTTCCATGAGATTGTAGGCTTTCTGTAATTTTTTTGTGGTTAAAATCTAACTTTAAGCCATGGTGATCTGATAAATTACGGGGAATTATTCCAATTTTTTTTGTATCTGTTGAGATTTGCTTTGTGACAGCACATGTGGTGAGTTTTAGAGAAGATTCCATGTGGTGCTGAGAAGGTATATTCTTTTCTGTTAGAATGGAATGTTATATAGATATCTATTAAGTCCATTTGAGTCATAACTTCTGTTAGGTCCCTTATTTCTCTGTTAAGTTTCAGTCTGACAGATTTATTTCGTGGTGAGAGTGAACTGTTGAAGTCTCCCAGTATTAACTTGTGGGGTTTGATGTGTGATTTAAACTTTAGTAATTTTTTTTACATATGTGGGTGCCCTTTTATTTGGGGCACAAATATTCAGAATTGAAACTTCGTCTTGCTTGATCTTTCCTATGATAAATATGTAATATCCTTCCCGGTCTCTTTTGGTTGATTTCAGTTTGAAATCTATTTTATTAGATATTGAGATAGCTACACCAACTTTTTTCTTAAGTCCATTTGATTGGGAATTCTTTTCCCAGCCTTTTACTCTGAGGTAGTCTTTGAAGTTGAGGTGTGTTTCTTATATGCTGCAGAAGGATGGATCCTGATTTTGTATCTGTTATGTTAGCCTGTGTCTTTTTATAGGTGAATTGAGTTCATTGATATTAAAGGATATTAATGACCAGTGATTGTTAATTCCTGTTATCTTTTGGTGGTAGTGTGTGTGTGTTTCCCTTCTTTGGGATTTACTTCTGTGGGGTTATCTATTGCTTGTATTTTCATAGGTGTATCTGATTTCTTTAGGTTGGAATTTTCCTTCTAGTGCTTTCTGTAGGGCTAGATGTGTGGATAGGTATTGTTTAAATCTGGTTTTGTTTTGGAATATCTTGTTCACTCCATCTATTGTGATTGAAAGTTTTGCTGGGTATATTAATCTAGGCTGGCATCCATGGTCTCTTAATTTCTGCATTACATCTGTCCAGGACCTTCTGGCTTTCACAGTCTTCATTGAGAAGTCGGGTGTTATTCTGGTGGGTCTGCCTTTATAAGTCACTTGCCCTTTTTCCTTTGCTGCTCTCAATATTCTTTCTTTATTTTGTACATTTAGTGGTTTAAGTATTATGTGGTAGGGGGACTTTTTGGGGTAGTCTAGTCTATTTGGTATTCTGTAAGCTTCTTGTATCTTCATAGGTATTTCCTTCTTTAAGTTGGGAAAATTTTCTTCAATGATTTTGTTGAATGTATTTTCTGTGCCTTTGAGTTGATATTCTTCTCCTTCTATCCCTATTATTCTTAAGTTTGGCCTTTTCGTGGTGTCTCAGATTTCCTGGACATTTTGTGTTATGACTGTTTTGGCTTTGGTGTTTTCTTTGAATGATGAATCTATTTTCTCTACTGTATTCTCTACACCAGAGAATCTCTCTACCATCTCTTGTATCCTGTTGGTTATGCTTATATCTGTAGTTACTGTTCTTTTACTCAGATTTTCTATTTCTAGCATTCCCTCTATTTGTGTTCTTCATTGTTTCTATTTCACTTTTCAGGTCTTAAATTATTTCCTTCACTTGTGTAAATGCTTTTTCATGTTTTTTTTTTTGGTTTTCTTTAAGGGATTTATTTATTTCTTCCAATTTTTTGTTTGTCTTTTCCTCAATTTCTTTAAGGGAATTTTTCATTTCGTCTTTAAGGGAATTTTTCATTTTCTCTTTAAAGGCCTCTAGCATCTTCATAAAGTTATTTTTAAGGTCACTTTCTTCTGCTTCTTCTACATTGTGATGTTCAGGTCTTGCTGTTGTAGAAAGGCTAGGTTCTGGTGATGTCATATTGTTCTTCATGTTATTGTATGTATTTTTCACTGGCCTCTACCCATCTCTTCCTCCAATAGGTGCAAGAGGTGCCTCTTGGTCTAATTGGAGCTGGTAGGTTCTGTATCTCAGGGAGCTGCTCTTGGTCCCATCCAAGCTGGCTGATTCTGTGACTCAGGGAGCCACTCTTTGTGTTATCAGGGCTCTTGATCCAGTCAGACCCGGCGGATTCTTTGTCTCAGGATGCCTCTCTTGTTCCAATGAGATCTGGCAGATTCCGTGTCTCAGGAAGCCACTCTTGGTCCAATGAGAGCTGGCAGATTCCTTGTCTCAGGGAGCCACTGGGGCCCCAGGGGGATGGGTATTGGAGTAGGGCATGGGTTTTGTATATTGCAGGGTCCAATAGGGGATTTTGGTGTTGGTGGGGGAAGCCCACAGGAGTTTTCCTTGCAAGCCAGCTATGGAGCAGAGATGGGTGGTGGTTCCTGGGGACTGGTTGTGTCCCAGGGCCTAGATCCTAGAGGCAGGACTCTCAGGGTAGGAGAAGAGTCACTTACCTCTTGGTCTAATAAGAGCTTATGGATTCCATGTCTCAGGAAGCCACTGGGGTTGCAGTGGGATGTGTATTAGGGGAGGGTGTGGGTCTTGTAGAATGCAAGGTCCAATAGGGGCTTTTGGTGGGGGGCTTGCCCGAAGGAGTTTTCGCTGATGTCCAGCTAATGGGCCAGAGATGGGTGGCGGTTCCTGGGGACTGGTTGTGTCCCAGGGCCTAGGTCCTAGAGCAATATTATTTTTCTTAAGGAACTTACTACTTAACTAAACCCAAACTAAATATTGAGAACAAATAATGCCTAAATTGTACTTCAATGACAATACTTAAATTATAGCATCAGATTGAGGGGAAACATTCAAATTGTTATTATGGAATTTGGTGATAATTGTTATACTTAATTTGTTAAGATTTTCTTAAACAAAGCCAATTTTGAACTTTAAAATTTTGTGTTTATGTTTTTCTTATTCTTTGAAATTTTCGTACATGTATGCAATGTATCTTTGTTCATATTTCTGCATCACTCCCACCACCTCAAACACCCTCCAGGATCTACCCTCCATCACATCTCCCTTCTCACTTCATGTCCTCCTTTTATTTTTTTGTATGTTTATTTCCTTTTGAAGCTCACTGAGTCCAGTTTTTGCTGCTCATATGCACATGAGTGTGGAATCATTCACTGGGACATGGGGGAATTTAGCAGCAACCACACTTCTAAAGAAAATTGACTTTCCCTATCAAGCAGTAATTAACTTCCAATAGTTCCTCAGCTAGGGCTGAGTCCTCAAGAGTGCTTCCATACTCCATGCTAGAAATTTTAATTTGCTTGATCTTGTGTTTGGAGGTCTTCTGTAGGTGATCACTGTTGCTATGAGTGCAGGTGGGCAGAAGTTATGTCATATACAGAGGACAGCATTTCACAGTACTGTCCCCTCATCTCATATTCATCTTATATTCTTTATGCTTCCTTTTCCATGATGTTCCCTGAGCCTTGGGGGAAGATCATGATATAAATGTCCCATCTACAGCTGAGCTTTTGCAGTTCCTCATTCTCAGCACTTTGAAAAAAATAATACATCTGGGCATTAATCATTACCTATTGCAATAAAAAACATCTCTGACAAAAGTTGGGAGAAGAGTTAATCTATAGATATAAACACAGATATTTAGAAGGCAGTTTGAAAACATGACCTTTTAATAAAAAAATTTAAAAAGGCAAAAAACTAATAGTTTCTCCCCTAGGGCATATGTCTTCTCTAGGTGTAGACGAATTGCTAAATGGCCTTATTAAATTAAAAAAAAAACACTGGGCCAGATATTGGGGTTGAAACCTGAGAGATCAGAGTAATAGGAAAAGCCACAGCTATCTTCACCTCACCAACTCCGCAGATTCCAAAGAGACCTACTTCCTGTTTACCCAAGCCTATATGCCTGTCTGTTCTGCTCACTCATTTGCTCTCTCAGCCTAGCTACATCACTTCCTCTTCCTTCCCAGCTCTGTCACTTCCTATCTGCCTGTACATACCTCCAGACCTCTATGGTTAGTGCTGGGATTAAAGACCTGTGTCACTACGCTTGGTTCTGTGTGGCTTTGAACTCACAGAGATCCAGACAGATCCCTGCCTCCCAAATGATAGGATTAAAGTCATATGCTACCATTGCCTGACTTCTATGTTTAATATAGTGGCTGGCTTTTTCGATCTCCAGGCAAGCTTTATTATATTAGAGCACAAATAAAATATCACCATACCTATGCATGGATTTAAACCATGTTTAGTGACCAAAGGACAAATTCCCTCCTGTGGAGCAGTGTTCAAATCCAGTCCAAAAAGAAGTTAGTCATCTGCATAAACACTCTTGCCATTATTGCCCCAGTGGGCACACCTTGCCTAGCATGTTGGTATAGTAGCATGAAGTGCACAGCTCTGGATAAGATTTGATATCTACTAAGGTAAGCATATATTATTTACTCTTTATTCTGTGAATATGGTTTATCACTCATAAGTTTGCATGTACCATTGTATTTTCATCTATGAGGAGTAAGGTACGTCTTATTTGATCATGGTAAGTTGTCATATTATTATGATACTAAATTTATTTGAGTATTATTCTGTTGAGAAATAATCAACACTCTAATCTATTTATGCCTTCTCCCACTTCTCCTCCTATGTTCTTGTCTGACTTTAGCATCAGGGTAAATTTGTCCCCCCAAAATAAGCTTGTAAGCATTCTTTGCTCAAAAATTTGGAAGAATTTGAGAATAATTAGGTCATCTTTAAATATTTGGTAGATTTCAACATGAAACCATTAGATTTCAGTTTTCTATGATAGGATACATTTATTGTTGATTTATTCATATTTTCTATCACTTTATTGTGATATATTATATATATAAGAATTTCTTTTACCTTATTCAGTGTATTGACTCATAATTGTTCATTACAGTGTCTTAGGATACTTTGTATTTCTACAATATTCATATAATGACTTCTCATTGAGCTGATTTTATTTGAGTTTTTCCTGTTTTTCTTGATCTCATTAAAAGTTATTTCATTTATGTCTTCAAAAAACATTCATTGGTCATTTCTCTTGCTTCCTAATGTCATCTCATGTAGTTCTACTCTGAACTTTTTTGTTTATTCCCTTTCTTCTACTAACTTTGGGGTTGATTCTTTTTCTAATTCTTTGAGATGTATTGTTAGGTTGCTTAATTTAGATCTTCTTTTGTTTTTATAAGTATCGATTGGTACAGCCCTGATGGAGCCAGCCTTTAATTCTCCACTAGTTGTTGTTAATATAGGGAGGGATTGAACTTTAATTGTTCAAGGATTTAAAATTATCTCAATGGAATATTCATAACCAATAACTTTAAAGAATAATTTTTAAAACATAATGTATTTTATAAATTACTTTAAAAAATAAAATGACATTGTATGATTAAGTCTTATAAATAAAGAATATGAAGTATTAATAATACCAAAGTCTGAGCTCTCAGAATATCCAGAATTTCAGCATGGAGTGACTGGAGAGAAGTTCATAAGCCTCTACATCTAGCTGAGGAGTTTTTGACAGTCACTGCTACTGGAGGCAGGAGAGTCAGTTATCTTTAAGGGTATGGCCCATGGTAGGTTTATCATGCTCCAATGGATGACAATATACCTGTGTATATATGAGCAACACAAATAAGACTATATACATATATACATACATATATGTGTGTGTGTTTAAAGGGGGAGAACAAAAGAAAAAAATCTAAAACTCAAAATTATGAGAGAGATGATTGCTCCTCAAACAAGACTGAAGTGTTAAAACTGCAGGAAAGAAATTCAAACTTTACAGTAGCAGTTCTCAGCCTGTGGGTCATGACTCCTTTGGGGGTCAAAAGAACCTTTCACAGGGGTCACCTAAGACTTGGCTCTCTTCAGGGAGTCTGACCCTTCCAGGTGGTGTCAAGCCTCAAATTCTCTCCATATCCCTTCAATCTTGGGCCTTTAAAACCAGTGCCACCTGGGAAAGTCTTTTACATTACCGAGATCAGTATTCAGAATGAGCCACCTCTGGACCACAGCTTCTGTGTGCTGACCCTGTAGAAATACTTCCCAGACGATTTTCCCTCAGTGATGCTGGTATCTTCTTAATAACTACTAATTTCTCAGTCTCAACTGACCAGTATCCATTGTCCCAGCAAGTCAAATACCAGTGGTGTTGGTCTCTTGTTAATTACAGATGATTCTTCAGTTCTAGCCAACCAGACACCACAGACTTCTGCAAAATATCACACAAACAGCTCCAGTCAAGTCTTTGTTTCCCTCTTAAACTTCACAGTCCAGACCTCCATGGTCTGCATTTCTCTCAACAATCTTCTCTTCCAAGTTCCCACAGAACCACTCATTAAGCTTTGAACATTCAATAGTTTTCCAGCCCAAAGTTCCAAAAGTGTTCCATAATCCACCACAAAAGACTGTCATAGCAATTCCCCAAAACCTGGTACCAATTACTTTCTTAGTTGGGATGTTTATTGCTGTGATAAAACACCATGACAAAGAAGGCAGGAACTGATGCAGAGGCCATTAAGGAGAGTTGCCTATTGGCTTGCTCCTCACGGCTTGCTCAGCCTTCTTTTTTATAGCACCTAGAAACACCAACCCAGGAGTGGCACTAATCACAATGATATGGGCCCTCCCACATCAATCATCAATCAAGAAAATGTGCCACAGTGTTGCTCACAAGCCAATAAGGTGGGTACATTCTCAATCAAGGTAATCTCTTCTAAAATGACTTTAGTTTGTATCAAATTGACATAAAACTTGCCAGTATGTAAATGAATGTTTCACTGTTGCAAGATTAATGATACTAATATGATACTAAATTTATTTGAGTGCTATTCTTTTGGGAAATAATCAATACTCTAATCTGTTTATGCTTTCACCCACTTCTCCTATGTTCTTGTCTGACTCTAGCATCAGGGTAATTATGTCCACCCAAAATAAGTTTGTAAGCATTCTTTGCTCAAAAATTTGGAAGAATTTGAGAATAATTAGGTCATCTTTAAGTACTTGGTAGATTTCAACATGAAACCATCAGATTTTCATTAGTGCGGAAAATCAATTTTCAGCTATTCACCTTTCTGTAAACCACAGTGGCTAAATATAGGCATTCTGCCCAATATCACACCCAATTACCAGAATATAGTTCAATTAATATGTCGTCAGTAAGGATGTGTAAAGGCCTATGTGCCTTGACTTAACCCAAGATAACACTATTGGATCACACCGGCTTCATAATTCCCAGTAGGCTCAACTGAATCCTCTACTAAAAATAACAGCTCAGTTTTTCCATCTTCCCAACCCCACTTCTATCTCCTCTCTTCCTCAGGCTGATATAAAAACCATTTGTGTATGAATTGGTATGAGTGTTCTTCAAAGTGTCACATGTAAAGCCTTGGTCCCTTTGCTTGTGGTTTTTGAAGGTGTTTTAGAATTTTATGGGTTGGTCTCTAGTTGAGAATCCTTGGATCATGGGAGGCATTCTCTGACAGGAAAATGTAAGAGCCATGTCATTCTTTCTTTCGTTCTCTGTTCTCAATCATGGTGATTTAATAATGCTTGGAATCAGAACTCATTTAATCATTGTAGATCCATAGTTACTTATGTAGAGAGATTGGATCACTAAGTGAGGAAAATCAGAAAATTATGTAACTGTAATTAAATTTACAAAAATTATTTTACCTATAAAACAATATATCATGAGTACTTATGTGTATACATTTACTTGAATGACATCGACTTATGTTCATCAAACTAATAATAATAGTTTTCTCTGGAGGAGGTAAAAAATTGTTTGCTCATATACCTCTCTAGACAATAACATTTTTAAAAAGTGGACTACATATTCATCCATCAACTCAAGAATTATTAATTAGGAAACTACTATAAGTCAAGCATGACGTGATCATTGCATTCTTGAAATTTCAGCAGCTGTAATTGCCAACAAAAGATATACACAGCATTGGGCTTGTCAACATTCCATCAGGGAGTGGGGAGAAGCTCATGATGCCACCCCTCTTTTTCTCTGTAGAGTTATAGACAGCTAACAGTTTGTACTGGGGCGAAACTCATGAGACCCTGCCCCTCCCTGAGGAGTTATGGGCAGTTAACAGTTTGTACTGGGGGGTCATGAGACCCTGCTCCTCCCTGAGGAGTTATGGGCAATTAATAACTAGTGTGGTGGAGCACATGGGGCTCTGCCCCTCCCCAAGCAACTGTTGGCAGTTAATGATTGCTGGAAGAAGAAGAGACATTGAGATATTTTCAAGCAACTGTTGGCAGTTAATAATTACTGGGAGAAGAAGAGATATTGAGATATTTTCTTCATTGGTAAACTGCCCATGCTTCTGTAAGCAATTCAAATTAAACACATTGGGTCACAAAACATGAAAATAGAAACTAACTGGGAAGAGGGAGGTGTAGATTTCCTTTGGAAAAAATTCTATTCAAGTCTATTGCTGATTTCATAACTGAGTTATTTGTATTTTGGGTGTTGAGTCATGAGAATTATTTGAGCTAGATATTAACCTTCAGAAGATATATAATTTACAAATATTATATTTTGCTAGTTCCAGACAAGCAGGAATCTGTCCTTGTTCCCTATTCAGCAATGGAGATGCAATCCATGTAAAAAGAAGAAGGGTTTGTCTTGTCTAGACAGAAGAATTTCCCTTTGTCATTCATTCACTCAAGCATGCTGATTCTAATATTTGAGTATGCATACAAGACCTAATTATTTCAAAAGAGCATATAATATATTTTATAAGTAGTTCACAAATAATTTTTATTCTTGGAACTGAGTTTATCATCTGACCCCTGTACAAGATACAATTTCACTGCACTTTATCAACTTTTTTATAAAATTACATATCTGCTTTTAGGATAGAACAAACTTGATTTATAAAAATTATTTTATGTATTTTGTGAAGTATATAACCTAGTGCAGGGTGAGGGACTCAGGTCATATTACCATATGAGCCAATGAAACTAGAAGTAAAGAAGTTTAGCTTATAGAGAGGAAGAACTTGCCCAGAAGTAATTAACCACAAGCTAAAGAAAGATGCCCCAACACATTACATGGGAAACTAAATTGCTGCCTTGAAATCAAAATCAAGAGAAATTGAATATGGAATAGCTAATGTTTATGAAAATCTTCTGGGTGTTAGAAAATGAGTGGTGAAATATGAAACTCAGGGGTACTGGAAAAAATATAGAAAGGTTAAAAAAATGATTACTTCCACAAGCAGACAATTTTGTCTTTTCTGTCTTTACAGAGTTAGGAAAAGGAGGAAAACTTTTTTTATATTCGAAGCCCTAGTACTTACATCTAAATATTATGTGAAAAATTCAGTTCAGAAAACATCAATAATCTATATTCCATTTACATTATTATCCAACTTTAATAAATGGGTTTAAATAAAAATCTGGTATTAAGTTTTCAACTGGACAGAAATTCAAGCTCAGAAGTAATGTCAGGATGAATGAAGTGCTGAAACATTCAGGCTAGAGAAGGTGATCCTTATCCACATGGCAAAACTAGAAAAAGATGGAGACAATACAACTAGAGATATGCATACACAGCCATCTTTGGAGAGTTTATAATAGCCTTGAACCTGTACTGATTTTGGTGGTTAATAAACAAGTGACTTCATCCAAGTCAATAAAACTTTCATGTTGCTTTGATTTCCACTGTAATCTTAGTTCATGAATGATCTCAAATTCTCTGCTGAAAGGTAACTTCTGTTTACATAATCAACAGAGCATACTAATAATTCTTTGCCACAAAATTGTTATTTTCTCAAATTATATTTATGAATTTATTTACATTGATTCCTATATTTGGTGGCTTTTCTTCTGTCTTCATGGAAATGGAATTTATTCTGCTATCAAATAAATCTTTCTATGTGTGTTTCAAATCCCATCTTATTCCATTGTCCCAGACATATTTCTCTATCAATTATTCCCTCTTGAGTCTCCCTGAGGGATCATTAGATGTTCACTGTTTTGTATTTTTTTCTTTTTTTAATTATTATTATTAAGAGATTTTCTATTCATTTTATATACCAACTACAGATGTCCCTCTTCTCCCTCCTCCCACTCCCCAGCCTTCCCCCCAATCCACCCCCCATTCCCACCTCCTCCAAGGCAAGGTCTCCTATGAAGAGTCAGCAGAGCCTAGTACATTCAGTTGAGGCAGGTCCAAGACCCCCCTCCCTGCACAAAGGCTGTGAAAAGTGTCCTACCATAGGCACTGGGCTCCAAAAAGCCGGCTGATGCAACAGGGATGGGTCCCAATCCCACTGCATGCCTGGGGGTCCCCTAAACAACTCAAGCTAGACAACTGTCTCGCCTATCCAGAAGGTCTAGTCCAGTACCATGGGGGCTCCTCAGCTATTGGTCCACAGTTCATGCGTTTCCACTAGTTTGGCTGGCTGTCTCTGTACATTTTCCCATCATAACCTCATTGTCCCTTGCTCATAAAAGCCCTCTCCTTTCTCATCAATTGGACTCCTGGAGCACTGCCTGGTGCTTGGCTGTGGATCTCTGCATCTGCTTCCATCAGTCACTGGATGAGGGCTCTGTGATGGGGTATTTAGCCATCTGATCACTGGAGTAGGCCAGTTCAGGAAAACTCTCGATTATTGCCAGTAATCTAAGGTGGGGTCATCCTTGTGGATTTCCAGGAACTTCCCTAGCACTCTGTTTCTCCCTATTCCCATGATGTTTACATTTATCATGGTATCTCTTTCCTAGCTCTCCCAATCTGTCCCTGTTCCAGCTCAAACCTCCCATTCACCTATGTTCTCATGCCCCATCCCTTGCTCTCCATTACCCACCCCCCCCTTACTCCCAGTTTGCTGATCTATTTCTCCTTCACTGGGCTATCCATGCGTCCTTCCTAGGGTCCTCCCTGCTAACTTGCCTCCCTGGAGCTGTGGGTTGCAATCTGGTTATCCTTTGCTTTATATCTAGTATCCACTTATGAGTGAGTACATACCATGTTTGTCCTTCTGAGTCTGGGTTACCTCACTCAGGATGATATTTTCTAGTTCCATCCATTTGCCTGCAAATTTCATAAGGTCATTGTTTTTCTCTGCTGAGTAGTATTCCATTGTGTATATGGACTGCATTTTATTAATCTATTCTTCAGTTGAGGGGCATCTAGGTTGTTTCCAGGTTCTGGCTATTATGAATAATGCTGCTATGAACATAGTTGAGCACGTGTAACTGTGGTGTGATTGAGCATTCCTTGGGTATATGCACAACAGTGGTATAGCTGGGTCTTGAGGAAGATTGATTCCCAATTTTCTGAGAAACCACCATACTGTCTTCCAAAGTGACTGTAGAAGATTGCACTCCCACCAACAGTGGAGGAGTGGTCCCCTTGCTGCACATCCTCTCCAACATATGCTGTCCTCAGTGTTTTTGATCTTAGCCATTCTGACAGGTGTAAGATGGTATCTCAGAGTAGTTTTGATTTGCATTTCCTTGATGACTAAGGATGTTGAGCAATTCCTCAAATGTCCCTCGGCCATCTAAGATTCTTCCTTTGAGAATTCTCTGTTTAGCTCTGTAGCCCATTTTCTAATTGGATTGTTCATTATTTTGATGTCTAGTTTCTTGAGTTCTTTATATATTTTGGAGATCAGCCCTCTGTCAGATGTGGCATTGGTGAAGATCTTTTCCCATTCTGTAGGCTGTCATTTTGTCTTATTAACTGTGTCCTTTGCCTTACAGAAGCTTCTCAGTTTCAAGAGGTCCCATTTATTAATTGTTGCTCTCAGTGNCTGTGCTACTGGTGTTATATTTAGGAAGTGGTCTCCCGTGCCAATGTGTTCAAGAGTACTTCCTACTTTCTCTTCTATCAAGTTCAGTGTAGCTGGATTTACGTTGAGGTCTTTGATCCACTTGGACTTGAGTTTTGTGCATGGCGACAGTTATGGATCTATTTGCAGTCTTCTACTTGTTGACATCCAGTTATGCCAGTACCATTTGTTGAAGATGCTTTCTTTTTTCCATTGTACAGTTTTGGCTTCTTTGTCAAAAATCAGATGTTTATACGTGTGTGGATTAATGTCAGTCTTCAATTCGATTCCATTGGTCCACATGTCTGTTTTTATGCCAGTACCAAGCTGTTTTTATTACTACAGCTTTATAATAGAGCTTGAGGTCAGGGATCGTGATGCCTCCAGAGGCTGTCTCTTATACACATCTAGATGTGTATAAGAGACAGGTATTGTTCTTTCCAAGTCTGTGAAGAACTGTGTTGGGATTTTGATGGGGATTGCATTGAACCTGTAGATTGCTTTTGGTAGGATTTCCATTTTTACTATGTTAATCCTTACCTATCCATGAGCATGGTAGATCTTTCCATTTTCTGATATCTTCTTCAGTTTCTTTCTTCAGTGACTTAAAGTTCTTATCATACTTAAAGTTCTTAAAGTTCTTATCTTCACTTGCTTAGTTAGAGTTACCCCAAGGTATTTTATATTATTTGTGGCTATTGTAAAGGGTGATGATTCTCTGATTTCTTTCTCAGTCCATTTATCATTTGTATATAGGAGGGCAACTGATTTTTTTGAGTTAATCTTGTATCCTGCCACATTACTAAAGGAGTTTATCAGGGTAGGAGTTCCCTGGTAGAATTTTTGGGGTCACTTATGTATACTGTCATATCACTGGCAAATAGTGAAAGTTTTATTTCTTCCTTTCCAATTTCTATCCCTTTGATCTCCTTTTGTTGTCTTATTGCTCTAGCTAGAACTTCAAGTACTATATTGAATAAATATGGGGAGAGTGGACAGCCTTGTCTTGTTCCTAATTTTAGTGAAAATGCTTTGAGTTTGTCTCCATATAATTTGATGTTGGCTGTTGGCTTGTTGTAAATTGTATTATGTTTAGATATGTTCCTTGTATTCCTGATCTCTCCAAGATTTTTATCATGAAGGGGTGTTGGATTTTGTCAAAGGCTTTTTCAGCATCTAATGAGATGATCGTGTGTTTTTTTTCTTTCAGTTTGTTTATATGGTGTATTACATTGACAGATTTTCGTATCTTGAACCATCCTTCCATCCCTGGGATGAAGCCTACTTGGTCATGGTGGATAACTTTTTGACGTGTTCTTGGATTTGTTTTGCCAATAGTTTATTGAGAATTTTTTCATCAATATTCATGAGGGAGATTGGTCTGTAATACTCTTTCTTTGTTGCATCTTTGTGTGGTTTGGGGATCAGGGTAACTGTAGCCTCATAAAAAGGGTTTGGTAATGTTCTTTCTGTTTCTATTGTGTGGAACAATTTGAAGAGTATTGGTATCAGCTCTTCTTGGAAAATCTGGTAGAATTCTGCTTTGAAAACATCGGGTCTGGGAATTTTTTGGGTGGGAGACTTTTAATGACTGTTTCTATTTCCTTAGGGGTTATTGATCTATTTAAATTGTTTATCTGGTCTTGATTTAACTTTGGTATGTGGTACCTATTTAGAAAATTGTCCATTTCTTTCAGATTTTCCAATATTGTGGAGTACACATTCTTGAAGTATGACCTGATGATTCTCTGGATTTCCTCATTGTCTGTTATTATGTCTCCCTTTTTGTTTCTGATTTTGTTAATTTGGATGCTCTCTCTCTGCCTTTTGATTAATTTGGATAGAGGCTTGTCTATCTTGTTGATCTTTTTCTCAAAGAACCAACTCTTTGTTTCATTGATTCTTTGTATTGTTCTCTTTGTTTCTATTTCATTGATTTCAGCCCTCAATTTGATTATTTCCTGTCATTTGTTCCTCCTGAGTGAGCTTGCTTCTTTTTGTCCTAGAGCTTTCAGGTGTGCTGTTAAGTCACTAGTGTGAGATTTCTCCAATCTGTTTATGTAGGCATTTAGTGCTATGAATTTTCCTCTTAGCACTGCTTTCATAGTGTCCCATAAGTCTGGGTATGTTGTATTTTTATTTTCATTGAATTCTAGGAAATCTTTAATTTCTTTCTTATTTCTTCCTTGACCCATTAGTGATTCATTTGGGCATTATTTGGTTTCCATGAGATTTTAGGCTTTCTGTGATTTTTGTTGTTGTTGAAATCTAACTTTAAGCCATGGTGGTCTGATAAAATACAGGATGTTATTACATTTTTTTTTGTATCTGTTGAGATTTGCTTTGTGACGGAGTATGTGGTCAATTTTAGAGAAGATTCCATGTGGTGCTGAGAAGAATGTATATTCTTTTGTGTTAGGGTGGAATGTTCTGTAGATACCTATTAAGTCCATTTGAGTCATAACTTCTGTTAGGTCCCTTATATCTCTGTAAAGTTTCAGTCTGACAGATCTATCCAGTGGTGAGTGTGGGGTATTGAAATCTCCCACTACTACTGTGTGAGGTTTGATGTGCAATTTAAGCTTTAATAATGTTTCATTTACAAATGTGTGTGCCCTTGTATTTGGGAACATAAATGTTCAGAATTGAGACTTCATCTTGGTGGATTTTCCCTGTGATAGATATGTAATGTCCTTCCTGATCTCTTTTGATTGATTTTAGTTTGAAGTCTATTTTATTAGATATTAGGATAGCTATACCAGCTTGTTTCTTAAGTCAATTTGACTGGAAAGCCTTTTCCCAGCCTTCTACTCTGAGGTAGTGTCTGTCTTTGAAGTTGAGGTGTGTTTCTTGTATGTAGCAGAAAGATGGATCCTGTTTTTGTATCTTTTTATAGGTGAATTGAGACCATTAATATTAGTGGGTATTAATGACCAGTGATTGTTGATTCCTGTTATCTTTTGGTGGTAGTGTTGTGTGTTTCTCTTTTTTGGGATTTACTTCTGTGGGGTTATCTATTGCTTGTGTATTTGTGGGTGTATCTGATTTCTTTAGGTTGGAATTTTCCTTCTAGTGTTTTCTATAGGGCTGGATTTGTGGATAGGTATTGTTTAAATCTGGTTTTGTTTTCGAATGTCTTGTTCACCCCATCGATTGTGATTGAAAGTTTTTCTGGGTATATTAGTCTAGGTTGACATCCATGGTCTCTTAGTGTCTGCATAACATCTGTCCAGGACCTTCTGGCTTTCAGAGTCTCCATTGAGAAGTCAGTCAGGTGTTATTCTGATGGGTCTGCTTTTACATGTTACTTGGCCTTTTACCTTTGCAGCTCTTAATATTTTTTTCTTTATTCTGTATGTTTAGTGGTTTGATTATTATGTGGTGAGGGGACTTTTTTTGATCCAGCCTATTTGGCATTCTATAAGCTTCTTGTATCTTCATAGGCATTTCCTTCTTTAGGTTGGGAAAGTTTTCTTCTATAATTTTGTTGAATATATTTTCCATGCCTTTTAGTTGGTATTCTTCTCCTTCATCTACCTTATTATTCCTAGGTTTGGTCTTTTCATGGTGTCCAAAATTTCCTGGACATTTTGTGTTATGACTTTTTTGTCTTTACTCTTTTCTTTGACTGATGAATCTATTTCCTCTATCGTATCTTCAACACCAGAGAATCTCTCTTCCATCTCTTGCACTCTGTTGCTTATGCTTGCATAATTAGTTCCTGTTCATTTACTCAGATTTTCCATTTCCAGCATTCCCTCTGATTAAGTCTTCTTTATTGTCTCAATTTCAGTTTTCAAATCTTGAACTGTTTCCTTCACCTGGTTAATTGCTTTTTCTTGGCTTTCTTTGATTTCTTCCATTTTTTTGTCTTTTCTTCCATTTCTTTATGGGAATTTTTCATTTCCTCTTTAAGGGAATTTTTCATTTCCTCTTTAAGGGCTTCTATCATCTTCTTAAAGTCATTTTTAAGGTCGATTTCTTTTGTTTCTTCTACGTGGAGATGTTCAGGTCTTGCTGATGTAGAACCACTAGGTTTTGATAGGGCCATATTTGTCTTTATATTGTTGACTGTATTTTCATACTAACATCTACCCATCTCTTCTTCCACTCAATGCAAGGGGTGTCTGCGTCTGTGGGAGCCTCTCTTGGTCTGATCAATACTCTTGGTCCAATGGGTGCTCTTTGTCTAATTAGGGCTCTTAGTCCAATTGTTGCTGATGGACTCTGTGTCTCAGGGAGCAGCTCTTAGTCCAATTGGTGCTAGCAGGCTCTGTCTCAGGGAGCAGTTGCAGTCTCCGAGGGAGGGTGGAGTTTTGGGGAGGTGGGGTTGGAGGGTTACAGGATCTGGTGGGGGATGGTGGTAGTCCAAGCTGTCTGCAGGAGACCTGCCTACTGGTCTGAAACTGGGACTGTAATAGGCGGTGGTGTGGAGGTGCAGGATTGTGCTTCTGGGCCCAAAGCTTAGAGTGGGGTGTTCAGCTATGAGGACAAGGACTCACCCCTTGGTCCCATCAGCACTGCTGGATTGTGTCTCAGGGAACAGTTGCAGTCTCCAAGGGAGGGTAGGGTTTGGAAGAGGTGGGGCTTGAGAGTTACAGGTTTTAGTGGGGGGTGGTAGTAGTCCAAGCTGTCTGCAGGAGACCTGCCTACTGGCCTGAAAGTGGGACTGCAGTGGGTGGTGGTGTGGCAGCACAATGTTGTGCCTCTGGGCCCAAAACCGGGAGGCTGGGTTTTTTGGCTATTTGGATAGAGACTCATCTCCTGATCCAATCGGCGCTGGTGGGCTCTGTCTCAGGGAGCAGTTGTAATCCTTATATTATTTTGTAAAACCTGTTCATTTCTAATCTATTTGGAAAAACACTGTCTTGAGTATATTTCTATTAAATGTGATTGCTTCCTTACAGAGTTAATATTCAATACATTTCTGTTTCATTCTCTGGGTCCTCTCTAGATGAAATCAGTGATGACTGCTAAACTTCCAAAACAAACAGTTTCAATCATATTATTTGAAAATTTTGCTGAATATAATTTTACTCATCATTTCTTCTTTGTTTCTATGACATAATTAAACTCAACTTTTGAGTTTAATTCTTGGTCTCGTGGTCTATGTACCCTTGATCTGCACTTTAACTTCCAATGCTCCTTTTTGTGTTCATTTTCCTACTGTTTCTCTCCAGTTCTTTTCAGGTAATTCTATATAGTCTTATAATGATATACACATATGACTCCTAACCTTATTTCCTTCTCTAAAACTCTATATTCTACTCTAAATTCATATTCATGTGACTATAAGACACCATCACTTTTCAAATATCTCTCTATTAAAACATACTCAAGATTAAGGAAATATCTATTCCCCAAAAGGTATTTTTATATTGTCTATCCTAGTAAATGACACCACCATTAACTCAAAGCCATTAATTATTGAATACAGACACAATATTTCATTCCATCATAGGAGTGACCACAATGGTCCAGAAAAATGGCATGATGAAACAAAATGGGGAAACATAACATAAGGTAGCATTAGTGTCCTATTAAATAGAATGTCGAAAAAAAGACCCCTTGGGGGGAATGATTGAGTAGAGATCTGAGATGTTCATCTCAATACTTACAATAAATACCTATCATTTGAAAGAGTTGTTTAAGATGCTAACAATCTAAAGAGTACTTAGGATCAAATGTAAATTCTTTTAAAAGCCCTTTAAAATACCCCTAGATACCTGAAAAGTCTCATATGACTATCTTGCACCACAGCCATTTAATTACGTTTAATTTAATTCCAATTAATTATTGTGTGTATGCATGTTCATGCAAGTGCCATGGGTATGCATGTGAAGATAAGATGAGAACTTTCAGGAGTCAATTATCCTACCATGCAGGTTCTGGGAACAAAGCTGGGGTCCTCAGGCTCACAGATAAGTGCCTATACCCACTGAACAATCCTGCTGTTTCAAAGTTTATCCTTCATGCCTCTGCATTTTAACAAGTTGTTCTCTAACCATCTTTTAAAAACTAATTCTTCACTCTTCTTTGAACTCTTAGCTACATTCCTGTCAGTCCATTTAAATCAAATATCTATCCATTTTGTTCTTCTATCCATTATCTGAGCACAGGATTTGACACACAGAATAATTCAATTAAGATGTATTTAAACAAATACTTAAGCAGAAATCACCAGAGTGTCTCTAATTGATGATTCTCTCTTTTAATCTTTAACAATTTTATTTTAATTTTCTTAAAGCTTATATATTCTTTCTATGAAGCCAGTATTACCCTGATACCTAAACTAGGTAAAAATACAATAACAAAATTATTACAGTGATCTCTTTGACAAATGTTGATGTAAAATTTTCCAATAAAACATTTCAAAACAAAATTGAAGATCACATCAAAAAATCATTCATCATGCAAAAGTTGCCTTTACCCTAGAGACCAAAGGATCATTCACCATAACTGTATCATGTATTTAAATAAGTAAATGTAATCTATCACATAAAAAAGACAGAAATTGAATGTTCATCTCAATAGACACATTGAAAAGTCTTTGATACAATCTATTATTCCTTCATGATAAAAGGCATAGAGAGACGCTAGGGATAGAAGATTATACCTCAACATAATAAAAAGGTATATATGACAAACTTGTAGCCAATATCAAGATCACTGGAAAAAATAATCTTGGTTATTTTGATGCTATCTTTTACAGTGTGACTTGTAGCCAACACCCTTACAAGACAAGCAGGTGGGAAAGACCATCTTATACAATAAAGACAAGTTTCACATTTTCAGAGAACTGAAGCAAATGTTTTGAGTTCTACATTCACTGTGGCTTTTTTTGAGGTGGGAGTGGAGGAGGATGTAACTTTCTAAAATTTAATTTTTAGAAAGACTTTGAGACTTTCATACATGAGTACTTTATTTACATCATTTCAACTCCCCCTTCTTCTGCTCCAAGGAATTTCTAGGTTAGTTCCACGTCAATTCTTCCAAGTCCTATATGTTTAAGTGTACCTTTCACAGCTCATCAGAGAAGCTTCCTTTGGCTCTCAAATTCATGACCTCTTCTTCTTTTGTTGTTACACACACACACACACACACACACACACACACACACACACACACACTTTATATATACATATATATGTATGTATATATATAGAGAGAGAGAGAGACAGAGAGAGAGACAGAGAGAGAGAGACATTAGACTCCATTTGATGTCACTCATACATGTATGTATCTAGGGCTTGACCACTTGGAACTGGATAACCTATAACCTGTTTGGGAGTTTATCCCTGGAGTATACTAATTGGCCTTCTCTCAGCAAGCATTAATTGCCTATAGTTCTTCATCTGAGTTTGGAGTCTTGTGAAATTCCCCTCTCCACCCCATGCACTTGCAATGTCACTGTGCAGTTCTTGTTTAGGTGACTGTCTTAGTTACTTTTCTATTTCTATGACAAAACACTACGATGGAGGCAACTTACAAAAGAAAGTATTTGATTTGGGGCTCATGGTTGCAGAGGGTTAGAATCCATGACCATCATGGCAAGGAGCATGGCAACAAGCCAACAGGCATGGTACTGGAGCAGTAGCTTAGAGTTTATACCTGATACACAACTACAAGGCAGAGAGAGAAGCAGCGAGAGGAATAACTGGCAATAGCTTGGGCTTTTGAAACTTCAAAGCCCACCCCCAGTAACAAATGCCCTCCAACAAAACCATACCTCCAAATCCTTGCTGAACAGTTCTACCAACTGGGAACTAAGCATTCAAATATATGGGTTTATGGGAACCATTCTCATTTAAACCACCACAGTGACCACATTTTTTAAATTTTATGAATGCAGATTCCCTATTGTATATAGAATAATTCATAGTAGATAGCCAGGGCCTCTGGCTCTTACAATCTTTGCATTTCTTCTGCCTCAATGTTCCTGGGGCTTAGGAATAGGAATTCGTGTTATATGTGTATAAATTGGGGGTAGGAACCCCAGTGTCATTTGTTCTCTGCATGTTGACCTGTTGTGGGTTTCTGTAATGGTCTCCATCTGCTTGAGGGGCAAGAACTATACTTAACTGTGGCTTCAAGGATGATTTTCCAAACTTCAGACAGAGGAGTTTGAGGAACTGAGCTGGAATTAACCTGGAATTCTTCTCCCTAAAAATAGCTCTCATAGTATTCAAATGTGCTATGCAGGCTGCCAAAAAAGAAAAATAAATGCTACCCCACAATAAAGCCTATGGATCACAATATATCACCAAGGGTGCAATAGTGGCACTTACTGGAGCTAACTAACAGCTATTTAATTAGACTTAAGACACAGTCAAAAGGAGAGAATTCATGCCCTATGTAAACATAACTAACTACCCATGACTAATGAGGTCATGGATCCTAAAGCAGAATGTACTACAGTCACTTACCTAAACCAGTATAATCTCTCACTACAGTCTAAATATTTTTATTTTTAATTGTGTGTGTGTGTATGTGTGTGTTCACAAGAGTACAGTGCCTGTGGAGGCCAGAAGAGGGCATCATATCCCCCAGAGCTAAAGTTACATAGATGTAAGCCATCTGATATGGTTGCTGGGAACTGAACTTGAGTCTGTTACAAGAGGAGTATGCACTCTTAAATCTAGAGCCATCTTTCCAACCCCTAATTAAGGATTTTTATGTTGTACCTGTCTAACCACAAGAGCATATGTCCTGTGAGTTTAAATCCTAAAAATATGCCTCTGGCTTACATCTGTCCCACCATATGCCTCTATAGTCCCTCCAAATGGGGAAGATATTTGGGGGTTTTGTTTGCTTGCTTGTTTTATTTAAAACAACTTATAAATTTAAATATACATTTTAAGGTATAAATTATTTATTCAGAGTAGTTTTCACATTGTTTTTTAATTTCATATTCTTCCCCTCCCTCAAGTCCTTCCAGATCCTCTTGTCTTCCCTACCCATCTAAAACTTTAAGTTTAAAAAAAACAAACAAAAAACCAATACAACAACAAAACCCCCCAAAACAAAGAAAATAAAATCACACTCAAAAAGAAAAGAAAAGAATTACACCACACTGTAATTCAATAAAAGCAAACAAAAAAAAAACTGTGGAGTCCATTATAGGTTAGTCAACAACTCCTATGGCCTCTTGTCACCAGGACAAATAGGGAAGATGGACATATTCATTTTATCCGCTTGACCATTACACATATAAATGCCAATACCTAGCATGTTCCTTCTATTTCTTCCTAACTTTCCAAAAACAATAGTATGT
>LZPO01027365.1:99375-122981 GCA_001675575.1 Neotoma lepida
TCCCGGAGAGTCCACAGGGATGAACCCACCTTAGACCACTGGAAATAATTGATAGAGTGCCTGAACTGCCCTGATCCAGTGATCACAGGGATGAATACCCTAACTGCCACCATGGAGCCTTCATCCAGTGATTGATGGAGACAGATGAGGGCACTGAATGGATCTCCAGGAGCCCAATCGATGGGAGACAAGGGACTCTCTATGAGCAAGCTTTTCAGTTTCATGAGGTCCCATTTATTTGCATTCTTCTACATGCCAACATCTAGTTAGACCAGCACCATTTGTTGAAGATGCTTTCTTTTCTTCATTGTATAATTTTGGCTTCTTTGTTAAAAATCAAGTGTCCATGGGTATGTTTAGGTGTGGCTGCAGTCCATCTGGTGGCTTACTCATCTGCTTGTTGACAGATGAGGCCTGCAGCAGAGCAGTGGAATTCCACTGGAGTTAGGGGCAGGGCCCAAGTGCTGAGAAGGGAGTGGGAGGGGCACAGGATGTGCCCTGGGCATGGGGTCTGGGGCTTGGGGCAGCTAAGATGGGAGGCAGGTCACTCACCTGTTCTTTTGACTGGTGTGGACTGTAACTGGGCCTATGGAGTCTTGGCAAAGAAAACATTTTTAACAACTGTCTTTAATCCTTCTAAAGGACCTAGTGAAATTGTTTAAAATCTCCTTGGTCAAAGTTGGACAGAAGGGAAAATTGTTCTATCCAAGCTACACTGTCTGGTAGTGATCCCTGGCCTGGGGTAGTTTTTCTAATTTATTTCAGAGAAAGGTGGGCTTTGAGTTTTTCAATTATACAGATCCTTGGTTGAAACGAAGACATAAATTATGAAAGAGGAAGGAGTGAAACTTCCTTTTTCCCCTTTCCTAGGACTGCTTATATCAGGCAGGGAAGTGGAGAGAATGAGCACCTCAGGTAACCATTGCCCCCTCACTATGTGCATTCTGCTTAGATGGCAGGAGACCCTGGATGAGAGGCTCAGCCCCTCCCCAACTCCACACAGGGACCAGGACCCACCCAGGAGTACACAGGACCATGAATGGGAATCAAGCAATAAAACAAGCAAATGTTCCAAGAGTGGGGCAGATGGAGGAGTTTTTTTATTTGTTTGTTTGTTTTGCTTTGTTCTTATATATTTTTTTTGTTTTTGTTTCTCTGCATGACCTGGCAAAGCCAAAAGCATGCAGACCCCAACCAGAGGACACAGGTCTTAAGCCAGGTGGCTGATGTCTCACACCAGAGAGAGCCACTGGTCAATACAGGGGAACAAAATTGTCAGGAACACACAGAAACACACACACACACACACAAACACACGGTGGGGGGGAATTTAATGATGTCTCACATGGATCCCAGTTACTGGATCAGCATCTGCATCTGACCTTTCCTAGTGTCCAAACAGAAGGTGCCTTAGCCAGACCTACCTCCTGAGGTGACAGAACACGAAACTTTTTAATTTGTTTCCTTCTGGCATGGAGGTGTCTAAAGCACTAGGCTTTAGAAATTGATCAAAGGGAACCCTGCAGACCTGGAACATCTCAGGTTCTGCACCCCCTAGGAATCTTATGACCACCTCACTCTTCCTCACTCAGAGAGGCTCTGAGACTCCAATGTCTCTAGGTCTGGTCTCTGGGGGTCCTGGTGGAACTTCCAGAAATGTTGTGGGGTATCCACCAGAGAACACTCATTAGACATGGGTTTAGCCCAATAGAAAGTCTTTATTATCTGCCTGGTGATTGAACTTGATGCTCAGGGTCCCAGCGTAGCACTGAGCCTTCCTCAGGGTGAGCTTTTAAGCACAAAAACCACCTCCTGGGTTGACATACTTCAGTTAACAAGAACCATTATCCAGAAGCAGAACTACAAAAGCCAGAGATCAAAGTTAGCACATTTAGAGACATTCCCAGAACTATGGGCTTGGATAGATTAGGTCTTTGTTTTCATTTTGGCATGTGGTGCTATCTACGTGCTGAGTTTTATGGCCTGAATGGTACTTCCATCATGGAGTCAGTTGTGTAAGGTCTGGGGGCCTACTAAGGTCTGGGGCTCTGTTAGAGTATTTAACTTAATTTTTATTTTTATAGGAGCCAACAGCTGAAAGCTTTGAGCTTTTAAAAGAGATTTTGGATTTTCGAAGAGATTAGATACTTTAAAGAGACTGAACTTTTAATGTGTTTGAATTTGTAAAGACTGTGGAACATTTAAAGTCACTTATGTTTAATATTGTTATATTATTATTAACATGCCATCTTTGGAATGAATGAGAAAGGAAAGATTCTAATTGAAAACTGATGTGTTTGTATGTCAAGTTGACAAGTAGTCAGTTGTGCTGGCTAGGTTTAGGTCAACTTGATACAAGCTAGAGTTATCTGAAGGGAAAGAACCACAACAGAGAAAATGCTTCTATAAGACCCAGCTGTAAGACATTTTCTCAATTAGTGATTGATGGGAAAGGACCCAGCCCATGGTAGGTGGTATCATCCCTGGGCTGGTGGTCCTGGGTTCTATAAGAAAGCAAGCTGAGCAAGCCATGGGGAGCAAGCCAGTAAGCAGCACTCCTCCATGGCCTCTGCATCAGCTCCTGTCTCCAGGTTCCTGCCCTGTTTGAGTTCTTGTCCTGACTTCCTTCAGTGATGAATAAGTCAAATAAGCTCTTTCCTCCACAACTTGCCCTTTTGGTCATGGTGTTTCATAACTTTATAGGACATGAAAAGGAGGTGTGTGAAGTTCATGGTTTTGTTAACCATTTTATTACAAGGTCTTCTCCATGCCTATTTCATACTTCTTAAAGTTTTGGTTATCATCAAAGTCAAACCAAGTTTTCAAGGGGTCAATTGTAGGGAAAGACTTAAATTAAGGTCCATTATATAACCATATCTGCCATGTCTTTTCTATACAAAATTCAATTCTTTGGAAATTTAAGTCATTTGTGACTGGATTTTGTCACTTACAAATAAAGGAATCCAGAATGATACACAAATGTATGCTATTCAATTTAATAATTACCAATAACAGAAAATATTAAATATTAAAATGCTCCATAAATATATTAACTTTATATTGTTTAACAAACAAAATAGGATACTATAATCTTTTTTTGAAGTGGAAAAGCCAAGATTCAGAAAGGTTAAGTAATTTTTTAAATATGCCAGATTTCAACCTATGCCCACATGGTTTGGATGAGAAATGTCCTCCATAGGCTCAAATATGTGAACACTTGGTCCCAGTTGGTGGCACTTTTTCAAGAGGTTATGGAACCTTTAGGAAGTGGTGTCTTGTAGAAGGAAAGACATCACTGGGCAGGGGGTGAGGGATGTGAGAATTTTTAGCCTCACTCCACTTTCAGTTGCTCTATAAAAAACAGATCGTGGGTCGGAAAGAACTGCAAAATGTTCAATTCAGAGAGAAAAAGAGAACTATGAAGGTTGATATTACAGCCAAGACATGTGCTAAAAGAGAGGATAGAAGTGTTACAGAGATTAGCATAATTACAGAGAAGCCTCCTGCTCTGCACTGGAACAATGGGAACAGTAGTGGGGCACATCTTTAATCCTAGCACTCAGGAGGCAGAGGCAAGTGGATCTACAAAGATAGTTCTCTGTAGATAGCCAAGTCCACACAAAGAAACTTGTCCTGAAAAACCAAAAAAAAAGGAAGGAAGGAAGAAAGTCCCACCCAGCTAAGCTTCTCATCTGTGAAAGTGGAAAGCCACTAAGTGTTTGCTCAACTTCTAGAAGGTCACTGCTTCAAAACACAAAAGCAGCTGCTAATATGGGTGATGCTGGCAGGAGAACTTGGCAGCATTTTCTATGTTGTACTAGCTTTGGAGGAATTAAAACTGCAGGAGTGAGGCATGTGGCAAGGGAGTCTCTCCATGAAGCTGCTGAGGGGCAGAAGGCCCAGAGATGCCAATGTGTCCAACCATGAAGGTGAAACCTGGGTTGCACTGAAGATTCCAAGGTGTTAAAGTTGCCAGATGAGATGGCTGACAAGGATATCTATGTATAGGGAACAGAACCAGCCTGGGAAATGAATGTGTATTGTAGGCAGCAAAGATGGAGAGAGGGAGTCATCTAAGACCTTTGATATTAAAGTTCCAGACATAGAACATGTAGGATTCAGTGTTTTCCCTGCATGGTTTCAGTCTTGCTTTGACCCAGTGTTTCCTCACTATTCCCTCATTCCTCATTTTTGGAATAGTAATGGTATATTCTGCAACACTGGATGTTGGAATGATGTAATTTTTAAAAGGTCACAGCTAAGATACTGCCTTGAGTCTAAAAGATACTTTGAACTTTGGACTTTTGATCAGTGTTCAGACTGTTAAAGACTATGATGATTTTTAAAGTTGTACTAAGTGCATATTGCTATGAGTCTATGGAGGCCAGGGAGTGGCATGTGATGGACAATGAGAAATGTCCCCCATAGTCTCACTTATTTGAATATGTGGTATCCAATTGATGGCACTTTTAGACAGGTTATGGAACTTTCAGGAAGTAAAGCGTTGATGGAAAAGCAAGGATGTCACTGAGGGCAGGCTTTAAAAGTTTACAGAACTTCTATTTCTCTCAATGCTTTCTCTTCACAGTTTAAAATGTGATCTTTCAGCTTCTGGCTCTGGCCATTTATTGATAAGCCTCCCCTACCATTATGGATTTTCCATCTGGAACTGTAAGCCAAAATAAACTCTTCCTTCTAAAAGTCACTTTTGATCATGATGTTTTATTACAGCAACAGAAAAGTAACTAACACAGACCATCTGATTCTAAACACTCTGCTCTTTTTTAAATATTTCATTCTTTGCAAATTTTATACATTTAATGTATATTGACCATATAATATATATTAACACCTACTACTACCTCCCTCCAACTCCCCCTAGTGCTCCCCACCCTTATCCTTCTCAATGTCATGTCTTTAATTTAATGTTATTAATAACTCCTTGAATCTAGTTAGTGATGCACATATGGAGATAGGTGTGTGACCATTTACTAGGACATGGGTCTTCTACCAGCAGTAACATCCCCAAAGCTTAGTCACTCTCCCTCCTTCAAAAGCCACCAACTGCCAGTAGCTCCTCCAATAGAAGTGGGACTTCGATGCTCCTCCCCCATCCATTCTGGAATGTTTACTGGCTTAATGTTGTGCAGTTCTTGTGCAGATCACTACAGCTGCTATAAGATGATGGATGAAGCAGTCAGAAGTAATCATTTTACAGCTCTCCTCCTTGTCCTTTCATTCTTAAATTCTTTCTATACCGTGTCGTGACGATTGATATTGATGACCCATCCACAACTGAAAACTTAAACACTGTTTTTATTCATATGCTACTAGCTTCTTTTCTAAAACTTCTCAGATTCTGGGTCTGCCTACCAGTTTGCTATGATCAATATTATAAGCGTTAGTTGGCCTTATTTATTCAGCTCACTGATGACTTAAATCTTCATTTCATGCTAGCAGCCTTCCTATACATCTGTAGAAATTGCTGTTCACTGTTGTTATATCTATAGAAATTTCTATTCACCATTGTTTCCACTTCCTTGGAAAGATACAAAATAATATAAACAGTATTTGACTCCAAGAACTATTGAAAAAACAGCTGAATCCTCTGCTCATATTACATTCAGTAAAGTACCATAATTGGACACATTGCTGCATCTGGGATATTCACTTTTATTCAGGGGCATAAAAGGCACACAGTATTAAAGGTGAATAAAGTAGACAAAGCATATATTCTTTCTTTTATGATCTTTAATCTTGAAAGAATGATAATAGTTTACAGTGCTTGTGTCAGAACTCACTGACATCATTGTCATTGGTGATGGTGACATTTGTTTAGTTTTTTAAAATTTTTTTATTAAGAAAATTTTTTATTCATTTTACATACAAATCACAGATCCCTCTCTTCCCTCCTCCTACCTCTCCAGCCTCCCTCCTCAAACCCACTCCTCATTCCCTCCTACAAGAAGGTAAGGCCTCCCATGGGGAGTCAGCAGAACCTGGTACATTCAGTGGAGGCAGGTCCATACCCCTCCCCCTGCCTCAAGGCTGTGCGAGGTGTCCCCCCATAGGTAGTGGGCTCCAAAAAGCCAGCTCATGCACCAGGGATGGATCCTGATCCTACTGCCAGGGAGCCCCTTAAAGAGATCAAGCTACACAACTGTCTCCCACATGCAGAAGGCCCCAGTAATCAGATCAGTGAATACCCTAACTCTCATCATAGAGCCTTTCTCCAGTAACTGATGGAAGCAGATACAGAGATCCAGAGCCATGCACCAGGCCAAGCTCTGGGAGTCCAGTTGAAGAGAGAGAAGAGGGATTCTGTAAGCAAGGGACATCAAGATCATGATGAGGAAACCTACAGAGACAACCAAACCAAACTAGTGGGAACTCATGAAATTTAGACCAACAGCTATGGAGACATTTGTTTAGTTTTTAAATCATCAATGGTTGAATCATAAACTGATTATTTCTGTGCCTATTACCTTGGCATATTTTCTGTTTTATGGATGTTTTAGTGTCTCTATTTTCTAATTTTAAGTTTCTTTTCTTGTTGCCAATTCTAATAACTATTAGATATTTTCAACAAGTTAATAAAATTATTTTATTATTTTTAATTCAAGGACCCTAAATGAGTTTAGAACCTGATCAAATGTTAATGATATATTTTGAGTTATGTAGATTGCTTGTATTTCTTTCTGTTTCTTTCTTTTCTGCTTTTTTTAGACAGAATCTCACTATGCAGCCCTAGTTGACCTGAAACTTACTATGTAGACTAAACTGGCCTAGAACTCACAAAGGTCCACCTCCCTCTGCCTTCTGAGTTCTGGAATTAAAGGAGCTTAATGCTTGGATTTCTAGCTAAAACAAATGATTGAGTCTGTCTGAAGCTTCCCACCTTCCTAACTGTCGGAAGGAGCATCTGACTTTGCACAATGAAGAAAAATGGATGCTAATACACAGAAACCTAAATTGAATGCCACTGTACATGTGTTCTTATAGTTTTCATTCTTTGTTTCAGAAACCATATCTCATACAAACACACACACACACCCCTCCCATTACAGAGCTTCTTCAGAATGGTAACTTCAGGCCATTTGGGACTCTGCTTTAGAAAAAGCAGCAAATATAAAGTCCACAAAATTATAAAAGAAAAGCATAAAGCAGTCGTTTTAAAAATTGGAAACACTTCTATAAGTGGACTTTGATTTAGTTGCACATTTTGCAGAAGAACTCATATTTACCAAGTAAACAGTGACATCTGTTGTTAAACAAACATTCACTAGAAGTCCCAAAGGGTAAAACATATCCAGTATGTTTCTTTACTGGCTTGTAGTCCAGCGGTCTGCAAGACTTCATTAAGGAGAAGCTACTTATAATTTTTTCCAAATCTCATGATTGTTTACAAGATGGGAATGGTTCCAGAGTATAACTTGCCAACTGGAGATGATTTCTGGTTATAATCCAGTTTCTGCTATAAATTCCTGAGAAAATATACAAAGAAAAAAGACTCAAGAAAGAAGCTTGGAGATGTTCCCAGTAAGGGTGTTAAAATGTATAAATCTTATAGAAGTTCCCTGCTGTAATTCTGACAGTGCTATGCTGCATGTATCTTTATCATATCTCATGATCTCTATAGCTTGTGAGGGAACTGGCTATTCTTATGAAACTCACAAAAGGTTTAACTTGCATTGTTTCATTTTTGGAGAATGATGTTGAATATCATATATAAACATTAAAAGAAAAAATGAATTCTGACAGGCATGTAACTTTGACTTCTCCACACAAATATATAGTCTTTGTAAGTCTGGATACAAATAATAAAGAAGCAATAAACATTCAACACTGAGTGGAACACATAAGGCATTAAAATCCTTTATATCATAATAAAAATCTAAGCGAGTCCTTGAGATCCTCCCTGATTAAGAAACTTTTCTGTAAAATTCTTTGCTATTGGATGTGATCATGAGAGGACTAAGAGCCAAAGAAATGAATCAAATATTGCTCAAATATTGGATTAGTTTCCAAATAATCTGCCTTCCTATTAGAATATAGAGACAGAATATAAATTCTCTCCTTTTTATACAAAATAATGGGTCTCATTATAACATTTTAATACATATGTATCATGATATTCATTCATATTTACCCTATTTCCCTTCTTTTTACCCCTTCTTCCTCTTATATTCTTTCTCCCCTCAAATAGTCCTGATTCTGCTTTCATATCATAGATAGATAATAGATAGATTTATCATATGAGAGAAAATATGATATATTTGTACTAAATTTTCCCATAATACATTCTTATCCTCCTCTTTCAGACCCTACCTATCCAGCCCATAGTCTATCTTCTATTTTCATTAATATATAAAATAAATGCTTACATTCTAAATTTCTAAATCTAGATTCTATATATGAAAAGAAACCATGTGACATTATATTCTGAATCTGGATTTAATTTATTTATTTAACATGATTATCTCCAATTGTATTTATTTCCTTGAAAATGATATGATGTCATTTTCAGCTCAATAAATCTTCATATACAATTATACATTGTGTATGTGTGCATGCATGTTTTCTTTTGCTAAATCTTTTCTCAAAAAGTGTACCTTATTCCATATCAGATTGTTTCTGCACTTTTATCTCGCCATTTTAAGATCAAATGTTAAAGTTACCTAGATCCACACTTTCATCATTCATTGAAATTTATCAACAGTTTTGGAAAGAACACAAACCATTTAAGATATTAACAGTAAGGCATTTTGTTATTCTTTTAACTTGTTTTGCTGTATTTTGTTCTTCAGACTGTCAACTATAGTCACTAATATGATCCCACCAGTGGTTTAAAATAAGAGTAAGGAATGTCAGCCTCATTTTCCTTTAGGATATGACTGGATTAGGCTATGCACTGATATATCATCCTACTCTGTTCTAATCTGTAAGGTTTCTTTTAAGAAATCTAAAGGCAACCAACTATTATTTACCCCTGTACATTCTTCTAACTTACCCCTTTCAAGATTCTCTCTTTTGTGTGTCATTTCTGACAGCCTGATTTCAATGTGATTCACACAGTTCTTTTAGAATAATCTTAGTGGGAATCCTTTTTTGAGCTTCTTGAATTTTATGACTATTTCTTTCATTTCTTCAAATAAGTTCTCCATTTCCTTATCCTTTTCCTGGAACTCCTACAATGTGTTTATTATTCTGCTTGATGATCCCCATATATCTTTTAGTTTCTCTGTTTTGTTCATTTTTCTTCTTCCCCAGACTCAAGAATTTCAAACTGCATGTTTTCAAGGTCAATGATTATTTCTTATGCCTTACTATGTCAAGTGCTGTGTATTTTCAATGGACAATGTTAATTCAGCTTCCTTTCTTTATAGAATTTCTGTTTTGTCCCTTTTAGTACTTTCTATTTTACCATTATTATAATTTTCTGTCAGCATAATTTTTCTTACCTAACTTGACTATCCGTTTATATTCTCTTTTCATTCATTGAGAATTGTTATGGGAATAATTTTGAATTAATTCTCTGGTAATTCATTTATCTCTGTACTTTTCCAGTTTCTAGATAGTGAACATCTTCCTTTAAATACACTGCACTTCCCTGTTTGCATGGGGGTTTGCTTCACTTGTTTTTCTTCTTTGTCATTTCTGCATGGTAAGTATCAACCTCTCCTTTTCCAGAACCTATGGAAAGAGTTCGTGACTCAGTTCCACCAGAAAACCCAAGTACTTTGTAATCCTTTAAGGAACTGAACCTTCCCTACGTTTAAGTAGCTGATCCAATTGAAGACACTTTGTGGTTTCTATTCAGGAGTTCCTAGTGTTGGTGATGCAACAGCATTCATGTTGTAGTAAGCTGAGATATGAAAATCCAACCTAGTGTTTATTTGTTGTCCAGCAGACTCTGATACACTTTGTCTTTATTCTCTGAGGTCCATCAGCCTGGCTGCTATATTCTTGTAGTTCTTGGAATCAGAGGAGAGCTACTGGGCTCTAGGCAAGTTCCCTAAATGTCATACCAATAAATATATACTTTACGACTTTCTTCCTCCTAGATGGAGAAATAAGTTCAGGGAATTTTTCTTAATCAAGTGAGAATATTCTAGTGACAGAAATGTCATGAATCTTCCTAGTTTGTTTTACATTCACCTGGGATGCAGTAACTTACTAACTGGTTACTGAATTTTTCACAGAAACATTTTGTCTATGTATCATTCTTATATCCATGTCTCTTTGGAGGATGAAGATCTAGCAATTTCTATTCCATCATCTTATGGATATCACAACTATTTGTTCAAACAACTAATCTAAAAAAAAACCTTCCAGAAATGTACATAGGTACTAAAATTATTTTCATACAGAATTCACAGGCAAAATAAGTTAAAGAAATGAACAAATGGCCAAAACTTACATTTTCAGAACTTTGAAAATTAGCCAAATTCTTACCATAATCTGAGCAGCATTTATTGAAGAAGGAGGGAGGAAAAATGAGAACAAAATTCCACTTGTAGGCAAGATGCTATCAAAAAAGTGGTAGCTACTGCGAGCAGAAAAATCAGTTTTCCTCGATCGAGTGATGGGGTACACCAACCATACTTCAAGGCTCTATGCTCATGAGTAGATGGACAACATAAAGTGTACTCTGTGTTTTTAATAGCTTTTTTCTTTTGTTTTTTTTTAATAGAAAAATGTATGAAGTTGTGTAGGTTGAGAGAAGAAGATCTAAAAGGGATTGGAAGAAGGGTGAGAAAAAATATGATAAAAATATGTGGCACAAAATTCTCAATAAATTTTTAAAAATTTTAAAAATAGACCAGAAACAAATTTTAAAAACAACAATATATGAGAGCTTTGTGCTATTTTCATCTCTTGCCATATCTATATTACCTTTGAACACCAGTAGTTTCACAACCTTAGTTGTTAGGAATCAAATAGTTGGTCACTAAAAGGATTTGATTAAGATATGAAGTCCCCAGGCTGGAGAGATGGCTCAGAGGTTAAGGGCACTGGCTGCTCTTCCAGAGGTCCTGAGTTCAATTCCCAGCAACTACATGGTGGCTCACAACCGTCTGTAATGAGATCTGGTACCCTCTTCTGGTGTGCAGGCAGAACACTGTATATATAATAAATAAATAAATCTTTAAAACGATATGAGGTCCCATTAAAATCTTATCCAAAGAGAACTGCCAAATTTTGACCTGTTTTCCACCCTTAAAATCTCTGCTCTCAGACTTTGTCTTTATTTTACCTTAAAGGTCTCTTGGTGCAACTCAACATAATTTCCAGGGCATTTCTAGAATATATTAAGCATCATTTTAAAAAAGAGCATTTCATCTGCTTGAAGAATCAGTGCAAATAGGAGCAAACAAAAGAATTCCCAGAAAGCTTGAGCTGAAATATGATAAATAATGGAATATTCATATATAACTTTAAAGGGTTCCAACACATGCTTGGGAATCTGGAAAACCACATACAATTGCATAATGTCCCATATTTATATGATATGCACATGCTTAGGAATGATACAAGAAAGCAAGGCCTTGAGGTGTGACTGCTGGCTAATATTGAGACACTTCCACACAAGCAAGACATGAAAAATCATGAACAAAGAAAATTAATCCTGGATTAGACAATTAGATTTCCAAACTTTCCAGATAATATTATATAATTTTTGTTTACAACATAATAAAATGATAAAGTATTACACATATAAAGAAAAAATAAAAGCCAAATGGTTTTCTTTCTGTTGCTGTGATAAAAATACACTAACAAAAGCAATACAAAGGAGAAAGAGTTATGCTGGCTCACAGTTCCAGGTTCTTTAGTGACTGTTCTAGTGCTGTGACAAGACACCATGACCATGCCAACTCTTATAAGAGAAAGCACTAATTGGGACTGGCTTACAGTTTCAGAGGCTTAGTCTATTATCATCATGGCAGGGAATGTGGTAGCAGGCCTGGCAGGCATGGTAATGGAGAAGTAATTGAGGGTTACATCCTGATGGACAGGTAGAGAAAGTGGGACTGGTCTGGCATGGACTTTTAAAACCTCTATGTCCATCCCCAGTGACACAGTTCCTGCAACAAGGCCACACTTCCTAATCCTTCTAACCCTTTCAAACAGTTCTACTCTCTGGTGACCAAGTATTCAAATATATGAGTCTGTGGGGGAAATTCTTATTCAGTCTACTGTAGTCATAGTCCATTATAGCCAGAAGTCACAACATCAGAAACTTGAGGGAGCTGGTAACAATGTGTCTATAATCAAGGAACAAAGAGTAATGGTGAATGAATGCATGCTAGTACTCAGCACACTTTCTCTATGCTATACATCCCAGGATTCCCTACCTAGGGACTGCTCTCACCACAATTGAGATGAGTCATTCTATATCAATTAATATAATCAAGGCAATCTCCCATAGGCATGACCAGAGACCCTATATCCTGTCAATTTTAAAATTGACAATAACCATCACACCAAGTGCTTACTTAACAAAGACTTTTGAGATTTGTGTGTTTGTCTGTATGTGTGTGTTTGTGCGTGCGCGTGTGCATACGTGCACACATGAGCTCAAGCACATGCAGAACTAAGAAGAGATTTTTGGATCCCCTAGAACCAGAGTTCTGAACGTTCTGGGCATGGTTTGGTCTCTGCATGGCAAAACAATTTTAACTGATGATCCATCTCTTCATTTCCATGGACAAAAATTTTAAATAAGCTCCTTTAAATATGTTCAAGCAAGTAATGATAAATATGCATTAATAAACTTAAAAAATGTGAGAAATTGTCTGACCAAATAAAGAACACTAGCAGAGTTGTGTAAAAGAGTAGAAATCTTAGTTGAAAGATAATGTAACCTAAATCTTTAAAAAAAACAGACAAACTGAAATAGAGATTTGAGCTGATAGAAACAAGAGTCAATGACATTGAAAATGGGTCAATTTTGATTGTGCGGTGTGGAAAAACGAAAAAAAAAAGATGAGTAAAATGAACAGGGACTTAAAGATAGCATGAATTATATTACTGTAGATCTACTGGGAGCCTTACAAGGAGGAAAAAATAAAGAGGTAAAAAGATACGGAAGGAAGGAATATCTAAACCAAATACTTTTCTAGCTACTTTTTATGGAAAAATAAAACCTACATATTCTAGCAGTTCAAAGAACTCTTGATAGATGTCAAGGAGATGTATAGCAATTCATGTTATGGTGAACCAAAACACAAAACCAAAAAGAAAATGGTCTGTTCTTACAAAAAAATCTTTGTAAGATTAACATAATTTATTAATAATCACGGAATCCAGAAGTGAGTCAGATGACATATCCCATGTGCTCAATAAAAAGAATATCAACCTAGTATTTGATATACAGGGAAGTGATTCATAAAGAGCAAATGAAGGTAAGCAGGACATGACTTTGGTGGTTAAAGAAACTTGTTGCTTTTCCAGAGGACACAAGTTCAATTCCCAGCACCCACATCAAGTGGTACACAACTGCCTAGTACTCCAGTTCCAGGTGATGCCATACTCTGTATTGGCTTCTGTGAACTTGTATACACATGTAACCTCCTACACACAGAGACACATAAGTAAAAATAAAATCTACAGAAAAGACATAGATCTTACATCTTAATGAACTTGGATAAGGCAATTGTTTTTCTCAGATGATACAAAAGCAAAAATGATTTTCAAAAATGAGTAAATTGGATATCATAAGGATTAGAATTTGTGTCTTATAGGACACCACAAAAAAAGTAAAAAGAAGCTAAAGAATGGAAATGTACTTCGTGCATTATTTTTGCAAACCTTTTTTTTTCTTTTCTCATCTTTTGTGATTTTGCAAAAACTTATTGAGAATTTCATCCATTTTACAATATGTTGTGCTCATATTTACCACCCATTAATCATTAAGACCCTCTCTTATGCCCTTCTCACACCTGCTGACTATCTTCATCCTAACTAGTTCCCCCCCTGTAGTGTATGGATGTTTTTCCTGCATGTATTTCTGTGTACCATGTGCTTGCAGTGCCCTCAGAGGTCAGAAGAGGCCATTGAATCTTCTGAAACTGGGGTTAGTCATCATGCAGGTGTTGGAACTGAACCCAGGTTCTCTGCAAAATCCACCAGTACTCTTAACCCCTGAGTCATTTCCTCAGCCCCTCTCATGCTTTTTTTTTTTTTAAATGTAGGTCTTGTTCGGGCAGTTACAGCCAATGTGTGTTTATGATTGTGATGGCCATGTGAGATAGAGAGTATTATACAGTACCACTCCATACCCTCCAGTTCTTAAAATCTTTCTATCCTTTCTTTTACAATGTTCTTTGGCCTTTGGAGGGGTTAATAAAGATATCCTGTTCAGGACTGAGAATTTGGCAGTCACTTATTCTCAGTATTTCAATCAGTTATGAGTCTGAGCTATCTATCACCAACAGCAAAATGAAATATATCTGACCAAAGCTGAGAGCAGCATCAGTTCATAGATATAAGCATAAAATTTAAAAGGCTGTTTGGCTACAAGTCCATTTAACAATACATCAGTAATAAATCGCCCCCAGAACCTGTGACTTCTGAAAACCCTTTTTCTTTTCAAAATATCACACAATACCTCTGCCATAGGGTATAAATCTCTTCTGGTATATGCTCAGGGGTGATATACATGATTCTTCATAGTTTTAGCTTTTTGAGAAACCTTCACACTAATTTCCATAGTGGCTGTACTTGTTTACACTCCACCAATAGTCAATAATAGTTCTCCTTTCCCAATATCTTCACCAGTATTTGTCATCATTTGTATTCTTGATAATGACCATTCTGACTGGGGTGACATGGAATCTTAAAGTATTCTTTGTCAAAACTCAAGTGGCTGTAGTTCTGTGTCCTTATATCTGGGTCTCTATTTTATGTCACTGATCTATGTATCTGTTTTATGTGCCAGTTATCATGCTCTTTTTATTGCTATGATAAAGCAGCAATTAATGAGGTAATTCTACATAGTTTATCTGATAGTTAAAAGAGATTTATTTTGATGAGACTTACAACCAACAAAGGGATCAGTTACAGGATCCAGGAGAGGTGAGGTGCAGTCCAATGCAGTTCTCCGGAGAACTCTGACTTGGTCTGCAATCCAGCATCCAGGATCATGAGGTAGTCGAGAGAGCAGGCACATACACATCTCAGGTCTTAAGGGGTCCTGGTCTCAGCCAAGCCCCAAGGGCAGGTCATAGGCTGGTGTAGCAGTTACCTGCTGCCTCACTAGGGACAGTGCTTCAAGGTCAAAGCTGGAGCAGCTACCCACTACACTATCTTCTTGTATTATATTTTGAAATCAGGTTTATGATGTCTTCTTTTTTTTCATCAGGTTTGCTTTTACTATGTGGGATCTTTTGTATTTCCATATGAGTTATTTCATTACACTCATTTATTTGTGTTTGTGTTTGTGTGTGCATGTGTGCACACTCCAGGGACAACTTAAAAGAGTCAGCTGTCTCCTTCCACTATGTGGATGTTGGATATTAAACTCAGGTCATCAGATTTGGTGCTATGTATCCTTCCTGCTGAACCATCTCACTGGCCCTTCTATATGAATTTTAAGATTTTTTTTCTATTTATATTAAAGAGTAATCCTGGAATTTTTATTGAGATTGCACTGAAGTTGTAGATTGCTTTGACTTGCATATATTATGTTGTGAATAATTTATATAACTCAACAATTAAAAGACAATCCAATTATTCAAATATACTAATAATGTAAATATACATTTGTCCAAATTAAATGAAATATACAAATTACCAATAAGTACATAAAAACATATAACATTATTAGTCATTTAGTAAATGCAAATTATAACTACAATAAAATACCACTTCACATTCACTAGGACAGCAGCATTACAAATATAGATAACATGAATTGACAAAAAAGTAGAATAATTAGAAGCTTTACATATTATTGTTGGTAATAATAAGAGTATGCAGCCACATCAAAAATGTGTGATAATTCTTTAAAATGTTAACACAGAGCTACCATATGAAACAAAATTCTTTTTAAATTTTTGAATTTTATGTGTACTGGTATTTTGCATGCGTACATGTCTGTGCCCTACATGTGTGGCTGGTACCCATAGAGACCAGAAAAGGATATCAGATCCCTTGGATCTGGAGTTATAGATGATTGTGAGCTACCATGTGGGTGCTGGAACCAAACTCAAGTGCACTGGGAGAGCAGCCAGTGCTCTTAACTGCTGAGCCAACTCTCCAGCCCCAGAGCCAGAATTTCATGTTTAGGAAAAATTAAAACATACACTCAATGCTTTGTAAACAATTGTTCACTATGGTATCATTCATAATAGTCAAAATAGTAATAGCCCAAATGTCCATGATATGTTGAACTAATAAGTAAGTTTGACTTTTCCTCTCATTATTTCCCTGAGTTTTCAAATAAGATTTGTTTTATCTTTCAAATGAATTATTATTAAATAATGTTAAAGAATGAAGTACTGAAACATGTTATGTGACAAACACTGAAAGTATGCTAATTCAAAGAACCAAATGACAAAAGACTAAATATTATATTACTTCATTTATGTGAGATGTCATTATATATGCATCTAGATACAGAAGGTACTTCAGTGGTTGCCTGGAGCTAGGTAGTTTGGGAACAAATAGAGACTGGCTGCTAATGGGTATAATGTTTGTTTAGGGGATGATAGGGATGTTTTAAAATTAGATTCTAATGATGCTAAAATACCTGTGTGAATATACAAAAAAATACTTAACTGTTTAAGGAAGAAGATTTTATTATTTGTGAGTGATATGCCAATAAAGGTGGTTTTCAGAAACCTTGCTCTCTCGGTGTTCTGTTTCCATGTTCATCAACTCTCTCAGCCACAGCTAAGAGCCACACTGAAATTTTGTCATCTCTGGATGTTGCAATAAAACATACGGATCTTCAGTAACAAACTCCAGGCTCTTTTACTTAATCAAGAAGCAAAGAAGGAGGCTCTGTCTCTAAAAAAACAAATTGGAATACCATTTGCAAAAGTCATGTCTGGAAAGGAGGGCCAAGCTTAGAACAATGAAAAACAACAACAACAAACACCAACTCTCCCTTCTGTCTCTGTACCTTATAGAGTCTACTGCCACCAGAGTGACATGATACAGTGGCAGTAACATCTTCTTCAGTTTTCATGGGTTTCACAGGGCTTCCAAGTTGCTAAGTCTTCGTGACATAGTGTGCTCAAGACACAAAAAATAAGAGGACTTATAATGACAGTTTTCAGCTGTCCACCTGCCTGATTGCATTACTGCCACCTCGTGGTAGCAATCGTAACAGCAATCAAAGTTGAATGAATGGAGGAAATGAGTTTGGGGGTTTTCTCTTTCTGAGGTAGTAATTATCAAGATTAAAGCCTTTACTTTTACTGATCAACATTTTCTTGGGTGATGATTGCTGTCACAAAAGGGATGAAACATTATATACAGGTAGGGCGAGTTTCCAGGGTAATTTATTATTGAAACGCTCAAAAGGACTACTTGTTTTTTGTTACTTTTTTGAGAATCGTATACAACATATTATTTTATTATACTCTTTCGTTTTTCCCAGCTCCCCCTACGTATTCCCCCCATGCCCATCGAACTTCATGTTCTATCTCTTAAAAACGAAACAAACAAGTAAAAAAATGTGTGCGTGCACACACACACACACACACACACACACACACACTAAAAAGAAAAAGAAATCATGGAGTCTGATTTTTATTGAACACTTATACCTGAGCATGATGGCTGGATGGAGTATGGTTGATATGCATGGCACAACTTCCTTTTATAAACCAGCTGCCCCAGAATAAATTCAATATACAACCCACTAAAAATAGCTTGCAAGAAAATACACTAACAATGATACTTTTCTTCCTTAATAGGAGTAGTGATTATTTTTTGCTTATGTTCAGTTAATTTTAAAAATCACTAAAGTAACAATTTTTAAAGAAGAAGAAAGGAAGGCCATGAGAAATAATTAGTAACCATGATTCGCTTTTGATAAAATGGAGCCTGTCAAAAAGGAAAAAAAAATAGAGAAATCTCTTAACAATGGGTGGGGAAACTACAATGATATTACAGAGGATTTCCCAGGTCCATATCCCATCTGTCAAATCTATAATCCTTAGGCTGTTATGAAGGAGACTACACAGAGAACCAAAAAATTTTACAACCTTTGTTTATGTCACTTGAATATTCATGACAATGCCCTTACTATTATCTGTCCATTTTCTGGTGAACTAAATGCTTTTCCTATCTAGGAATCAATTGATATGACAATAGTAAAGATATTTTGAAACTTCAACTTTCCTACCTTGGGAATTTCCATCCTCTAGTAATAAAGGTGCCATTTCACTGGGATAGTAATTAAGGAACTCGATAAAGCTATGCTGCTTAGATAATTTTCCTCTGGCCTCCACACACATCCTGGTATGTGTGTGCATATATACATATACACAGTAAACAAATCTAATAAAGGTCCTTTAAAAAATTTCTTCTGCTTTGATATCTGTACTCCCATGTCCTGTGTTAGCATCCTGTTGAAAGTTCATTGCACCCCTCTTCCAAAGCCTCACAAAACATTTCTTCCTTATTTTCCAAGTTAGAACATTTGTTTGAAGTCTTCTCATTCATGGATTTTTTTTTTAATAAAGCTATTTTCTGGTAATATGCAGGTTGGCTTTCTTCTACATATTCCAGTAAGTTTTAATAATACTTATTCTCTAAGACACAGAAACCTCAACAGTGATCATGGAGCTTCTAGATTGTTCATGGGGTATCTTCTGCTGTCAAAAGTATCTCAGACCTTAATGATTCCATAATCCTTCACCCTCTACCACTTTTCTGCAACATAATGTCTATGTTCTTCGATAGACCCAAGACAGGACTTCTTTGGTGCTTACTAATGTGTACACTGTATAATTCTTACATACTATAACAAGTACTACATGTCTTGCACAGTAATTTCATTGTAACAAATATTCTAAAGGAGGTTCCCTTGATATCTCCACTTTCATTATTTTTACTATTTAAAGTACTTTAATTTTTCAAGAGTTAGGGATCAAGTCCAAGGTCTTATACAGGACAGGCAAATGCTCTACCACTGAGCTGCACCCCTGTTAATTATTCAACCTTTTAACACAACAACTGTTACTTATAGTAAGATTCCATATTTTTATTTTGGAAATCGGCAGTTTCTTTTGGCATATGGTCATTATCCATAGTAATGGGGTTCATAAAGGTATTATCATATAAATAAAGCATTTATTTTATTATATTCAATACCACATCCTCCTCATTCTCAGTTTTGCTTATACTTTCATGGCATATGTACATACATCATTTTATGTGTCTATATGACATCAAGGATACACAAATGAAAGAAATCCTGTGGTATTTGTCTTTTTGTATCTGACTTACTTTGTTCAATGTGATGATCTCCAGGTGCATCTATTTTGTTGCAAAGAACATAATTTTGCTCTTCTGGGCTGAATAAAATTTAGTTTCATGTGTATATCACATTTTCTGTATCTACTCATCTGGTTGAAAACATCTAAGCTAGTTCCATTTCTTAGCTATTGTGAATAGTACTTCAATAGACAGAGATATACAAGTGTCTCTGTGGTCTATTGACTTAGAACTTTTTAAGTATATACCTAGATGTTGTATCGTTGGATCGCTTAATAGTTGTATTTTTAGTTTTTTGAGGGACCATGATATTGATTTCCACATTGCATTAACTAATCTACATTGCCACCAACAGTATATAAGGGTGCATTGTTCATTTCCTATCCACAAATTCTTTGGTTTTTTTTAACTTTTTATTGATTCTTTGTGGATTTCACATCATGTGCCCCAATCACACTCATCTCCCCATCCCTTCATATCTGTCCTCTGCCCTTGCGACCCCCCCCAAAATAAAGTAAAATTTAAAAAAGACAAATCAAAAACAAAATATCTTGTCATGGAAGCTGTAGTGTGTCACAGTGAGTCACATAGTATACCCTTTAGTCCATATATCTTTACTTGTAAGTGTCTGTTACAATGAGTCTGGATCGAGGCCTCTGGCTTCTGCTATACTATAGATACTGGGCCCTCACTGGGACTCCTCTTGGATGTCCTGTTGTTGCTGTGTGTCATAGAGATCCTGCAGCTTTGAATCTGCAGGCCTGGCACCTTCAAGTGCTCCAGCATTCAGCAGTTCATAGATAGGGTGGATGCTTGGGGTGGGCCAACTCATAAACCTGGATCTGGATCTTGGTGGTAGCTGAGTTGTTCAGCCTGCCAGCTCTTCCTGATCCTCACCAGGCGGGCGAGCTATCTAGCACTGCCCCAGCTAGCTCACCTAACCCCACAGACAGCAAAGGGTGGGGCCAATTCTCCTGCTTTCACACCCTGTGGGGGCTCACCAGCTGCAGCTGGTGAAAGGGAGGGACAGATCTCTTGCTCTCATAACTGCCCCCAGGCCAGCTCTCCTGCCTGATGCATGCAGTGAAGGGGGGGCGGCATCTTTCCCTTGCCCATGCCACTGCATGGCTGATGAGGAGTAGGGGAGGATCCAGCTCTCCCGCTCTCATGCCCTCAGGACCAGCTCCCTCACATACCTGCCAACAGGGTCAACTCTACTGAGCTGTCCAGGTGAGGTGCAGCGCACAGCTGCTACAGTTGGTGCTACAGTCATTGAGGTCCAGGACCAGCTCTCCAGCTCTCATGACCTCAGGACCAGCTCTCCCTCCTGACACAGGAAGTGAGGGGCAAATTACTTGTTTTCTTAATGAAAGCCATTTTGACCAGAGTGTGATAGACTCTTAATGTATATTTAGTTTGAATTTCTCTGATGGCTAAGAATCTTGAACATATTTTCATGTGTTTATTGGCCATTTGTGTTTCATGTTTAAGAATTGCCTGCTCATTTAACGAGCCAACTTATATATCAAATTGTTTGTTTTCTTGATAGTTGTTGTTTATTTAGTTCTAGACTTTGATCAATTGACAGTTGTTGAAGATCTTGCTCTAATTCTGTAGGCTGTCTCTTGACTTGTTTTTCTTTTGGTGTACAGAGAATTTTGAACTTTATACAATCACATATGTTAATTCTTGGTTTTACTTCCTGAGTTCCTTGAGTCCTTTTCAGAAAAGCCCCATATATACCTATTGCTTGCAGTGTTTTCCCCATACATAATTCTATCAGTTACACAATCTCCCCACCACAATTTAGTGGAAAGGCTTTCACTTCTCCAAAGGATATTTTTGACACTTTTGTTGAAAATCAATTAGTTTTAGATATGTGGAATTCTTCTAGGTACTCTATTCTATTTCTTTGATGTTTGTATCTGTCTTCATGCCAGTACCATGCTGGTTTTACTATATCTCTATAGTACAACTTGAAATCAGGAATAGTGATGCCTCCAGCATTATTCTTTTTGCTCAGAATTGATTTGACTACTCAGGTTCTTTTGTGCTTCAATAAGAATTTTTAAATTATTTATGTCTACTTCTGTGAAGAATGGCATTGGAATTTTGATAAAGATTGCATTGAATCTGTAGATTGCTTTTGGCAAGAGAGCCACTTTCACGAATTTAATTCTGACAATCCATGAGCATGGGAGGCCTTTGCACCTTCTAGTGTCTGCTTCAATTTGTTTCTTCAGTATTTAATTTTTTACTGTACAAATCTTTAACTACATTGAGTCATTAGAGTATTGCGAATGGCGTTATTTTTCCCGATTTCTTGCTTAGCCTGATTGTTGATGGTATATAAGGCTACTGAGTTTTGTGTGCTGATTTTGTATTCTACTGCTTTGTCAAAACATTTAACAGTTCTAAGGGGTTTTTGGTAGAGCCTTTAGGGTCTTTGACATATAGGATCACATCCTTTGCAAATAAGGATACTTTGACTTCTTTCTTTCCTATTTGATTTCATTTCTTACTTTATTTCTCTAGCTAAGACTTCAAGCACAATGTTGAATAACTGTGGGAAAAAAATCAACACCTTTTTCTCACTCCTACTTAGTACAATGATGTCCATAGTTTTGTTGTCAAATACAGTTTTTATTCTATTAATGTATATTTTCTCTTTTTAATTTTTTCAAGGTTTTTAACATGAAGAGATGATAGACTTTGTCAAATTCTTTTCTACTTCAATTTTTCTTTACTTTTTTAGAATTTCTTGTCTGCATTCAATTAAACATTGCCCACCTTTCCCCCTCCAATTCCTCTCATATCCTTTTCAATGCATCCTTGCTCCCTAATTCCTGTTCTGTTCTTATAATCCAAGTCCAGTTAGTGTTATACACATGTGCATGGGTATAGGCCTATGCACTGGAGCATGGCAATCCTATTATTCGTTATCCTTTAAAAAGACTCATTCTCCCTCCTCCAGCAACTATCTACTGCCAATGTAGCTCCTCAGGAAGAGGGCAGGCAGAGATCTTGTACCCTGAATATGCCAAGATTTGGGCTGTCCTGATCTTGTGCAGGTCTTATGAAGATAAACCACAGCTGCTATGAGTTCATGAGTGTGACACACATGTCATGTCCAGAAGAAAGCTTCACAGCAGTCTTTCTTGTCCTCCAGCTCTTACATTCTTTTTGGCTTTCTCCTCTGCACTGGTTCTTGAGCCTTAGTGTTTTTGAGGGTAGTGATGATGTAGTTCTCCTGTTCAAGGCTGAACACTCAGTCTCTTATTGTCAAAACTTTGGCCAATTACAAATCTCTACTAGTTGCCCACTGCAAAAAAAAGTTTCTGTGACAAAGGATAAGAGTAACTCATGTCTATTGTTATGAATATAAATATTTAAAAGGCACTTTGACAGCATGTCCATTTAGCACAGTAACAGAAGCAAGTTTTAGCGCCTACGACTTTCCTCACCATTGGCTTATCAATGTACTTTTCTACATCTACTGAAATGGTCTTGTGATTTTTCTGTCCTTTAGCTTATTTCGGTGACATATTACATGTTCTGTTTTGTGAGTGTCTAGACATCACAGCAACTCTAGAATTAAGCTAATTTGATTATGATGAATAATCTTTTTGATGTTTTGTTGAGTTTGATTTGCCCACACTTCGTAAGAACTTTTACATGAGGGCTGTAGAGATTTGACTCAGTGGTTAAGAGCACTTGTTACTCTTGCAGAGGACCCAGTTTGAGTCCCAACATCCATATGCTCTCAAAAATCCAATTCCAGGGGATCCAACAGTCATGCACATAGTGCACATATATGCCTGTAGGCAGAACATCCACATGTATAAAGTAAAATAAATAAATCTTTAAAAATTAAGTTTAAAAAATGAGCTAAAAATAATTTTTACATCTATGTTCATCAGGAAAATTGCTCCATACTTTTATTTCTTTGCTGTTTTTACACAATTTTGGTATTATCTTTTTGGGTTTTTTGTTGTTGTTCTAGGGGAGCATTGTATTCTCATTCATATACTTTGGCTACATTTTTGAAATTTATTATAAATTTTCAAAGAAAGTCATAATGAACCTCTGTTGGGGAATATTATTTTTTTTAATTAAAAGATTTTCTTATTTTACATACCAACCACAGAACCCAC
>LZPO01027365.1:124986-135800 GCA_001675575.1 Neotoma lepida
TCTCGCTCTGTAGACCAGGCTGGCCTCGAACTCACAGAAATCAGCCTGCTTCTGCCTCCCGAGTGCTGGGATTAAAGGTGTGCACCACCACTGCTCAGCTGGGGAATATTATTTTAAGATGTGTTACTTTTGTTTATGTTGCATTTGTTTAACTCTGTGAAGCTGTGTTACTGTGCCTGTCTAGAACACCTGATGGTCTAATAAAGAGCTGAATGGCTAACAGTGAGGCAGGAGAAAGTATGGGTGTGGCTGGCAGGCAGAAACAAGTAAGAGGAGAAATCTGGGAGCAGAGAGATCTAGTAGCAAGAGAAGGAGGAGGACATCAGGGGCAGCCACCCAGCTACACAACCAGCAATGGAGTAAGAAAGAAAGGTATACAAAAATAGAAAAAGGTAAAAGCCCAGAGGCAAAATACAGACGGGTTAATTTAAAGTTTAGAAAAGCTGGCAAGAAACAAGCCAAGCTAAGGCCAGACGTTCATAATTAAGAATAAACCTCTGTGTGTGATTTATTTGGGAGCTGGGTGGCAGGCCCTCAAAGAGTAAAGAAACAAACAACAAACCTCTTAGTTTCATTAGTTTCCATTGTGAACCCTCCATTTATATCTCTAATTTTATTGATTTGAATTCTCTCTCTCCTCTCTCTCTCTCTCTCTCTCTCTCTCTCTCTCTCTTTCTGTTTGGCTAACGTTTTGTCAACCCTGTTTATCTTGTTAAAGAACCAATTTTGCTTCACTTCACTTATTCCTTGTGGGGATTTTTTATTAGCTTTAAAAAATTCTTTTGGATTTTATCTTTTAAACTCATTAGACTACATCACTATGAAATTGGTAAACTTTGGGGGTGTGATGCTTTCATAGCTTTTCACATTTCTAATGTTTCTGGTTGGCATTTGTACATCTAAGGTAGCTCAATGGTTAAATTTTATGACTATTCTTTAAAGTGACATATTTGCAATGTTCGAGTGTTAACTGGTTTTTTAGTATGGCTGAGGTATAATTCATCCCCACTGGACTAGGAGTGGAGATCAGTAACTATCTGCTCAGTCCACATGCTCAGCACACCAGACACAGTCTCCAGTAACACTCAGAGTGGAACGCTAATTCTGCAGTAGCAACTGCAAATGATGTATAAGCTTGCTCTAGAGGTACATTATTAGTCAATTCAAAATGATAATCCTTTTAACTCTAATAATTTGGGGGACAACAAAAGAACAATAATATAGTGTGGACTAAGATATTGGTAGCTAACAACAGGAATGAAAGGAAAATAAGCTATGACTGTGGATTAGTGTTTTAGCAACAGAGAAAATAAGAGGAAAGAATGTAAATAGGAACAGGCAGTTGACATATTGTTTATGCATACAGAATTTAGAGATTTCTAAAGGTATACAAACTTATAATAAGAAAAAGAGGAAGCATAGGATGTGATGAAGAGAGAATGAAATAGGAGTGAAAAAGAAAGTATAGTGGGTTGTGGGTAAGAGAGAACATAATAATTCTATTGGTACAGAAACAGAAGGAGCAACCATAAATAGTTGAGCAATATACAAAACTAAAACAAAGCAATTCTGACATATTTATAGTAAATATAAGATTACTTATATTGCTTTGTTTGGTCATTCTTTTGATCTTATTGGTTTTTTGCTTGTATATTATGGTTTCTAAGTTTGTATTTTCATGGTGTGTGTGCGTGCGTACGTGTGTGTGTTTGGTTTTTTGTAGGGAGGTGGCTGTTTAAAGGATTTTTTGTTTATTTATTGATATTTTTCTCTAAATAAAGAAAGAAAGGGCAAGTAGTTGGGTGAGTGGGTGGGTGGGGAGGCAGGGAGAATCTGAAAGTTTGTAGATCAGAATATATTGCATGAAATTTTTTCAATAAAAATATTTTTAAAAGACTGAAAACCCAAAGCCAATATAACATAAAAAAATCAGATACAGATACTGTAGAATCAATATCTCTTTCTTTCTGGGACGGATATTGGATCACTCTTCTCCTTGAAATGTCTTATGTAACAAACTCCTGCTGTTTGTTTCTCCAGATGAAACCTGTTAGCCTACATCGTGGTATATAGTATCTCAGCACAGTTTGAATGGATTACTTATTGGGGTGAATTTCTGCCCAGGCATCAGTAGGTGTCAGGCCTCCCTTAGGAGTTTCCAGTCTTCAGTATGGAGTGCTGCTCTAGGGTCTCTGCACTACCTACTATTTTCCAAGTGTGATAAATAGTCAGTCACCCTTCCCCTACATTAATTTCAAAGTCCAAGGCCCTGGCATGTCTATGCCCAACTTGTTTTTTCCACATAAAACCATTAAACACATTTTATTTATTAAAATAAAATTCACTCATATGGAGTTTTAAAATCTTTGTAAAATATAGCATGTGTGATTTAGTAAAAAATTCAGATTCAGTGATTATGGGAAATAGAACTTTTCTATGATACAGAAACGAGAGGTCATTGTTCATCATTTAAAGCACAACATGAAAATGTATGTCATTAGTGCCGTGTTTCTCAAATGGTGGGTCTCAACCCCTTTGGAGGTCAAACTATCCTTTCATGGGGATCACCATTGGAAAACACAGATATTTACTTGTGATTCATAACATTAGCAAAATTACAGTTATGAAGTAGCAACAAAAATAATTTTATGGTTAGAGGTCACCATAACATGAGGAACTGTATTAAAGGGTCACAGCATTACAAAGGTTGAGAACCACTGTATTAGGGGATGCCCTCACTTTTCTTTACATTTTTGCTGGATATACTCAGGATGCCTATTTATCAGTGTCCCTAGCCTTAATTTGAGTAAGTTTGCCCTACTGAGTTGCAGTTCAGGTCAGCTAACATGGGGTGTTTGTGTGGCTGTTGTGCTCTTAGGGGATAGAAGCAGACTTTGGTGTTTGGCAATGCAGTAGGACAGCCTTCTCTCTCCTTCCTGGCCTCATCCTGACAGGGTGGTTTGATTGCAGCTTCTCTCAACATCTGTTCTCACTTTGCCTCAGCTTTTCTAGATAGTGACACTACACAGCCAGCACTGGCTGATTTCCCAGTATCTGCTTCATGTAACTCATGGGTCTTCCAGATTTGTGGTTTTTACCCTCTTTGCTTCCACAGATTTTTCCTTTTCCCTTTTGTTTTCAGGAGGGGGAAGAGGAGGCAGATTTCTCCCTCCTTGCTTGGGTTAAAGTTTCCCTTATAAATCTAGCATTCATTATTTCTGTATTTCATCGAGCCATTTATAGTCCACTGATCATGGCAATCCTTCATTGCGTTTCTTTCATGCCTCATCACTGTTTGGAGTCACAAATCACACATTTGCTTTGATAATCACAGAGATGTAAGAGAGTCCTGCTGGTCCCCATCTTCTCTCCCTCTTTTGTACTATCCATACTTTATTCATAAGGAAATGGAGGCTCAGGGATTTGAAATAGCTTTTTCTTAGACAGTAAGTCTTTTCATTCATAGAACTGGATTAAGTGTTCTTTTTACAGTTCTAGACATTAAACTAGGTCTCAAGACAATTTAGTTGGAAGTTGAGGGATCACAACTAAAATAATCTGTCAACATACATTTTTTTCCAGTCCTCTACTGTTCAAATTTCAGTAATATGATGACTATGTATCAAAATGCTAGTTTTTATCTTCCATTCTCTCCTTCTCAACTTAGATTTTTCTCATATTCTTATATTCTGAAAAATATTTTGTACTAGCTGGTTGCTAAGAAATTCTGTGAATATAAAAATGAGGGGGTGACCAATCAGAATGTCTAGCATCAAAAAATATGACAACAAATGTTGGAGAGAATGACATTCACTGTTCATTGTTTCTGGAAATTTCATATAGCCATTATGGAAATAAATGTGGAGGCTACTTCAACAGTTAAGAATAGAACTACCATATTACCAGCTATACTACTCTTGGGCAAGTATTTACTCAGAAGGATCCATAACTACCACAGAGACACTCACATATCCATGTTTATTGGTGTTCTATTCACAATAACTAGGAAATATAACCAACCTAGATGTGCATCAACAGAAGAATGGATAAAGAAAATATGATATATGTGCTGTGGGATGTCTTTCTGTATGCTGTGAATATGTGCTGCTATGATTTGTTAATAAAGAAGCTGCTCTGGCCTATGACAAGTCAGGTTATATCCAGACATGAAATCCAAGGAAGAGACAGGAAGAAGAAAGGCAGAAGGATAGGAGATGCCAGCCACCACCAAAGGAACAGCAAGATGCCAGGAAACCGGTAAAGCCATGGCCAAGTGGCAACTTATAGATTAATAGAAATGGGTTAAGTTATAAGAGCTAGCTAGCAAGCAACTTGTGCTGTAGGCCATCCAATTGATAGTTAGTAAAAGCCTCTGAATGATTATTTTATAAGTGGCCATGGGACCATGGGACTGGGCAGGACCAGAGAAACATGGGACCACAGGGCCACCGGGACTGGAGAAACCTTCCAGCTACTTACATGTATATATTTAGGAACACCATTTAGCCGTGAAGAAAAGGAAATCGTGAAATTTGTAGGATAATGGATTGATCCAGAAAGTATAATATTAAATGAAATGGCCCAAACTCAGAAAGAAAGGAACCACATTTCTCATTTATATATGGATCCTAGAGTTTAATGCATACATGTATATACGTAACTGGGTATAAGTGTGACTAACATATAAAAATAAGACCAAGAGAAGGTAATACTAGGTGATGAGGAAGGATGCAGGTGAGCAAAAGAATACATGGGATATGAAAGAGGAAAATAATATGAGAGGGAAAGCTACCAATGGAGAACAGGGATATACCAAGGAGGTTGGGGAGATAGGGGGAAAGAGAACACTTTGTTCAAAAATGTCATAACGGTGTCCAGCACATTATATGCTGAATTACAAAACATTGTTTTAATGGAGGATGGTAAGATAACTCAGAAGACACAGACTCTTATATCCAAGTCTGATGACCCTTATATCCATGAATATACTGAATTCCTTGGAACCCACATGGTTGAAGGAGAAGACCAGCTTACAAAAGTTGTCCTCTGACCTCCACATGTGCACTGTGGCATGTGAATATCCATACACACACACATAAAATAAAACAAATGTAATAAATTACAAACAGGAAAAAGAACAAATGTAGAAAGAAATATAGAGGATTCTTGGTTATAGAAGAAACCAAAAAGGTTGAAATTCAGTTGACCTATACAATAAACAAGAGTGGTCACTATATTCAGATGGAAAAATACTTACATATATACAAGCATACATCACACATAAGCACATATATACATGTATGGTCAATATAGATACTTAAAAGAGAGTTGTCATTGAATTTGAACATCAGAGAAACTATAACAATTTTAAGTGTCGATATATTCTAGGCAATATTTGAGACATACTCTAAATCTAAGAAACTGAGAGACTTGAGGGCATTGAAATTGGTGAGTGAAAAGCTTCAGATGTGTGGAAACAGAACTTAAAAAGCTGTTGGTTTATTATGGAGTAGAACCCCTTAAAAGTACTTTAGAAGATACAAGAAAGAAATACTCCCTTTTGATCATATTTGGCTACCAAACTATAGCTTTTTAGCCTGGCACTCCATGAACTTGTTCAATGTCTGTCCCTAATATTTATTTGCTTTCTCAATACATCTTGGTTTTATTTCATACTTCACTATGCAGCCATTCATTATCCTAATTCTGCCAAGTTTCTGCCTCATTTGATCTTTCTCTTCTCTTTAGTCTTTTTCATAATTCCTTGTACGAACCCTGGGTTACTCCTTAGGACTAAACATTCAATCTGTAGTTACTTTCTGGCTCTTCTTTTCCTGGTTGTTTCATAGTACTGATTGCAAGTCTAGGATTGTGAGCCAGACTATCCGAATTAATTTAACTAACCAGGGTATCAGCTGGACCCAGGATGAACAGAACAGAGGTGGAATATGATTTTCTTAAGATGCTGAAAATGGTAGAGTTATTTTGAAGTCTAAAGTTTGAAAGTCTGTAACCTCAATTCCCAAACGTGTGTTTTCTGTGTTTTTCGAAATTCTTGGTACTTTTTAAAAGCTACATTTTAAGGTTTTTTTTGTTATTTTTGTTGTTTTGTTTTCTATAAATTACATTTCCCAGGAGCTGATACCATCTGTATATAGTCTAGTCAGACATATGGAAAATATGTATTATTGCACTTACATTTCTATTGAACATAGTGACTCTGATTCCAGAAAAGATATAAATAATATCTGTCTTCATCATAATCACTCTATTTTCTAATTACCATTCTAAAAACTACTTATTATATTTCCTATAGAGAATTTTAAATTACAAATTCACAGCCTCTTTTTCCAACACTAAAGCTTCCTATTTCCACATTAACCACTCAGAAAAAATCTTTTTAAATTAACTCTAAAAATGTATTCTCTGAGAAGATTTAAATATTAACTCAAGTTGGACTTTTTTATTCTGTAGATTTTACAAGCCTGAATAAGTAAAAATAGTAAGATTGTTACAAATTAAAAACACAGAAATATTTTCCTACAGACCTCTTAGCTTTGCTGGCACAAACTGATCCTCATGTATTAAACATCTCTGTACTAAAAAGATACAACAGATAATTAAAAATAAGTGTTCGTTTTTTAAACCAATTTATACAGTTCTCTCATCCACAGAGACTATGATTTGAACACATAAATGGAAGCAGCATTGCTGGGGAACCATACTGAACAGAATAAAGAGCCCTGGTGACTAAGTATCTAACTTGAGCTGCTTCACCTGCTCCCAAGATAGTGTGTGTAAACTAGTTGGATTGTATTTCTGGTCTGACAAATGGTATCTGCCTCTCATTCCACATTGGAATTGCTGCCTTTATTCATACAGTTATATCTATCTGTCTTAGTTGAGAATTTGCAAGGCCATTTGGAAGAAAGGAATCTGTTCTAGGAAATGCAACCTGGTATCCAAACAACTACCACAACTCATCACAAGTCACCCTCTTTTCAATCTCAGAAGCTACACCCAAACTACCCACACCCATTCTGACATTAGTATTTCGTCAGGACAGCTATCACATATCAGGTGTAAACTGTCAGTTATATAAGAAATGGTTCTCTTTTTTATTCCCAAATATAAATGTATCAGGAACTCAAACAGCATGAGTATTCCAAAACATGAAGAGAAAAATGGGTCAAATAATCAGAGTAGAATGCAAGTTCACTATGTTTGGGGTGATGAGTATTTGGGATGAGGACCAATTTATGATTGGCCAAGAAAAAAAGTATCCATCATTATACCTTTTGCACTTTATAAACTTATATTTACCCCCACAGCCACATCTTAGGGTTCTAAGACCCTTAAATGGCCATTAAAAATACTTCATAAAGTACCCCTAACTATAGTTTTCTCCCCAAGTACTCCTATTCTACCTGCTACTGTCTGACCAATTTTCTATAAGATAGTTCTGATTCTATCTTTACACAAGAATTCATTAACCCAAGACCCCAATACCACAAGAAAGAAGGGAGTAGATCTCCAGGGAGCTTACATCACCTCTTTGGTGTATGACAATAATGCTAGTAGGAATTTTACTTTCTGTGTGCATGATACCTGGGTCCTGTTTTAAGTATGTTTTCAGCATTAGTTGGTGTCTTACTTAGGATTTCTATTGCTGTGAAGAGACGCTATGACTGTGACAACTCTTATAAAGGAAAAATATTTAACTGGAGCTGTCTCAGAGGTGTAGTCCATTGTCTTCATGGTAAGAAGTATGGCAGCATGTGGGCAGACATGGTGCTGGAGAAATAGATGAGAGTTCTACACCTGGATCCATAAGCACCAGGAAGAGAGACACTGGACCTGGCATACTTCCTCCAATGAGGCCACACCTACTCCAACAAGGCCACACCTAATAGTGTCACTCCCTATGAGCCTGTGGGGGCCATTTTCATTCAAACCACCACAGCTAGTTTGCTTCTCTCAATAACAATGACAAAGAAGGTATTATTTCTACCTTATTTCTAACATTCACAAAGACAAAATTCTTTAGATTAACAGAACCCAAGCAATGCAACTGTGGCTCCAAGCCAGACAGTCTGATTTGTAACCCAATGTATTAATAAGTACATGCTGTACTCAAATATTAAATAATTTATATCTAAGTCTATTACAAAATAGTCATAATACAGCCTCTTGATCCATCCTATATGACTTACTCTCTTTTGAGCTGCTACTATATCCCCTGTACAGTGTTAGATACCTGACATTTTGTGTCCAAAGATTATCTCAAATGTTATATCCAAAGATCATGCAGTTGTTTCCTGAAAACCATGTCAGATCACATCCTATGACATGGCTATGACACACATGGATGCCCTGCAGCCACGGGTAACTTGAGGAAACCTGCACAAGATCAAACTAGTTAAAAATTCAAGCACTAAGAGGGGAAGGACTCCTGAGGTCCCACATCTAGCTGAGGAGCTGTAGGCAGTAGATGGTTGCTAGGGGAGACGGGGATAGTTTTTTTTAGGAGTGTGACCCCCTGCTATGTTCCCTATGCCCAAGTGAATGACCCGGTGCTTATAAGAACACAGCCTGAATTACTTAAACTCAGCTGGTTTGAATAAACAAACAAACAAATAAAATAAGTCATAAAAGGATGACATGAACTTGGCAGTGAGATGAGATGGAAGTCCTGGGAGAAGTTGAAGTGAGAAGTAAGGGTTAAATATGATCAACATGAATTGGACAGAACCAGGGCTCATTTTTAAGTTGAGTCATTCATTTCCTTGTTTTATTTGTTTTTGAGTTCATTGTATATTCTGGATATTAACCATCTCATAGATATACAGCTGGCAAAGATTATCTTCTACTCTGTGAGCTTCTTTTTCACTCAATTGATTGTTTCCTTCACTGGAGAGAAGTTGGTTTAGTCCTACTTGTCAATTGGCTGTGAGCATGTTTCCAGAGAGGTTTAATTGAGGTAGGAAGACCCACCATTATCTGGGCTGGGGTCCTAGCCTGAAAATAAAAAGGAGAAATGAGAATACAGTACCCGGATTCAACTCTCCCTGCTTGTTTACTGTGGATACAATGTGAGCAGATACCTAACACTCCTACTGTCAGAACGTCTCCTATATAATGAAATGGAATTCCCTCAAATGCAAAGCAAAACAAATCATTCCATTAAATGATTATGGAATGAATGGATGAATTGTTTCCTCTTAATCAACTACTTTTATGTGTGAATTCTTAACATACATGATACTACTATAAATCTTAGGGGTAACCACTGATTAAATGTTATGGGTTAGATAGATGATTTTTGGTTCTAGCTCAAAGCAAAGTAAATATTAGGTTTATTGGCCCATGACATAGGAAATTATTCAGAAAAAAGAGCACAGGAAATAAAATGTAAACAAGTTGTGGAGACTCCAAAGCACAAACTTTATTGACAAATTGTGCACTATTCATTAATGGATTAACAGGAAAAATATAGCTCAAGGTCACAAAACATGAGTACAGGTCCCATCTCATCTGTTCAACATCTGTGTAACTTTATTAAAATCCACTCAAGCTTCACATTTTCACAGTGTGGAGTTAGGTAAATTTCAAATTCTTTTTCCTATGAGATGTTTTAGGTTTTCTGATGACTCTGATGTAAAGGGAAAATGATAATACCCAAATCCAAAGCATCTGCAATTCTGTCACCTGCAGCTTCACAATGTCATTTTTCTTTAGGTTAAAATCTGTTTATTATCAGTATGACTAGGACAGATTAATGAAGATCCATGAATCTCAATTTTTTAATTAATTAAATTTACCTATTTATTTTACATCTGGACCGATTTCCCCTCTCTCCTCTCCTCCCATTCCTTCTCCTACCTCCCTTCTGTGCACACCCCGTCCTGAATCCACTCCTCTTCAGTTTCTGTTCAGAAAGGGGCAGGCCTCCCATGGGTATAAAGAAAGCATGGCATATCAAGTTGTAGGACTAAGCTCCTCCCCTTGTATTAAGACTGAGAAAGGCAACCCAGTATGAGGAATAGGTTCCCAAAAGCCAGACAAAGCATTAGGGAAAGCCCCTGCTCCCACTGTTAGGAGTCTCAAAAGTAGACCAAGCTACACTGTCACATATATGTCGAGGACCTAGGTCGGTCCCATGCAGGCTCCCTGTTATCGATTCAGACTCTTGTGAGCTCCTATGAGGCCAGGGTAGTTGATTCTGTGGGGGGTTTTGTGATATCCTTGATGCTTCTGGCTCCCACAATCCTTCCTCCTCTCTTCAGCACGATTCCTCAAGCTCAGCCTAATTTTTGGTTGTGGGTCTCTGCATCTGTTTCCATCAGTTACTGGATGAAGCCTCTCTGATGACAATTGGGGTAGGCACCAATCCATATATAGATTGGTATATAGCAAAATATTGTTAGGCTCATTACATTGACATTTTTTCTCCAGCCATGTTTGGCTCTATCCTAGGTCTCTGCTCCATCCAGCCTCTGGGTCATGACACTCCAGGCAGTGTCAGGGGTGGAGTCCCTCTCAGAAGCATGGGTCTCAGGCTGGACCAGTCATTGCTTGGCCACTCCCACAATCTTTGTACCATCATTACCCCAGCACATCCCATAGGCAGGACAGACTGTAGGTTGAATGTTATGTGGCTGGGTTGGTGTCCCAATCCCTCCACTGGAAGTCTTGCCTGGTCACAGGAGATGGTCAGTTCAGGCTATTATCTCCATTGCTAGGAGTCTTAGCTGGGGTCATCCTTGTAGATTCCTGGGATTTTCCATTACACCAAGTTTCTACCTGACCTTGAA
>LZPO01027365.1:135970-169604 GCA_001675575.1 Neotoma lepida
GTAGCATGGGTATTCTTTACTTTACATCTAGTATCCACTTATGAGTGAGTACATACCATGTTTGTCTTTCTGGGTCTGGGTTACCTCACTCAGGATGATTTTTTCTAGTTCCATGCATTTACATTTCATGATGTCATTGTTTTCAACAGCTGAGTAGTACTCCATTGTGTAAATGTACCAAAATTTCTTTTATCTATTCCTCAGTTGAAGGGCATCTAGGTTGTTTACAGGTTCTGGCTATTATGAATAATGCTGCTATGAACATAGTTGAGCATGTGTTTTTGTGGTATGATTGAGCATCCTTTGGGTATATGCCCAAGAGTGATATATAGCTGGGTCTTGAGGTAGATCTATACTCAATTTTCAGAGAAACCGCCATATTGATTTCCATAGTGTCAGTACAAGTTTGCACTCCCATCAGCAATCGAGTAGTGTTCCCCTTGCTCCACATCCTCTCTAGCATGAGCTGTCACTTGTGTTTTATCTTAGCCATTCTGACAGGTATAAGATGCAATCTCAGAATCATTTTAATTTGCATTTACATGATGGCTAAGGATGTTGAACATTTCTTTGTTTCTTAGCCATTTGAGATTCTTTTGTTGAGAATTCTCTGTTTAGATCTGTACCCAATTTTTTAAATTGGATTATTCATTATTTTGATGTCTAGTTTCTTGAGTTCTTTATATATTTTGGAAATCATCCCTCTGTCAGATGTGGGGTTGGTAAACATTTTTTCCCAATCTGTACTCTGCCATTTTGTCTTATTGACAGTGTCCTTTGCCTTATAGAAGCTTTTAAGTTCATGAGGTCTTATTTATTAATTGTTGGTCCTAGTGCCTGTATTATTGGTGCTCTGTTCAGGAAGTTGTCTCTTGTGCCTGTGTGTTCAATGCTATTCCCCACTTTCCACTTTCTCTTCTATCAGGTTCAGTGTATCTGGTTTTATATTGGGGTCTTTAATCCACTTGGACTTGAGTTTTGTGCAGGGTTATAGATTTGGATCTATTTGCATTCTTCTACATACCAATATCCAGTTATTCCAGCATTATTTGTTGAAGATGCTTTCTTTTTTCGATTGTAAAAGTTTGGCTACTTTGTCAAAATATTAGGTGTTCATAGGTGTGTGGATTTACATCTGGGTCTTTGATTCTATTCTGTTGATCCACCTGTCTATTTTTATGACAATACTATGTGATTTTTATTGCTATAGCTCTATAATAAAGCTTGAAATCAGGGGTGATGATACCACCAGATGTTCTTTTATTGTTCAGGATAGTTTTAACTAACTTGGGTTTTTTTTGTTTTTCCATATGAAATTGAGTATTGTTATTTCCAAGTGTGCAAAGAATTGTGTTGGGATTTTAATGGTGATTGCATTGAATCTGTAGATTGCTTTTGGTAGAATGGCCATTTTTACTATGTTAATCATACAGGTCCATGGGCATGGGAGATCTTTCCATCTTTTGATATCTTCTTCAATTTCTTTCTTCAAAAATTTGAAGTTCTTGTCATACAGGTCTTTCACTTGCTTGGTTAGAGTTACCCCCAAGATATTTTATATTTTTTGTGACTATTGTGAAGGGTGTTGTTTCCCTGATTTCTTTTTCAGCCCATTTGACATTTGTATATAGGAGGGCTACTCATTATTTTGATTTAATCTTGTTTCTATTCAGCCACTTCACTAAAGATGTTTTTCAGCTGTAGGAGTTGCCTGGTAGAATTTTTCAGGTTGCTTATGTATACTATCAAGTCACCTGGAAATAATGATATTTTGACTTTTTCCTTTCTGGTTTGTATCCCCTTGATCTCCTTTAATGTCTTATTGCTCTAACTAGAAATTCAAGTACTCTATTGTATAGATATGGAGAGAGTGGGCAGCCTTGTCTTTTTCCTGATTTTCATGGAGTTGCTTTGAGTATCTCTCCATTTAATTTGATGTTGGCTCTTGCCTTGTTGTATATTGCTTTTAGTATGTTTAGGTATGTTCCTGATATCCCTGATCTCTCCAAGACTTTTACCATGAAGGGGTGGTGGATTTGTCAAAGACTTTTTTAGCACCTAATGAGATGAATATGTGGGGTTTTTTCTTTCAGTTTGTTTATATGGTGGGTTACATTGATGGATTTTTATAAGCTGAACCATTCCTGCATCTCTAGGGTGAAGCCGACTTGATTATGGTGGATGATATTTTTGATGTGTTCTTGAATTTGGTGTGTGAGTATTTTATTGAGTGTTTTTGCATCAATATTTATGAGAGAAATTGGTCTGTAATTCTCTTTCGTTGTTGAGTCTTTGTGTGGCTTGGGTATCCGGATGATGGTAGCCTCATAAAAAGAATTTGGGCATGTTTCTTCTGTTTCTATTGTGCAGAACAATTTGAGGAGTACTGGTATTAGCTCTCCTTTGAAAGTCTGGTAAAATTCTACATTAAAACCGACTGACCCTGGAATTTTTTGATTGGGAGACTTTTAATGGCTGCTTCTATTTCCCTAGGGGTTATAGGTCTATTTAGATTGTTTATGTTTTTGATTTGATTTTTGTATGTGTTATGTATCAAAAAAATTGTCCATTTCTTTTAGATTTTCCAATTTTGTGGAGTACAATTTGTTGAAGTATGATCTAATGATTCTTTGGATTTCCTCAATGTCTGTTATGTCCTCCTTTTCATTTGTGATCTGGTTAGTTTGGAGATTCTCTCTCTGCCTTTTAGTTTGGATAAGGTTTTGTCTATCTGGTTGATTTTCTCAAGGAAACAACTTTGTTTCATTGATTCTTTGTATTGTTTTCTTTGTTTCTATTTTATTGATTTCAGCCCTCAGTTTGATAATTTCCTGCCATCTACTCCTCTTGGGTGAGTTTGTTTCTTTTTGTTCTAGAGCTTTCAGGTGTGCTGTTAAGTCACTAGTGTGAGATTTCTCCAAATTCTTTAAGTGGGTACTTAGTGCTATGAACTTTCCTCTTAGCACTGCTTTCATTGTGTCCCGTAAGTTTGGCTGTGTTTTGCGTTCAATTTCATTGTATTCTAAGAAGTCTTTAATTTCTTCCTTTATTTCTTCCTTGAACTGGTGGCAATTCAGTTGAAAGTTGTTCAATTTCCATGAGTTTATTAACTTTCTGTATCTTCTGTTGTTTAAATCCAGCTTTAATCCATGGTGGTCTGATAAGATACAGGGGGTTATTTCAATGTTTTTGTATCTATTGAGATTTGCTTTGTGACTGAGTATGTGGTGAGTTTTGGCATGGATTCCATGAGGTGCTGAGAAGAAAGCATATTCTTCTATGTTGGGGGGAAGTGTTCTGTACATATCTTTAGGTCTATTTGGTTCATTATGCCCATTATCGTTAGCGTTTCAGGCATCACCTAGCAGTTAGTGGTACCCACCACTAAGAGCAGCTGCTGCACGCATGCATTGTCAGCATTGAGGCAGGCAGACACCTAGCCAGCCCAGGATCCTATGGCCGGATGTCACTATATAGTCTATGCACATGAACTACATGGCTGTGTAGTCTCTGTATGCATGCATGCATGCAAAAAGCCCCCTTTAAAATCAAGCTCTGCCTGTTCCTCCCCCAGCCTTTTCTGCTGATCCTTCCCAGAGGCCAGCCTCTATACCTTCCCCCCTCCATCTTTCTAATAAAATATCCACGTGAGTTTGTTGTATGGCGTGATTGTCCTCACCACTATTAAACTACAATTATCTCCATTATTTCTCTGTTTAGTTTTTATCTGGATGACCTATTCATTGGTGAGAGTGGGGAGTTGAAGTTTCCCACTATTAATGTGTGGGGTTTGCTGTGTGAATTAAGCTTTAGTAACGTTTCTTTTACAAGTGTGGGTGCCCTTGCATTTGAGGCATAGATGTTCAGAATTTAGACATCATCTTGGTGGATTTTTCCTTTGATGAGGATGAAATGTCCTTCTCTATCTCTTTTGATTAATTTTGGTTTGAAGTCTATTTTGTTAAATATTAGGATAGCTACACAAACTTGCTTCTTAGGTCCATTTGATTGGAAAATCTTTTTCTAACCCTTTACTCTAAGGAAATATCTATCTTTGATGTTGTTTAAGGGTGTTTCTTCTCTTTTTTTTAAAATTTTATTGATTCTTTGTGGATTTCCCATCATGCATTTTGATCCCACTTATCTCCATGTCCCCTTCCATCTGCCCTCCACCCTTGTAACCTCCCCCAAAACATAATGAAATTTAAAAGAAAAACCAAAAACCAAACAAAACAAAGAAACAAAACAAACAAAAACAAAAGAGAAGTAAAAGAATCTTGTCATGGAAGCTGTAGTGTGGCCCATTGAGTCACACAGTTTACCCTTTAGTCTGTTCGTCTTTACTTGCAAGTGTTCATTAACATGAGTCATTGATTTGGCTCATGGCCTCTGGCTTCTGCTACACCACCAATAATGAGCTCTCACTGGGGCTCCTCTTGGATATCCTGTTGTTGAACTGTGTCATGGGGATCCTGCTGTTTTCGATCTGTAGGTTCACCCCCTTCACATGCTCCAACAGTTTATAGATTAGGTGGATGTTGGGGTGGGCTAACTCATAGCCCTTGTTTTGCGCTTGGGTGGTAGCTGGATTAGCCAGCTCTTTAGATTTCTCTCATCATCACTACCCACACAAGCCTTCACCAGCACTGGCTAGGTGCTCACCCAATGCAGCCTACAGCAAAGAGTAGTGGGGCCATTTCTCCTGCTCCTGGGCCCTCAGATCCAGGCCCTCCTCACTTATGTTGCCCAGGGCCAGCTCTACTGTTTTGCCCAGGCAAGGTGCAGAGGGGCCCTCTCTCAATTGCTGTAGGGGGCAGATGAGGTGGGGCAGGGTCAGTTCTATTGGTCTCACACCCTCAGGGCTGGCTGACCTGCGTCGCTAGCAACAGAGTCAGCTCTAGTGTGCTGCCACGAAGGGAAGCAGAGGCTGCTTTCTTGTGCACTGCAGCCAATGAGAGTCAGGGCTAGCTAGCTCTCTCACTCTTGTGACCCCAGGGCCAGCTCTCTCACCTGCTGCCAGTGGTAATGGGTGAGTGGGGGAAGGCATCTTTCCCTCATCCCTTTCACCACATGGCAGATGAGGGGAGTGGGGTCAACTCTCCTGCTCTCACTCCCTCAGGGTCAGCTTACCTGCATCCTTGATCACAGGATCAGCTCTAGTGTGCTTCCCAGGTAAAGTGCATGTCTGTGGGGAGGGGTGGGGCTATCTTTCCTGAGTGCAGGGGTGAGCTCTCCTCTGGGGGATAGGGCCAGCTCGCCTGCTGCACTATCCAGCAAGGGGCAGAACCAACTATCCCAGAGCCAGTGAAGGGTAGAGCCAGCTCAGCCCATCATGGTTCCAATGACCCCATGATAACACAGGCCCTGAACTTCACCACAGACCCCAGCTGCAGAGTACCACCCACCCAGCCATGACCCTCAGCAGCAGCTCAGGCCTGGATGCCACTATGGCTCTGGTAGCAGGACAAGCCCCTCAGATCAGAACAGCTCCAGTTGGGGAATAGCCCTTGGGCAACATGGTCCCAGGTGGCTGCCCAGAACCCTGCATCCACAGAGCCCTAAGTGGCAACCGGAGCCACAGACACCACCTCAGATCCCGGCCTCTGCAGGGCCACAGACCCAGACATGGTCCTGTGCAGCGACCTGAGCCCAGACATCTCCATTGCTCCAGGAAGCAGCACCTGGGACATTTCCATGACTCCAAGTGGCAGCACTGGTCCCCTAGATTGGCATGGCCCTAGGCGCAGCATGGTCCTCAGACACCAGCATGGTCTGAGGTGGCCGACTAGACCCCAGTCATCCTCATGGCCCTCAGTGACAACAGGAACCCTGGACATCAACTTAGGCCCTGGCTGCTGTAGAGCCACAGAACAGACATGGCCTTCTGCAGCAGCCCTAGCCTGGATGACACCATGGCCCGAGATGATAGCTTAGGTCACTCAGATCAGGACGTCCCTGGTGGCAGCATGGCTCTCAGACACCCTCGTGGCCACAGGTTGCGGCCCAGAACCTGGGCATCTATGTAGCCTTTGATGGCAACATGGGCCAGGGACATCAACACAGATCCCAGCCACAGCAGGACCATGGACCCAGACATGGTCCTCAGCAACAGCCCGGACCAGAATGTCACCACAGCCCAGACCACAGGCCCCTGCCCGGCTCCCAGCAGTGACAGGAGACACAGACATCAACACAGGCCCTTTCAGCGGCTCCGGATCAAGACCTGGCCCTTGGTCATAGCCCAGGCCCAGACGTCTCCCTGGACTCAAGTAGACAGCTGGCCATTCACTTCAGCCCATTCCTCACCACCCTATCCTCTCTCCCCAGCCCACAGACCATTCTGCCTCTCCTCTCTTCCATTTCTCTTCCCTCTACTCTCTTACCACAATGTTGCCCAACCACCCAGTGCCAGGACTTTTGGTTGAGTCACAGGTGTCATCTTGGTTGAGTACTGTCCATCCTAGCCACAAAGGATGGTGCAGAACTGTTTCCTTTCCTCTCTCCTGTGCCCGGGCCTAGAGACCTCAAGCAGTATTTGATGTGATGGCACTTGATCACCTGGCATCAGAGGCAACAGGAGGACTCCTGGTTGATTGTGGTCCCCTCAGACGTAAAAGTCTGGGGGGGAGCACCATCTGTGTCCACCACCTTTTCCAAAATCCTAATGCTTGAAGAGTGCAAACTGTCACATCTCTGGCCTGGACCTCTCCCTTAAGCCCCATCACATGCACCCCGGTGTTTTAGAATCACACTTGAGTGTTAAGGCCTGTTTGTTATATGCAGCAGAAGGATGAATCCTGTTTCCTATCCTTTCTGTTAGCCTGTGTCTTTTTATTACTGAATTGAGTCCATTGATATTGAGAGATATTAATAACCAGTGATTGGTAATTCCTGTTATTTTTTTGGTGGTGGTTGTGGCAGTGTGTGAGTGTGTGTATGTGTGTGTGTGTGTGTGTGTGTGTGTGTGTGTGTGTGTGTGTGTTTCCCTTCCTTGAGTTTTGTTGGTGTGAGATTATCTGTTGCATGTGTTTTCACGGCTGTAGCTAACTTCCTTGGGTTGGAGTTTTCCTTCTAGTACCATCTATAAGGCGGGATTTGTGGATAGATATTGTTTAAATTTGACTTTGCCATGAAATATCTTATTGTCTCTATCTATGATGATTGAAAGTTTTACTGGGTATAGTAGTTTGGGCTGGCATCCATGGTCTCTTAGAGTCTGCAAGACATCTGTGCAGGCCCTTCTGGCTTTCAGTCTCCAGTGAGAAGTTGGGTGTAATTCTGATAAGTCTGTCTTTATATGTTACCCAGCCTTTTTTCCCTTGCAGCTTGTAAAATTCTTTCTTTGCTCTGTATGTTTAGTGTTTTGATTAATATGTGGTGAGGGAACTTTCTTTCCTGGTCCAGTCTCTTTGTAGTTCTGTGTATTTCTTGTACCTTTATAAGCAGGTCCTTCTTTAGGTTGGGAAAATTTTCTTCTATGATTTTATTACATATATTCTCTGGGTTTTTGAGCTGGGATACTTCTCCTTCTATTTCTATTATTCTTAGGTTTGGTCTTTTATTCATAGTGTTCCAGATTTCCTGGATGTTTTGTGTTAGGAATTTTTTGGAATTAATATTCTCTTTGACTGATGAATCTATTTCCTCTCTCTTCTCTTCAATGCCTGAGAATTTCTTTCCCATCTCCTTTGTGTTTGCATCTGTAATTCCTGTTTAATTACCCAGCTATTCTGTTTCCAGAATTCCCTAAGTTGTGTTTTCTTTGTTGCTTCTATTTCCATTTTCAGGTCTTGAACCATTTCCTTCACTGTTGGTTTTTTCCTGGCTCTTTTGGCATTCTTTAAGGGATTTATTGATTTCCGCCAATTGTTTGTCTTTGCCTTAATTTCTTTAAGGGATTTTTTTCATTTCCTCTTTTAGGACAACTATCATCTTCATAAAGTTATTTTTAAGGTTTTCTTGTGCTTCAGCTGCACTGGAATGTTGAAATCTTGCTGTTGTAGGATCACTGGACTCTAGTGGTATCATATTGCCCTTTCTGTTATTCATTGTGTTCCTACACTGATGTTTAGGCATCCGGATTTAAGATAATTATAATTGTGGGTGTTGATTCCTGCATTTGTGTTTGTTGGGTGGGTGTTTTGTCCCTTTGTTTTCTGTTTCTTCTCTGATTTTAAGTGTCCAATGGTTCTGGTGTCTGGCAAGTCTTCAGGTCCAGTACAGTGTCTTGACTGGGGGTTTGGGGACTTTGGGTCCCTAAATCCAGCCTGGCCTCCAGTAAAGCCTAAATCTTCTTCCAAAGATGTAGGCAGGAATATGGAGCCCAGGGGAGGGGTATAGTCGGGGGTTGTTGAGTGGGCCTTAAGGAGTATTAGTGGGAAGTGGGCAGTATCTTACCTGGAGTGTGTATGACCAGCCTGGTCTCTGGTAAAGCTGCTGGGGCTGTGGGCCAAAGTATGGAGTCCAGGGAAGGAGGTCAAATCTCAATTTTTTTACCTGTAAAATCAAGATAGCAATGGTGGCTACCTAGTAGAATTATTGTGAAGACTAAACAAAAGTTCTTACTATAGTATGTGGCTCATAACAATTAATCAAGAAGTATTAGATATTATAATTATTATGATTGTTTCATTAATGGAAAAATAATAGTAGTGTAGAAGAAAAACAACAATTAGGACCCAAGAGTGGGCAATTAGAAGCAAGGTTAAGAAGTCTGCATGCAGGGCAACACAATTGGCATGAATAGCTTATTAATATAATGTGCAAAATAGAATAGTGCCAATAAGGTGACAAGAGTTTCTCCATTGTCATTCTCCCACAGAAACAATATTTTTGCAACAAAATGCATATTGTAACATCTATGTGGGAACAACAGATTCCAGCTAAGAGGGTCTAACATACCAGCAAAACAAAAATAGTATTCATGAGATCATATGCTGAAGAAGGCAACTACACATTCTACTAGTCATCTCATAGACTCCACTAAGAGATAGTACCCTACATATCCCCTCCTATGCATGGATTGAGTAAGCTCTTTTATTAAGGACATATACCTCTGTGGCAGGTGAAAATTTCAGCAGCTAATCTGAGCAGTCCTGGGGTGGCAGGAAGCACACACCTTGAACAGTCCAGGGCACTGTTCTAGGAAAACTAAATGGCAGTCCTTCAACATGAGGGCTGATGTACTGTGGGACTGAAAAAAAAAGGTACTGAATTGTAAGGCTTCCCCAATTTATGAAACAGTGACAAGAGCGGAGCAGAAAAATTCTTAGAAAAGCACTGACAGCCCATATAATATCTAGCCAGGCTCTATGGTAAATAGCTTTCCCTATCAGAAGCCATTCAGGAAAAGAATGATTATGAAAAAAAGTTTTAAGATAAGATGCAAAGCTTCAAAGAGCATAAACAACAGAAGAACTATGGCAACACCAAAGATGTAAAATAAACCTCTGGTGGGTAACCTCAAAGAAATGGAGAGATCTATCTCTTACCTTGCCAAGAACTATCAACATATTCATACATAGTATGGACATATATATGGAAGAGACATACAATGGACTATTATTCTGTCTTACAAGTGAAGAAAGTTTTACCACTTCAAACAATATGAGTGTACTTAGAATGAAATAAACCAGACACAAGAATATAAATACTGTATGATCTCACTGTATTTGAACCCTAAAATACTCCAATTCATAAGAACAGAGAGTAGAATGATAGTTCTAAGGACTAAGTAGAGGAGAAAATGGATAGATGATGTTTTCAACATACAAATTTTCTGTAATTCAGGATAAATAAGTTCTGGACATCTATAATAAAACATAGTGCTAATTAATAATATATATTATATACTAATTGGCTAAGAGGATACATCTTATATTAGTTCTTACCAACAAAACTATGCAGTAATATAATAAGTGAGGCAAGAAGAATCCTTGCAATGTGATATATATGTTTATAGCCTTGATAGTAGTGATGTCTTCATGAATGTGCTCTTATTTCCACATTTGTCAGGAGTGTGAATTAAAGGTTTTCAGATTTGCATATATTGGCTATGCCTCAATAGAATGTTTTTATTAGAAAGAAAATACTAATAATGTAGCTCTGTGAAAATACTTGTGCTTTTTTATTTTCAATTATCTCATATAAAAACGGTGACAGTAACAGTATATATTTTATCAAGGAAAATAATATATTTAAAGAACATAACAATTAGGGCTAGTGAAATGGTTCATCAGTTTATGATACTTGGCACCATACCTATTGACCTGAGTTTGATCCCTAGAACCCACATGGTAGAATGCAAGAACAAACTGCACAAAGTTATTTTACAACTTTCACTCATATAGGGTAGCACATCCACAAGTTTTCCAATATTTCTCTCTCTCTCTCTCTCTCTCTCTCTCTCTCTCTCTCTCTCTCTCTCTCTCACACACACACACACACACACACACACACACACACACAAAATAGGTAGATAGGTAGACAGACACACCAACAGACAGACAGACATAGAGATCAAAACAAAAGGCCTAACTTCTGATAGAATTGATCCTCAGTATCCTTGGATCCAAGGATGTTCAAGTCCTTTACATAAAATTGCATGGTATGTACATCTAACTTTTGTGCATCTTCTTGTGTGCTTTAAACCATCTATAGATTACTTATAATACCTAAAACAATGTAAATACTACAAAATGGTTGTTATGCTATAATATTTAAAATCTAATGAGTCTGTACATATTCAGTAGAGATGAAAATTTAAAAATATTTTTACCTATCACTGACTGAATTGGTATGTATAGAACTTCTAGACTTAAAGAAATTAGTGTTTTTTTGTAAATTATAGCTTATTTCTTTGTTCCTATTCCCTCCTTTCTTTCTCTCTATTTTTTATCTTTTCAAATCTGTGGCTTCACATTATTTAGCACTAAAAAAAATCCAGTCTAAGAATTCAAGTCCATAACAATCCATCCCTCAATATCTTATTTTTCCCAGATTTTATCCTATATCTCTGTTTCTGTTCATCTCCAAAAAATTAACCAATATATACTTTAGGGAAATTCCTGAGGCAAAAACCCTTAGACCACTGTCAATTAACTTGTAAAAAGCAATTCCAATCCACTTCTGTATTACTCCTTGCCACCACAGAGGTTAAAAAGCAATTCCAATCCACTTCTGTATTACTCCTTGCCACCACAGAGGTTAGATAGGTTAATATTTTCCCAGCCTCCCTTGAAGCTGAAGCAAGCCATGAAATCCAGTACTCCACAACGAAATATAGTAGGTCTTAGAATAGTTGAACGAAAGTTTTTTTTTCTGTCTTCTAATAAAATAATAACTCAACTCAGCCTCATTTTTCCACTTTTTCCCCACTTCAATACAGGTATATTGTGTAGCGATACAATAGCTATGTTGTGGTCACATAAGAAAACCAAAAATCTCACAGTTCTTAGTATTGTACATTTTATTTGGACAAATGTATAATGATGTATAGCCACCCTTAGTAATGTCACACATATAATTTAACTACTCTATGCTCCCTCTCTATATTTTTTATTTTTAAAATATTCTTACTGAGTGCTGATCCTTACAAAGGTTGCATTTTCATAGTCAAATATGGTTATCCACAGGTCCCTGAATGAGCTGTGTGCTTGCCTCCTTCTGCACCTTTATTCCCTCTTTCCCATCTGTAATTTGTTCAGGAGACAAAATATTTAGGATTTTTTTCTTCATATGTTATAGAAACATTTTCTTCCCCCCCCCCATTCTTCTTTGCTTTGGTAGGTCAACAGTAAAAGTAGCCGCTTTCAAAGTTTGAATATCTCGGCCAGGCATTGTGAATGCATTCCTACAGAGCCTGAAGGTCTTGGAATCATTATGAAATCTTTTTTCTTTTAAAATTCAAATATTCCTAAAAGGAGCATCCATATAATGGCTAATATTCATTCTAGTTCTCACAGTCTACAATTTTATAAATGTAGAGGTTATATGCTTCTCATCTGTGATTCCCAGTATCATTACTGTTTATAAACCTTATCTTTGAGACGGTGAACTCCTAACCTGACTTTTTAAAATATTCAGCACTAAGAGAGTAATTCTGTTTTCTAATAGTTTCTTTTTCATGTAAAAAGTGTTGGGAAAAGGCTTACTTAATAAAAATTCAGAAATATAATAACATTCAGATTTTGTGATCCTTGATTTAAAAAAGAGGTTATAGAAATTCTAATGAAAATAATCACTTTAACAACCTACAGATACCCCCGGCAATCAAAAGAGTTTTTATCTCCTGTACTAACCATTTACATTAGTATTCATGAAACCTCTGTAGAAAAGAGCCATATAAAGGATGGTTTCACTGGCGATTTGGATATTCTAAAGGAACATAGTGAATTGAGAGGCAGTTTTCTGTCTGCATATATGTCTGCCTGCCTGCCTATTTCTTTCCCTTGCTTTCTTTAAGCAGCTCTTATAAATTGCTCCAAATGTCAAACTCTACGTGTGTGCAACTGGATCAGCACAATAGACACTAGCCAAACAAAGAAAAATACTACAAAGAAAAAATGCTAAAACATTAGGATGTTCTGGAGTCTGATTCAAAATCATGAGAAAGATAAATTATAAACTAAATTTTAGTCTATGAAATTCTAGCATTATCTATTCAATGATTCACTACTCAGAAATAGACATGAAAAATTTAGTTCTAATTATGTTAATTTTACTTTATAATCCCAGAACCACACAACAAGATAGAGAATAAATACTTGTATCCATTTTTTATATTTCTTTTAAGAACTTAGCTCACTTCTAGCATGGTATTTTGAAGATGAAGTAAAGAAATTTTTTGAAAAAATAAGATGTATTTAGTACCAAGTTTACTGTAACTTAAAGGAATAGATATGTTTATATATGTGTACATATTACAGTGTAACTGTGTTACTGTGGCATTATGTTATCATCTCTAAGTGTCTACTGAAAACTTAACTCCCAGATTTATTCTTCTTTTAAATATAGAAAGTTATAAAGTTGAAACACCGCCATGGGAGTTTTCACATGAAAAACCCCTGCAGTTTGATGCTTTCTTCACATCTTATACTCCTAGTTTCACATTCCTAAAATAGAGCTTTAAGTATCCAGGCATGGCCAAATATGTATGTATTCCATTGTACACATTGCCTTGTTTGCGGTTCACAGTCCCTGGTGTAAGGAAGATACTTCTCTGACTCCTAATTACATCATGAGATTCCAAAAGTCGGCTTTAGCTTTATTTTCAGTGTTTCTTCCTCTTAAGTAGTCTAGACAGCAGCTATCCATTTTGAGATTTAGCATTGGCCACTTCTCCTTGAACATATCCTTAACTCTGTCTGATTTTCAATAAAATATTCCTTCTTGGTATTCCCACAATACAGTGTAAATGCTACACATCTGCTTCTACAGGGCCTAATCATGGGAGAAGTCCCATTTTTGTCATCTCTGTATTCCTAGTACCAGGTATTTTTTCAATAAAATTGTGTAGAATTGAACTAATTTTTTTTTTCTTTAGCAAAAGACAAATGATTGTTTTGGTGTATAAAGAATAATAATACTTTTGAAGTAAACACCAGTTTAGGGTCCTTTGTAGTCCATACAAAGACAGGAATGTTTATTCATCAATTTTATTTTCCATTTCTCAAAAGGGATATCCTTTACAATATTATAAGCCTCCAATTATGATGCAAACTTGTGCTGATGAGTAGTAGAATTTGAAAGCCAGTGCAACTTCCTACGGGATTTTTGGAGGATGTTACAAGGAAATTAAATCCTTATGGCTCATTCAAATGTAGGTTAAATTATCAGAAAGCTCTTTTGGGACTGTGGCAATGTCCTATTTCATCAAACAGGCTCTAATTAACAATAATGTTTATTTCAAATTCAGTTATTATCCTCATTATTCTTTTAGTACCTGGCACAAAACATCATTCTTTCCTTAATTCTTCACTCCTTCAGTCAGGTCTTCCCATGGCAATACCCATAGCAACATTTGTTTGCAACACAACCTGTTCTCTTTTTACCTAATTGCCAATAAATACTCTAGCCAAAGATTCATCAGTAAAATTAATGCCACAAGAAGTTTACTCAGATTATCTATCAAGTGTTTTTGTCTATTTAGGCTACTATAACAAAATGCTTTGTACTTGGTAGCTTACATACAAAAGCAATGCGTTTTTCACAGTTCCACTGGCTAGGTATTCTAAAATCAAGTTTCTTTGCCCATATTTATTTTAATAACTATGTGCATGAATAGAACATATTCTGCTCTTAATTCCCAGCACCTTCTCTTATCCCTTCTCTTCCACTCTTGCTAGTTCCCATCTTCTTCCCAATTATTCACTTATACGCTTCTAACCCTTCCCAGAGACCACATGCAATTAGCGCAGAATTGCATACACCTGTTTGGGAGAAATGGTTGGCTCCTCAGGTGGGGATCTCGTGACTCTCCATGCTCCTCCTTCTATAAGAGAATATCAACATATAGCAAGCCCAGTTGCAGTGACCTTTTACAAGTGGGCAGAGCTGAGCTTATAAATATAGTGCCAGTTTGGCTTGGAGGATACTCCTGTATCAGTAGACACAAAATCTCACTCCTAGATGAGCATCTATTAGCATTTTATAGTTGAGAGATATATTTTAAATGTTTATTGTCCCTTAGAAATCAGGTAATAACAAATTAAAGCTACATGGAAGTTCAAGCTGATTGCAGTCGGAATGGCTATCAAAAAATCCTGATGACAACAAATGTTAGTGATGATATTAGGAGAGAGGAAGTGTCATACACTGTTTGTAGGAATATAAACTGGTCCAACAACTATGGAAACCAATGTGGACAGTCCTCATAAAACTAAAAAGGGAACTGCTGTGTAAGAAGTATGTATCAGCATAAAACAGAGATGCTGGGATATCTATATTTATTCCTCCACTATTCACTACAGCCAAAGAATGGAACACATTTAGATGACTATCAACAGGTAAATGGATAAAGAATAGATAGATAGATAGATAGATAGATAGATAGATAGATAGATAGATAGATAGATAGGAGTTGATGAAGCTTTGAAAAGAATGAAATTTTGCCATTTGCAGGAAAATCTATTGAACTGGAGATCATCATAGGAAACACACCTGACTCAGACAAACATCATTCTCTCTCTCTCTCTCTGTCTTTCTCTCTCTCTGTCTCTCTCTCTCTCTCTCTCTCTCACACTCTCTCTCTCTGTCTCTCTCTCATCTATGGAGAATCAGTGAAAAGGGGTCCCCAAGAACCAACACATGATAGTAAGGGAATAGAATATGACTGTGTTACAGTGACATACGTAAGAAGATGCCATATTGAAACATATCATGTTGCACACTAAGAAAATCAATGTATTAAAAGTCAATTACCCTAAGCATAAAAATAATTTTAAGTTTAAAAAAAGTTTTAAGGCAGTGTACTTTTTAAATGGACAAATATTAGACATCTCAACAAAATACAGAGATAACAAGGAAACACATAAAAAATGTTCCACTTCATGTCAGCAGAGCAATACCAATTAAAATAGCCATAAGAATGCAGAACATAGTTATTTGAATGGCAAAATGAAGAACACAGATCCACAATACTGACAAAGATATGGATCAGTAAAACTTCTCATTGTAGATGGGAATTTAAAGTGCTACTGTTGTTACATTGGAAGACAAAGATGAATAGATAGAACACTGGAAATTTAAGAGTAGATATGAAATGAGTATGAGTAATTTTAATAGTTGTGACTCAGTATTTTGGGACTTTTATCACAAAATTACATTATACATTAAACAACATTTCTGTTGTTTATAAACTAGTCAGTATACAAAACACTAATGAATTCATTGACTGATGATGCCATGCTTTCTGCTTCTATACCATACCATTTGGTTCTGTTGTTTTTGTCTTTTCTTCTCCTCTTATTCCTCTTCTTCTTTTGAGATAGAATCTTTCTAAGGGTCTTTATGCATAAGCTTCTCAAATATTGGGATTGCAGACATGTCCCATGACACCTAACTTAGATGTTGCTTGTGACTGTGTAGCTTTGCATAGGACATATGCTTAAAGGAATTAGAATATAGCAAAGAGCTGCAAAAGATTTCTTATTATTTGGCTCTTGACTCCTCTTGTTCAGGTTCCTGAGAGGTTTAGTGTAAGACCCAGGTTCAATGCCCAGCACACACATGACAGTTCACAACCATCTATAACACCAGTCCTAGAGGACCTGATTCCCTCTTCTGACCTTTGTGGGCACTGCATGTACATGGTGCACAGAAATACATGCCTGAAAAACACCCATATACATAAAATAAATATTTTTAAAGGAGAAGTTTTGACTTGGGTATAGGAACTCTCCTAAAATATTTCTACCCTAACCTGATGAATAGAACTGACCAAGCCATATCAAAAGCAGTATGGAAAAAGAGTGGTATCATGCAACCCTATTATTATTGATTCATTTGGTTATCTATAGATGCTCCAGCTAAAGATTTGCCCATAGTAATACTTGTAGAAACAGATTTTTTTTTCTGTTTTCAAATGGCTTTTAATCATGGAAATGGAGCTTGCTTTTAAAAAAGGAAAGAAATTACCTATAATCCCAGCCTCAGGAGACTGAAGCAGGAGGATTACAAGATTGAGACCACTCTGAATTACATAATGAGGCTCTGTCTAAAATTAAACAAAACAAAACAGTGTTATCCAATGTTGTTATACACTCCTGGCAAATCCCCTTTATCTTGAAGAATCATAGAATTCATCTGTGTTTAGTTTTTCTCTCCCTATTTAGGCAAAAGTGATATTTTCGGCCTAGTTTTGGGCCCAACAACAGTCAGTTCTCTTCTACTGGAGTGTGGTTACTGTAATACGGCAGCCTTCCAACTGCTTCTTCACTCTCCAGCAGCAGAACAAGCCGTTGCCAAATGAACTCATCTTTAAAAGAATTATGCCATAGTAACATGTTTCTTTTATTCAAGAGCAAATCAAGGCACTTTGTTTACTATAGAATGTGGGTAACACATAAATAATACTAGATTGTAATTCAAGGGAGGCCGAAATGTAATAGGTATAACGAATTTATCTGTCATGGCTTCAATTTGGTCCTCACCCCAAGGTCCTATGCATTGGAAACTTCATTTTCATTAGGGATTTTTTTTTTAAATGATGGTCTATAAATAGTATGACCTAGTGGGAAGTCATTAGGTTACTAGGGGGACTGTCTTCAAAAGTGATTAGGGTAGTTTTGTGGGAATCTGGCTACCTCTTAGGACCTGATTGCTATAAAAGAGCAAGACTTGATCCTTCCAAATTTCTAGGCTCATAATGAGATTTCTCCTTTTCTCATTCACTTCTCCTTCAAGATGCCATCTATCAGGAAGGCCCTGTCAAAGCCTGGCTGATGCCTTTGCCTTAAAGCTCCAAAACTGTGAACCAAGCAAACCTCATACCCTATACACAGATCTTTTGTTATAGAAACCAGTATTGGACTAATACAGCATTCATGGGCTTCACCAGAACATACAGATACATACTTCAATGCAATTATATTAGAAATTTCAAAATAACAGATAAAGCCAATTTAAAATTTGCAACATTACTAGACAACAAGGCAACTTAAATTGATTTTATCAATTATTCCAACTTTGGAATTTTACCTCCTTATTCAGTAAAATGAAAATAATATGTGATCTTTCTCCATTCTAGGATTAGAAAAAGCTATAATGTTAATACATGGGACTGGTAAGCACTCTGCAAAGTGATTTTCCTTCAGACCACCACACACCCAGAGACACTGCTTGTGTGATAGTTTGATTTAAGATTCTTACTGCCCCTTGAATCTTAGACGAATCATTCCTTTCATGCAAGTATAATGTTTTATTGTTTAAAAAGATTTCTAAAGCTTCTCTCTCACTGTGTTTTTTCCAATAAAATATAGTGTTTCCTCCACTCCAATTTGATTTCTGTCCCCACCCCCAAAATTCTTATTCTTATGTCCACTTAAGAAGTGAAATACCACACTTAAAAATACTTTAAGTATTTAAATGAAATGAATTTATTAACCTATTGGCATAGTTTTTATCACAACTTTTGCCCCTTAATAACAGCCTCTTTCCATTTTACATGGCCCAGGTTGTTTGGACCAACCTCCCTAGCTTGTCCTACAGTCTCTTGAACAGATCCTGCTTAAACGTGAATTAATAGTATATGTTCCATCTGTGACTTCTGCCAGAACGTCTTTGTTATGATCATGTGCTAGATTTCACATAACAAAGCTTTTGTCTTTCATTGAGATATAAACTACTTTTCCACCTGATTTTAAAAACCATACTGCTTCATGAGAACTATTTAAAATCTTCTCATCACCTATTTTTTATTCAACAAAATAAGTTAAGTTTGTTGATAATTACAACATATATGTTTCAAAGTATCATTGATGAACCTCCTCTCGAAGTCTTCCATTGAGCACCTTCATGTGCTTTTCAAGAACAATTCCTAACTATTCTCCTCCAAACACTTTGAGTTACCTATAAACGATGAGATGTAAACTATGTAATGGGAAACCAAGAAAGATCAAATATGTGATTAATAAAATGATTCAAAAACTTCTGATTCAAGGATGAGAAAGAAATGATTCATGCCATGATGGAACCCATTACTGTGTATGCTAACCTTAAATTTAATAAATACATGAATAAATTAATAAAATATATAACAGACTTGTATATGACTATCTAAATAATCTATAAGGACTAGATGAAAATAACAAATTTGTTGGAAGAGAGGAGAATTTTAGCTACTAGAGTAGTAGGAACATCAGCACTCAGTTACCAGGAGGATAGCCAAATGTACCGGATTTCTGAGAGAGAAACTGAGTAAGAAACAGGGTTTTCAGTGCTATAACCAGAGGCTTCCCATGCACACACCTAGATGTTAAATTTGTTGATTTAACATTTAATTGGTAACCTCACCGCTAGAAAATCAGCTTCCAAATTATGTTCTTTCCATCTGGTGAGGACTACAAGTGGACCTTGGCCTGCATAATCCTTTGAATTTTTCAATTACAATAACACACATCTATGTACTGAGTCATTGATAATTATCTGCAATATGAATTAAACATATAGGTAATCTCCCTCATGCAATATCTCTAAGATAGTAAAAATGACTTCTCAACTCCCATTTCTCAAGAACATACACAGGTAAAGAACATTTATGAATAGACAGCACTTGAGGAGAAATTTATCACATTTAAAAATGGAGGAATTACACAAAACCAACAAACCAGATTAAGAATTTCTTTCTTTTAATTGAAAAAAATATTTTCACACAATATATTCTGATCATGCTTTTTCCCTTTCCTAAATCCTTCCATATGCTCCCCACCTCCCCACCCACCCAACTCCACAGGCTTTATTTATCTCTCTCAAATGAACAAGAAACACACATACAATCACACTAAATCAGAAACCAAAATATACAAGCAAAGGACCAATAAGACAAAAAATGCCTAAACAAAGATATATGAGACAAAAAGTGTATAAAATATCATTGGGTTCTTTTTCTGTTGGCCATCTATTCCTAGGCATGGCAGCTACCCTGAAGTGTAGTTAAAATACCCATTGGACTCTATTGGGGAAGACTAATTTTTTCCTTTCCAAGTGAGTACCAATTGCAGATAGCTTCCAGATTAGGGGTGGGAACCTATGTCCACTTGCCTGTCTCAGTGCTGGGATCCCTTGTGACTCAAATCTGTGCAGGCCCTGTACATGCTGAAACAGTCTATGAGTTCATATGTGCATCAGTCCTGTTTTATCTGGAGGACACTTGTATCCTTGGAGTCGTCTATCACCTCTGGCTCTTACAATCTTTCTGCCTCCTCTTATACATAGCTCCATGAGCCCTGCAGGGAGAGTGTATAAAGACATCCCATTTAGGACTCTTTGCACATAATCTAGTAGTGAGTCTTTGTATTAGTTCCTATCTACTACAAGAAGAAACTTCTGCAGTGATGGCTTAGTGGGGCACTGATCTACAGGTATAGTGAAATGTCATTTGGAGTCATTTTAAACAGACAATAATATTTAATGTTCCCCTAGGACTATGGCATATCCAGTCTCAGGTTCTTGGCCACCCTAACAGTGTCAGGCAAGGGTTCCGGCTCATGGATCAGGCCTTGCAGTCAATCAGGAAGGGGTTGGATGATCACAATGTCTGTGCCTCTACTACACCAGCATATATCACAGGCAGATCACCATTGTCACTTGCAAGGTTTGTAGCTGGGTTGATGGTTACCTTTCTCCCCTGGTAGCATTCAGAGTACTTTCCAGTACCAAGAATGCTATTCTGTAAGGGAGAAGCCTCTAGTTAGGCATCAGCATGACTTCTCCATGTTTGATGACATAGGTAAGTGTTGTCTTCAGCAATAGGACCTTACCATAAGTTGTGGAGAGCAATCAATAGCCTTAGCAATAGCTTGAGATGTTTAAGGGTTTTCATGGGTTGGTCCACTCTGACCAAAGACTAAACTAGATATAACTCGCTCCTGGCACTGGAGGTTTCACTTGATAGCATAAGATGTCTAGTTGGGGTACTGTATCCTCCATTATATTGTGACCCCATTTCTTTCATATATGTATACATTTTAGGAAGCTTCTTCAGTATCAGGTTTCCATATGGGCCATCAAATGGACCTTAGAGCTAGTTGTCCCTCCCTATCAGATTAAGAATTTCTTGAGAAGGAAAAACATTACCTTCATGACTACAATATGTATAACTGGAATTTTCTTTCCTGTGACTTAAATCTATATTGGCTTTGCACATGAATGCACTTTAGTGTTTCACACTATAGCATCTTGGGAAGACATGGTAATTATGTAGACAATTTGATGACACGGTGGAAATCTAATACCAGACATAAACCAAGATAGAAAGGAAACATGAAAGAATGAATAATTTACTCTTTGGTTGGAGACTGGAAATTTCCTGGGGAAAATAGAAACTAGATAGAGTCCCATGGAGTAATTTGCAAATGCACAGGAAAGTAGAGGGGGTGAAGTGAACAATTTTGACAGATGGATTAGTGTATTCAAAGTCATGAAAGCAAAAGTAAGAATGGCAGGAGGTTCAGAAGGTAGCTCAGTCCTGCAAGCACAAGGGCCTGAGTTTTAATTCCCAGCACCATGCAGAAACATTGGCATGGTTGCATGAGCCTGTAACCCCAGCATTGCATGGCCAGAGACAGGTGGATTGAGGGAGTTAGCTGGTCAGCTACCTAGACAAGAAACCCTATCTCAAGACAATAAGGTGGAAAGCAATAAGGGAAGACACTTCATGTTGTACTTTGGCCTCCATATTTATACACATGGACATGCATACCTACACTTATGTGCATGCAACACACACATACAAAACACTTAACAAATATCACACATGCATGCTTGCATGCACACATACAAACTCACACAAAGCATGGTATATTTTAGGGTATGAAAGTAGCTCTGCACAAATAAAATGGAATATAAATGATGTTATAATATGGTTAAAGTTGATAATTCTTTTAATATTCAGTCCAGTCTTGTCAATGTATTATTCAATTGGACTTGCTTGGGTGTAATTTTGCATCAGCGTTCGTCAAGGATATATTGTTCTATTATAGTTTTCTTTTAGCAACTTTCTTGGGCCTTCCTATCAATGTAATACTGACTTCAAAGAATTAATTCAGGAGCATTCTTTCTTTGTATTTGTAACTTTATGGTACTGTGAAATTCTTGAACTGATTAAGTTGTAAAAGTAAAAATGTCATTTAGCCCATGTTTCTGGAATACAGTCCAAGACCCTCTGAGCTCGTTGGTTTGGACATCTAACAGGTAGTAAAGAGTCGAAGACTTATGTGGCACATCAAAAGCCTTGCCTCATAAGTCAGGATGTAAAATCAGAGTATGGCTGGGGCCCCTGAATCCTCTATGCCTGGCAGAATTAATCAGTTAAGGTGTCTTGTCCTGGGTGCCTCCTTCTTCAGAAGTTTTGGATTGCTGAGTCCATTCCGTTGCTTTAACAAAAAACTCTGAGCAAAAACAACTTGGTAAGAGAATGGGTTTATTTGGCTTACACTTCCAGGTTACAATTCCTCATTGAAGAAAGTCGGGGCAGGAACTCAAGGTAAAATCTGAAGCCAGGAACCATGGAGGAAAGCTGTATGCTGGCTGGATCTCTGGCTCACTCATTCATGCTTAACCAACTTTTTTTTTTTTTTTGGTTTTTCGAGACAGGGTTTCTCTGTGTAGCTTTGCGCCTTTCCTGGAACTCACTCTGTAGCCCAGGCTGGCCTCGAACTCACAGAGATCCGCCTGCCTCTGCCTCCTGAGTGCTGGGATTAAAGGCGTGCGCCACTACCGCCCGGCCCAACTTTCTTATACAGCCCAGGGATGGTGCCACCCACAGTGAGCTGGGCACTCATGAAACAATTGATAATCAAGACAATCCCCTGAAGACATGTCCAGAGGCCAATATGACCCAGGCAATTCATCAATGGTGGTTCTCTTCTCAGATGATTCTGGGCTGTGTCAAGTTGACAAGGACACTGAGCCAGTGTTTCTGCTAATTATAAGTCTGTTTGTAATTTCTACTGCATGATTTAATCATAGTGTAATTTTGTAGAAATGTATCATTCTAGCTTAGATTACTGAATTTGATGACATATAAACATTAAGATTATAATCCTTTCTCTTATCAAACAAGTTGTAACAGCTCCTTAGCCAGACTGACTGAAAAAGAAAGATGGAACAATTACTTAAAAAATTTATTATTTTAGGTCTCTTGAGAAGATGACTCAGTGAATACAAGTGATTGCTCTGCACGCATGAGAATCTGAGTTCAGATCCCCAGAACCCACAAAAAAAGCCAACTGTGACAGCACACCCATCTCTAACTCCTGCCTAGGAAAGTGATAAGAGACTCATTGGCAAATCAATATAGACAAAACAGTGAACTCTAGGTTCAGTGACAGACCCTTCCTCAAAACTTAAGGTAGAGTAGTGATTGAAGAAGTCATCTCATGTTAGCCTCTGGCTTCAACACACATATGCACACAAATGTGCACACAGATGTACATACACACACACACACACACACACACATTTTAAGTTTTTTTCTTTATAAATATTTAAATATGTTATATAAATATAAGAATTTCCCTTTTAAAGCTGAATTACTGCATTTCATATGTTTTAGTATATTGCAATTTTTTCTAAATTTTTTTCTAATTTCCATTTCAATGTATTTATTTATATGTTGGTTAAAATTTTGTCACTACATTTACTTAGATATAGATTTTAGTTTTTCTTGTGTCATTAATTCTAATTACATTCCATTCTGAATATTAAAGATGTATCACATGATTTCAATGTTTCCTCACTCATTAAACTTGTTTTGTGTCAATATTTGGTTATTTCTAGAGAGTGTATCACATGTACTTGAGAAAAATGTATATTCTGCTATTGATGGCCAACAGCATTGTTCAAGGCCTCCATTTCCTTACCATTGCCTTCTGTGAATCAGAAAGTGGGTCTTTGCCAGACAATTAATCTGCCACTGTCTAGTCTTCATGTTGGATTACTAGCCCCCAGAACTGTGAGAAATAAATTAATGCCATTAGCTACCTATTCTATAATATTTTTATAGGAGTTTAAAAAGACTAAGACAAGAACCTAACCCTCTTATATTTAAGTAATATATGGTAAAGAAGCATTAATCTATGATCATTTTGTTAATTGTTTACTTTGATTTTTTTAAAAGATTTGTTTTTATTATTTTTAATATGTAAGTTTGTGTGTCTACACATGGCTAGAGGCATAGGATCCCCTGGAGCTGAAGTTACAGATGGTTGTGAGCCACCTGGTGTGGGTGCTAGGAATTGAACTATGATCCTCTGGAAGAGCAGATAATTACATGGCTTAAACTGCTGAACCATCTCTCCAGCTCCTTGCTAAGTTTTTTATATTAGTATCTCTTATCTTATTCCCTTACTGCCTTATAAAAATCTTGGTGTTTACAAAGTTTTATGTAGCAACATGTGAGATTCCTTTTTCATTTCTTTTTAATGTATGTTCTATTCCTTTTTGATCTACACAAACTATCCAGAAGCTATAACCTTGTATATTTCAAAATTGATAATACATTAGGTGCAATTGTATACAAAGTTTATAATCCTTGGTAGCCTTACATTTTATATTGTTGATGTCACAGTTCATTGCATCTTTATCTATTGTGTATGAAAGAACATTCGTTTATAGTTATTTTACTTTAAATGTTATTTAAAATAAAAGTGGATTTATGACTCAAAATTACAATAATTTAGATTTTTATATTTTTCCATATTGCTAACTTTGCTAAAGGAGTTCGTTTCATCTCTTTTTGGTTTACTCTCTAGAAAGCTTCGATTTCAGGGTCTCCATTTATCCCTTCTCCTTGAGAAATAATTAAATTCATCAGATTTTTAAAATCTGGCAACATCTTAATTTCTCCTTGATTTTGTTTCCTAAATTACAACTGACAATTTACCTTCTTTCGGCATTTTAATTACGTAAATCTCTACCACCTTCTAGTTTGTAAAGATTTTGCTAAGAAATTTGTTTCTTGTAAAGGCTAAACATACATAGTTAATTTTCTCTTGTTGGCTTCTGAACATTCTCATTGGTTTTGATTTCTACAGTGTAATCATTATTTGTTTTAATATGGATCTCTTTAAATACTTCTCACTTAGAATTCACTGAGATTCTTGTATTTCTATGTCTACATTTTACTTAAATTTTGGAAATATTGACCTATTATTTCTTCAGATATGTGCACATCCACTTTCTTTTTATCCCAGAATGCCTATAACGGGCATACTGGTCTGTTTCATTAGGAGGATACCTTTAGGCCTTGCTTCCTTTTTTTTTTTCTTTTTGGGCTTTGGGTTTTAGGATTTTCATTGACCTGTATTCATTTTCTCTTATTTCCTTTGCCTGATCAAGTATACTATACCCTCCAGTAAAGTTTGTTCACTTAGATATTGAAACCTCACTTACAGAGTCTCTGTTTGCTTCTTTTAGATAATTGTATCTCTGTTGTGGTGTTCTCATTGAGTTCATATATGGTTGTATTGATTTTGTTTACTTGCCTGCTTATGCTCTTCTTTAGTTCACTGAAAATATTTGGCATTTATTTTATAGTGTTTGAGAAGTAATTCAGAGCCTTGTTTCTTTAGTTTCTGTTTCTGGAGATGCATTTTGTTGATTTGAATGGGACATTTCCCTATTTCTGTAGGCTTTCTTATCTTTACTTGAGAATTTGGCACCTGATAAAATGTTGGCTCTCCTAGGTTTGTATACTGACTTTAGGCACAGAAAGGTCTTCACTAATCAGCCAGAGATAAAGGTGCAAGGACCCCTCAAACTTTTCCCAGGGTTTCATCTTGCTTCATTCCTGAGTGTTTTACCATTTCCCTCTTGAGCATGGTTGTTTTTTAATGTCTTTATTTAAGAGTTTCCTGTCTTTTTCTGTTGCATCCTTCTGTCTTTATTAGGTCTGCAGCTTCCCAGAAGTTTGCTCTTGTGCAGCAGTGCCTACCATTTCTTTCAGCAGCCTCTAACCTGGCAGATCGTATTTGCAGCTATCCTAATCAGCACTCCAAGTTAAGCAAGACAGAGTCCAGTTCCTCTAGCAGTTCCCAGACAAGTAAAGAGTATTACCAGGAATTTATAGCAAATTCTACTCTTTCCTTCTTATCCTGAGGAACGACTTAAAAATTGAGTCTCCTGATAGTGCCTTGCAGGGCAAAGTTCAGCAAACTACCATGACATTTTCTTCAATGGTGAATACAACTTTTGCTTAGTTAGGCATGTACTTGGTTGCTATATCTTCTTAAGTAATTAATAATGTTCTTATAAAACTATTTTAGTATATATATTGTTGTTAATTTAGCATGTTTATTGAAAAAAGTGAGGGGCTACAAGGTATTATTAGCCTATGAACTTGATGAAAAGACCTACGACTTCATTCCATTTTAGTGGTTATAGCATTGTTCCATTGTACAGAAACATCACATTTTAATTATCCATTAATCAGTTGATGGACATTTATATTGGCTCATCTTTTGCATATAATAAGTTAAAAAATAATTATTTTCAAGGTTTTTTATGAACACACATTTTCATCTTTCTTGGGCATTATTTCCAGGCAATATGGTAATTCTTTTCTGTTTGCTTGCTTGTTTTTGTTTGGGAAGATTTTGATGTTTTTTATTTAGCTTTTTGAGAACTGCAAGCTGTTTTCTGAAGTGGCTATACCATTTTACTTTGTCATCAGGCCAAAAATGCTGATTAATCTACTCAGAAGACATATGTAAATAATATGTATATCAATGGAAACAGCAGAAGGTATCCATTTAGTTTCATCTAAATGTTCATTCAAAATCATTGTAAAAGTGACCATATGGCCCATCTCCAGGCTCTGACAAATGATACAGCACAGAAAACAACAAAGACAGACATATACAAATAATATGAAATCATCTCATATTTTTGTGAAACCATTTTAAGTCTCAACATACAAAGTAGTTACATATGCTACTCCATTTATTTTCTTTTCCATTGGCTTCTTAGAGACCCCTAATTTCTCCAGGTGTACATAATACCAAGAGAGGTAACAGGAGGTGTCAGAAAAAAAATGCAGCATAGAAGATGAGAAACTCCAGGCTCCAAACTTCACTCTCCTATCAAATCCACAGATGATTATAGGAAATTCACAGCCTTTTTCTAAATCATACTTCCCTATGTATCAAATGCACAGAGCTGAACTGTAAGATCTACCCTGAAATTCTTCCAGAACTACAGTGTATGGTTCTGTTTCCTTACTCATTTAGTCATTCAATATATGCTTGTTTGTTGCTATGTGACAAGGAAAATATTTGCAGATAAACTTGAGAATGCACAGCTTACTCGATCATATTTTTAAACAGGTAGCTCATGAGGCAGAAATAATAGTTGATGATGAGAAGACAACCAAGGCTAGAGTGCTTTAGGTATTGGATGCTCATAACCTAAATTAAGACAGGATATGAAGACAGGTATTTTTAGTAGTTGGGAAGGAAATACCAATTAGGATAGGATTAGTTCATGGAGGAACTCCATGTGTCTCTGTGTCTCTCTTACAAGCATTTTGTTGAAGACTGTTTCCCAACACTTCCAAAATATATTAGTAATGTCTTAAGAATTACCCTACGTCAAAATATTTCATAGCCTTTAACTACAAAAAAAAAAGAAAAAGAAAAAAGAAACGTGACCTGTAGTACTAGAAACAGCTCACTAAATGTGTTGGAAATATACTGAATTAATTAGAGGGAAAAATATATCTTAAATGTTACCTTTGCAGGTTACTCTGAATAAACACCACACAGCTGGACTGAATGGATTAAGGATATGAGAAGGCAAATATACTTATAACTAAGTCAATGCTACTGTCATCACTCAATTATAACAATATGAAACTACACGGAGAAATCATATTAACATTTCATTTATCTTTATCTTGTACAATATATTTTATTATTTTGTGGTTTTAATCTAAAATGTCTCCTGCAGACTTACAGTTGAAGGTTTGGTCCCTAATGCAGCAATGGTCAGTGGTAGAACTTTAGACAAATGATTGGACCGTGATTGGTCTGATTTACTCAGTGCATTCATACACTGATATGTTCATAATTGAACAGACTACTCAAACATGGAAGCCAAAGGGATTGGGGACTGGTTGAAGGAATAAGTCACTGCCTTGAAGGATATACCTTATCCCTAACCTTCCTTCCTTCCTTCTTGTCTACCTGGATGCCATGAGGTGAACAGGCTTATTCCACTATGCCCTAACTATCATCATTCTCTGACTCACTACAAATCTAGAAACATAACATCCAAGCAATCATAGACTAAAGCATCTGAAAGCACAAGCCAGAATAAGGCTATTATGATTCAATCTGCCACCCAAGGCTTATTTATTGAACATGCTTCTCCAGGTGATGCCAGTATTTCAGTTTATAGCATCTTTAGTACATGCAACTTAGTTGGCAGAAATGGGTCACTAGGGTCAGGACTTTGAAAGTAATAGCTAGGCCTCTGGTTTCAGAATTCTTTCTGCTTCCTGGTATGTCTGTACTAAAGCTCTCTAAAACTGTGAGCCAAACTATATCTTTTCTTTTTTAGGATGTTTCTGTAAGATATTTTGGTCACAACAACATGAAAGTACTTCATACTAAATAATTTTCCATTAAACTTATTTTCTAGTGTGTTAGGGTAAAGCAAAAAAATATAAAAACAAACCCTAAACTAATATAATAATATGCTCTTATTATATTACTTTTTATTTGGTTTATTTTCAAATGTATGGGTATTTTGCCTGAATGTGTGTCTATGTACCACATGCATGTCTGGTGTCCAGAGAGGCTAGAAGAGGACACCAGATCCCCTGGGGTTGGAGGTACAGACAGTTGATAGCTGCCATGTGAGTAATGGGATTTGAAGCCAGGTTCTCTGGAAGAAGAGCCAATGTTCTTACCTGCTGAACCATCTCTCCAACCCCTGTATAACCACTTAGTATTTATTTTCTCAATGGAGGCATTTGAACTTCTGTCTTTGAAAGCAGAGATTAAATTTTTCAGTGAACACTCACAAATATGATCTGAATAAAATATCTGTTTTCACAATTGATCAAGATTACTGGAGGAGGATGGGGTAAAAGACACTAAATGACTGAGAAGAGTTGCTCATCTGGAAAGTATGCATAGTAAAAAGAAATATAAACAACACAAGTTTAACAAGAACATATTCCCTCAAATGCCAAACAGGTGTTTCCCGTGACTGAAATTCTGAGGAATGTGAATGTTCAAGAATCAACTTTTTAAAAAGGCAGATGATAACATTGCTGGTTTAGCATATAAAATGATCCAGACAAAGAAGTGATATACAAGCCACCCATAAAACACTATGAGTCAGAGGCACACAACAGAAAAGTAGGAGAAATATCTTAGGAAGATGTTCTTTATAATTTTTGAAGATGTATTTCCTCAAATCATAAAATCCTAGAGCCTTGTTAAGCATTACTCTTACCCATCCTGATGACAAAAAAAAATGCACTTAACTACAGAGCCTCTACAAAGAAGCTATCTCATGGTATAAAAAATACATCACAAATAGTGAGTATTAAACTTTGGAGTAAAAAAAAAGTGAGTTCAATCTCAGCTAAGCATAGCAATATACATAGACTTTTTTAAAAGAGTGAAAACAGGTAGAAAATGGAAACATAAGAAAGCTAGTACATTTTTACTGAGGTCAGAGAAAATTGGCTTTAAAACAAGGAGTATTAACAAAGGTTTTTTTTTTTAAGAGTTATTTCATTACTAAACAACTCAGTTTATCAGGACATCATAACAACTCAAGCACTCAAGAAGGAGAGGCAGAGGATTCTAAGTTTGAGGATAGCCTGGGCTACATACCGAGACATTGTCTTAAAACCCACCCCAAAGTAAAAAATAAATATACAGATAAGATGGTACAGAGTATGTTGTATAACAGTGTTATTGGAGTACAAATGAATAAAATCATATATCTAGAGGAGTCTAAGATACTTTTAAATTAGACATTGATCTCCTAAATAAGCAAGTATTTTCAACTGAACAAAGGTTATCCAAATTTGAGGATGCAACCAAATATTTGTAAAATGGGAAATTTATAGTATTAAGTGCTCAGAAATTTAAAAGATTAAAAATAATTCTCTAAATTTATACAGAAAGAAACAAGATAAGGTCAGACTAGTTATAAAGATAAAAACAAATGAAAGGAATACAAGTTAATAAATTTAATATAAACCATTTTAAAAGTAAAGTTTGTTTGTTTGGATAGTTTAAAGATGAAGTCATCCTGATACTCCTGGATTGGATGACAGCCTACGACCTGTTGCCTGCTTTTGATTCAGTGAAGTAGAATAAGAGTCAGAATAAGAAAATTGGTTTCCCCAGACTGCAACCCACAGCTACAGGGAGGAACCTAGAAGAGACGCATGGATCGCCCAGCGAGGGAGAAATGGATGAGAACTACATGGGCTGACTAGGAGTGAGGGGGAGGAAATCGGGGGCGAAGGATGGAGGATGAGAGTGTAAGGGAGCGGGAGATTCGAGCTGGAACAGGGACAGAGAGAGAGAGAGCAAGGAAGGAGATAACATGATAAATGGGGAAATCATGGGAATAGGGAGAAACAGAGTGCTAGGGAAATCCCGGAGAGTCCACAGGGATGAAACCACCTTAGACCACTGGAAATAATTGATAGGGTGCCTGAATTGGCCTGATCCAGTGATCACATGGATGAATACCCTAACTGCCACCATGGAGCCCTCATCCACTGACTGATGGAGACAGATGTGGTTACCGGGTGGAGCTCCAGGAGCCCAATCGATGGGAGACAGGGGGCCCTCTATGAGCAAGGGACTAAGAGATCATGATGGGAGGGTGTACAGAGATGGCCAGCCAAACTAGTGGAGACACATGAACTATGGACCCATAGCTGAGAAGCCCCCATGGGCCCTCATCCAGAGACAGATGGAAGCAGATGCAGAGATTCACAGCCAGGCACCAGGCAGAGCTCCAGGAGTCCAACTGATGAGAGAAAGGAGAGATTCCATGAACAAGGGACATTGAGATCATAAAGCCAGCCAGGCTGGTGGAAATGCATGAACTGTGGACCAATAACCATGGTACTGAACTGGGCCCTCTGGAAGCTTGAGACAGCTGTTTGGCTTGAAGTGTTTGAGAGCCCCCAGGCAGTGTGATTGGGATCCGTCCCAGTGCAGGGGCTGACTCTTTGGAATCCAGTGCCAGTGGTGGGACACCTGGGGCAGTCTTGGCGCAGGGAGGAGGGTCTTGTCCTGCCTTGGCTGACAGTGCCAGGCTCCGGAGACTCTCCATGGGAGATCTTGTCTTGGAAGAGGTGGGAATGGGGGGGTGGGTTGAGGCGGGGAGCTGGCNGGGCGGGAGGAGGGAGGAGAGGGGGATCTGAGGTTGGTATGTAAAAGGAGTGGAAAATCTTTTTAATAAAAAAAATAAAAAATAAAGCAAACAAACAAAAACAGAAAATTGGTTTCCATTCCAAAGACGAAAAAAACTTTGGAATTAAAAATGGGCACAAAAGTTCAGGAAGGACCTAATACAATGATAGCAGGTGACTTCAGCACCCAAATATCAGTAGTACATAGGTAATCTATACTAAACATCAACAATTAATTTCATAATTAAATTACAGCACATATCAAATGGACTTAATGGGTATACATAGAAAATTCCATCCAAAAAATATAGAATATCCATTCTTTTCAGAAGCCCGTAGAACCTCCAAAATGCACCAAATTGTAGTTCACAAAGCAAGTCTTAACAAATACAAAAAAAGAAATAATTTTTGCATTGTATTATACATTTTACATTGTATTATATAACAATAATAAACTTGAATCAATGGCAAGCCAAATTAGAGAAATTACACAAATACTTGAAGACAGAAAACACACTGTTGAATGACAAGTATGTGATTGAAGAAAACAGAATGTAAAAATTCCTAGAACTAAATGAAAATGATAGGACAAATTATTGGAACCTGTGGGAGAGAGCTAGGGCAGTTTTAAGAGGAAAGTTCATAGCCATGAGTGCTTATATTGAACAGGCAGACCCACAGCCAAATATTAGGTGGAGCTTGGGGAATTCTGCAGAAGAGGGGGAGAAAGGGTGGTAGGAGCCAGAGGGGTCAAGGACATCACAAGAAAACTCACAGAATCACAAACCTGGGCTCATAGAGGCTCACAGAGACTGAACCAACAACCAGGGAGCCTGAATGGGACTGACCTAGGCTCTCTGCATATATGGGACAGTTGCATAGTTTGGTCCTCTTATGGGACTTCTAAAAGTGGGAGCAGAGGATGTCCCTAACACTTTTGCTGGCTTTCAGGACCTTACTCCTCATACTAGGTAGCCTTGCTGAGCCTCAATACATGGGAAGGTGCTCACTCTTACTGCAACTTGACATGTCCTGTTTTGTTGATATTCATAGAAGACCTATCCTTTCCTAAACAGAAAAGGAGGAGTGTATTGGAGGGTGGGAACAGAATGGGGATGGGGGTGAGGCACTGGGAAGAAAGGAGGTAGGGGAAACTGCAGCCAGGGTGTAAAATAAATAAATATATAAATAAAGTTATTAAAAAAAAGAAAAAGCAGAGCGTTTTTAAATGAATAACCTGATGATCTACCTCACAGTCTGAGCAAACTACAACAAGCCAAACCAAAAAGCAGGAGATGGTGAGAAATAACACGGTGTGAGCAGAAAGTAATGAAATGGGGAATGAAAGAACACATAAAATCAACAACAACAACAAAAAGAGTTGATTGTTTGAAGAAAGAAACAAGATTGACAAACTATTAACTAAACAAACTTTAAAAAATTAATAAAATTGAAGAAATGAAAGAGGACTCCATAGAAGGTTTCAAACTTTGTTAGAGATCATTTAGGGGGTATTTGGAGAATTTCTATTCCAAAAATGCTGAAAAATCTAAAAGAAGGGAATAAATTCCTACAAATCTCATACCCATTTCTTCAATAACACCAAAGAAATACTGTCTCCTAGAAAAGGAAATCTCAGGACCTGACAGATTTGCTGCTGAGTTTAACTGAACCTTAAGAGAAGAGCTCCTCAAATTCTCTTAGCAAAAGGAGAGAGAAGAAACACTACCAAAGTGATTTCCCCAAAGCCAGTATTATCCCACAATCAAAACTAGATAAAGACAAATTAAAAGAGAATACCATGTACCAAAAGAATCCTGTATCTTATCACAGATGCGTGCACTCGGTGCTTGTTGCTACATGTTGTGTTAACTTTTCCTAAGAAGATGTAAACACATGTGTATCCACCAATTTCAGCAAGGTTCCATGTGCCTAACCAATGAGTTTTTTGGACTTACTTACAGAGCATGAGTGAGGTGTCCTGAGCACACTATGCCAGAAACATAGAGGAACATGTTTAACTCCTTCCTCAATGTCAGAATTTGTTGAATAACAATAAATTTACAAATGTAGCAGTTTTAATGGCAGCAATTTGCCAGATGGTCCTTACCTTGGTAATTTGGCTACAAGTTATTTTATTCTATTCTGAATTACTAATTCTTATATCACTTATGACACACTGATGTGGGTTACAGAATGACAGTTGCAACTTCAGTCCTTGAAACATACACACTGCCTGTCAGATACCAGGTCAGCGTGGTGATATCATCACACTGAATGATGTCCACCTTGCAGAGTCCGAGTGAGAGTTCCACCCTTTCCCTGATCTGGCATGGTTCTTGGGCCTAGTTTTCCCAATATGACCTTGACACATTAATGTGCTCCTACAGTCTGAATTCACCACAATAAATTCATAGGCTAGCATCCTTTCTACTCCCAGAAATGTCATTTATCAGTCTGTGCTACATGGTTAGTGCTTGACAGATGGAAGTGTCTGAACAACTACCAACAGGCTCAGTCATCCTC
>LZPO01027365.1:170240-183182 GCA_001675575.1 Neotoma lepida
CTTCGCATTGTTTGCCTGCATCTTCTTCAGGCCTTTCTTGTTGTGCTTCTTGGCAAAGCGCATGTTCCTCAGGAACTTGGGGTCCACCCCCTTAAGAGATTCGTATCTTTGTGACCTGGGTTTCTTGATGCCATTTCTGTGCTGTTTTCGGGACTGGTTGTGTGTGGTGTGGTTCTTGGACTTGGCCATGTCGGAACGGTAACCAGCGGCTCTCCCCACTTTTCGTTTTCTATACATTCTAGCATCTCTCAAGATCACTTGCAGTTTAGAGAGGACATCAAGGAGTAATATCTGGACTCCCCCATGAGGGTACTGTGACCCTTTCCTCCTCTAGCTACCAGAGAATGTCAGTAGCTCTATTACCACAATCATATGAATGTGTTGTTCTGCCCATGGCTAGTAAATCTCTAAGATGGGAAAGAGGTAAACATTCTCAGAGGAAAAAAGTCATACTGCAACACTGCACTAGTCTATAACAAGAACATGGAATCAGCTTAGAAATCCAACAATAGGTAAATGGATAAAGAATATGTGGCATGTATGCACAATGGAATTTTATCCAACCATGAAGAAAATTGAATACAGAGGAAAATCTATGGACCTGGCAAATACTATACTAAATGAGGTAACCCAGACTCAGAGATGCAAACACTGCATGTTCTTTCTTGTATGTTGAGATTAGCTTTAACTGTATATGTAATACATATATATATATACATATATATATATATATAATACATAGTATATGTATGAGACTATGGAAGGACATTCAGATCAGGCTGTGCCCAGCCCTAAGGAGAACATGCTACAGACTAATAAATCCTTTATTCCAGGAAGTAGAAAGGATTCGTTTTTGTTTTGTTTTGATTTTGTGAGACAGGGTTTCTCTGTATACCCCTGGATGTCTTGCAACTCACTCTATAGACCAGGCTGGCCTTGAACACACAGAGATCTGTAAACGGAGGTGGAGCCTTTTGTCTCAACCAGCCAGTCCCAAATAATCGCACAGAAACTTATATTAATTACAGAATGCTTGGTCAAAGGCTCAGGCTTATTACTAACTAGCTCTTACACTTAAATTAATCCATAAATCCTATTTATGTTTAGCCATGTAGTTCATGGCTTGTTATCTCATTTTCTATATGTCTTGCTTCCTTGGTGGCTGGCTGGAGTATGCCCCAACTCTGCCCTTCTTCATCTCCATCTTTAGTTTGATAGTACCGCCTAACCTTATTCTGCCTGGCTATTGGCCAAAACAGCTTTATTTATCAACCAATGAGGACAACACATATTCACAACATAAAGAAAGGCCATCCCATAAGAAATATCCAGCTGCCTCTGCCTCCGAAGTGCTGGGATTAAAGGCTGTGTACCACCACCGCCCAGCAGTAGAAAGGATTCTGTCATTTACACTTAGTAGAATAGGCATATGATCATATCAAAATCGTACCAGGAAAACCAGGTCTGACACTTTATAGGGTACACCAGTCAATAAAAAAAGGTGCAACTCCCTCAATGGGACCCTCTAAGGAAGACATATAACACTCTGATGTCTGCACCAACCTGTCATGTGGCAACACTGTGTGTGAATATATTATTTTAAACACATAGGATGCAACATAAATAAACATTAAATACTTGACAATAAGTAACATAATTCAATCACAAAAGACCATATATATGACTACACTCATATGAAGTTCTCAGAACAGATCTAGAGAGACAGAGTCAGCATAATGGTTTGTGAAACTGCATACACTGACACTTGATGAATTTACAATTACGTCTTCTTGATGGACGGTTCCCTTCATCATTATATAAGGATCTTCTTTGTCTCTTCTGAATGATTTTTGTATAAAGTATATTTTGACAGAAATCAATAACTATTTCTTCTTATTTTCAGATACAATTAGTTTGTAATTTCATTTTCCAACCTTTAGTTTCAGCCTGTGTAATATCTTGGCTGATGAAATGGGTTTCTTGGAGACAAAAAACAGGTATTGTAATCCAGTCAGCCACTCCATATCGTTGAATTGGGTAATTGAGACCGTGTACACTTGGGTTATTATTGGAAAGCATAATAATTCTTGTTATTTTGCTGGTTTTTGTCTGTTGTTTTAAACAATCTGTTCTTTGTTTTCTTCCTTATTCATCTAGGGCTTTGATGGATTACTGAATTGTCTTCAGTTCTTTCCTAATACTCATGCTTACCTGTGCTTTCATGATTGTGTTCTTTTGTTCTTCTTCTATTGTTCACTTTACTGGCTTGATAAGATTTAATTATTATAATTCTAAATGAATATTTTTGAAAATATAATGAAGGTATTAAAATAGCTTCAACTTTCAAAAAATAATAAGAATATTATTTGCATCAATGAAAAAGATTTGATATTTTCTATTTCTCATTGGTACATCTGTTCTAGTAGACCTTATAATTTCACTTGTTTTCGTGGTGGTAGTGTCTTTTGCTTCTAGATATAAGATTCACGTAAGCATCTTTTCTAATGCCAGGCTCGTTTTGATAAGCTTCCTCAATTTTTACTCACATTTCCATTTGTTTCTCCTTCATTCTTGAAGGATAGCTTTACTGGTTATAGTATTATTGGTTACCAGTCTCTTTCCTTACAGATCTTTGAATAAATCATTCCACTTTGTCCTGTTTTGTAAGGTTTCTGGGGATAAACATCCTGAGTCTAATGTGATTTTCTCTTGAAGAATATATAATTCTGTTCATCTTTTACTTTTTTTAGAATTCAAATTTTACTAGTTTAATAGCTAGAGAGATGGCTCAGTGGTTAAGAGTACTTGCTGCTCTTTCAAGTTTGGTTCCTAATATCCACAGCAGGTGTCTCATCAGCCTGCAATTCCAGCTTCAGGATCTGATACCCTATTCTGGTCTCAGTGCAGCCATTATGGAAGCCATATGAACCAATTATACCACACCTGAATATACATCTAAAGGACTACAAGTCAGCATCCTACAGAGGTAACGCACATCTGCATTTACTCCTGCATAATTCATAACAAGTAAGAAATGGACCAGTCTAGATTCCCATCAACAGATGAATGGATAACAAAAATATGAAATGCATACAAACTGGAATTTTATTCTGTAATAAAAAATGAAATAATGGCATATCCAAGAGATAAATAAAGCTAGAAATCACTGTTAAAAAGAATAAGGTATATTGACCCGCTGGAGTGTGTGAAGGGACTAGTCCTTTGGAATGATAATTGCAGGTTCTCAATGACTCGGGGCAACAACAGAATATCCAAGAGGAGTTTTGATGAGGGTGTACCAGAAACCAGAGACCTTGAACCAGACCAATGACTCATTGAAATGAACATTGTGTGGGTGGGGCTGATTGGACAAAAGGGTGTACTATATGACACACCATCGTTCCCAATGCCATTAGGATGAATGAAGAGGTGTTGGAAAGATGGAGGAGCGCGTTGGGTTTTTTGTTTGTTTGTTTTGTTTTGTTAATTAATCTTAGGGAGCATACTGCAGGGGTGAGGAGGGGCTGGGAGGTAATCGGGATTGGGGTGCATGATGTGAAATTTCCAAAGAATCAATAGAGAATTATGTTTAATAAATAAATTTCCTGTAAAAATGCCATATTAAAAAAGACAGATATGACAGGTTTTCTCTCAGAGTCTAGTTTTAGACTTATATGTTTGTGCATGCATACGTATGGAAGGGAAATTCATGGTAGTAGAAAGAGGACCATGAGATAAGAGGAAAAAGTCATTTAGAGAGGGTACAGAGAGAGGAATAAACACGACATGAAAGCAGAAAGAAGGAGGACTGTTGTGCGGAAAGAAGGGGATCAGCAATGGGGGACAGAGGTGGTAGGGCAAGGAAGTGTGTTGGGTAAAGAAGAGCAAAGTATAGTAACATGTATATGAAAAATTCTCTAATGAAAAGAATATGGCTCGGTGCTTAAGACCTCTGGGTGCTCTTCCAGAGGCCCTAGGTTCAATACCCAAGACCTACACGGTGCCTCACAACCATCTGTAACTCCACTTCCAAGTGATTTGACATCCTTTCTTGGCTGCTGTGTGCACCAGGCACTAACATGGTACACAGACATGTATGCAGGCAAAGTGCACACACACATACACACACACATACACACACACATACACACACACATACACACACACAAACACACACACACATACACACACACATACACACACACATACACACACACAAACACACACACACACACACGTGCACATGCATACGCACCCTATAAAATAAATAAATTTTCAAATTCTTCTAATGCTTCTGTGTCAATTTACACATTGAACTTTTTACTATACATATTTTATTATACCCCTAATGATAAGATCCTGAAAGGCAGTATCTTGAAAGGTATTTATTGAACTGATGAGTGAATGCACAAATTCATATGTGTTATGTTATTCAGAAAAAACTTTATAAAATATATGACATTTAATTGGATATCATCTATTTATACTTTACCTTAGTATGGAAACTGAAAATGCATCCTGACATTTTGATTGGCTGGAAGAGATTCTTCTAAGTTACTTTTCTGCTCTAGTACCTTGATAGAATAGGGCATGATTCACCCTGGTCATAAATTCCAGAGATTTACTCAAAGGACTTTGGCCCTTAGGACTCATTATCCAGTAAAGTGATCCATTATTGCATAGCCTGACTTCAACTTCATTTTCCTCAACAAATAAACTATTGATGACCTTTGGTCTTTTCCTGTGGTAGTTTTAACCTGGGTGGCAACAACCTTAAGCAGCCTTCGCTGCTCTTACCCCACTACCGGCCCTTCTCTGGTTCTCATTACTTTGAACAGAGTCTTTAAAAAGTGTTTCCAATTCATATCCAGGTTTTCCTGGACTTAAGGAAACTTTAGGAGTGTCATGCACATGTTTTACACTTCCTTGCTTTATGATAAAGATACAATTATTATTTCCCTTCTCAGAAACCCTTTTGTATTTAGAGTTGAATTGTCTACCATGTACATATTTAGTGATCATGAAATATCTTTGTGCTCCCTTCCAAGCCCACATGAAATCATGTGAAACTATGATACTGGTTGTCACCAATAATAAACAGTAAATCTAAATTAAGCTCCAAGCCAAAGTACTATCTGGTTCTACCAAATTTCTTCTGCTATTGCTAGAGAGTGCTTTCATAGCATGCTACAGCCTCTGTCAGCCTAGGTCTTTGAATGTGGCAGAAGACTTGCTGAAAAGGGTTGACATAAAACTTGAACTACACGCAGATTTTGTCTTTTTATTTTGAACCACTGAGATGTCAAAGGTTAATTTTGCAGTGAAACATATCCTAGCTTATTCCTTCATATAATATCATTTGTATATTCCCCACAGAGGATATCTAGCTACACGTTAGGAACAGAGGTATTCTGGAAATACTCAGAGATTAATTAATGTTGATATTTGCCATGAGTTACTTTCAAGAGGATTCTAAATTGCAAAGTTGCTTCAGTCCAATATTGTCAGAACAGTGATGAATACAAAAAAAAGTTAAATATTTAAGCCACTAACCACTGATCCAGACATATTTTCTCTATAACCTGCCCCCCCACACACACACAAAGGCAATGGGACTATTTTCCAGAATGGATAGTAGAAAACGTGGTATTTCTGATTAGTGTCTGTTGCTATTGTGGTANCCCCCCCCCACACACACACAAAGGCAATGGGACTATTTTCCAGAATGGATAGTAGAAAACGTGGTATTTCTGATTAGTGTCTGTTGCTATTGTGGTAGGAACTCCAAATTTCACAAGCACAGAAAGCTATACAAAATAGATCTGTCAAGTGTTAAATAAGGTTTAGAAAAACAAATGCCTGAGTAGAGTTCCCTTGGAAAAGTTTAAGTAATTCAAATGTTTGGCACTCTTCCAGCTTCCTTTTCCATTCATTCATTAACTTGACAAATATTTACTGCCTGCCTGTTACATGCCAGCACCCATTCTAGGTACTGACAATGAAGAGACAAATGTGACATACGTTTTACAATCAAGGAACTGCAGTTTAGTTGCAAATATAAACAGATAATTATGAAACAATATAATAAGTCTTAAAATATACTGATCACATAGAATGTTAGGATTCCAAGGGTACACAACCTGAGCAAAACTTGTATCAACACCCGCATCTACCATTAAGCAGTACTTCATGTAATTATCTACCTTGAATATCTTCTAAATATCTTCATCTTGATTTTTCATACAAGAATATGCTTTTTCTTTGTTACCTAGCTTCTCTGGAGCTGTGGATTGCAGTCTGGTTATCTTTTGCTTTACATCTAGTATCCACTTATGAGTACATACCATGTTTGTCTTTCTGGGTCTGGGTTACTTCACTCAGGATGATATTTTCTAGTTCCATCCATTTGCCTGCAAATTTCATGACGTCATTGTTTTTCTCTGCTGAGTAGTACTCCATTGTGTAAATGTACCACATTTTCTTGATCCATTCTTCAGTAGAGGGGCATCTAGGTTGTTTCCAGGTTCTGGGTATTACAAATAATGCTGCTATGAACATAGTTGAGCATGTGTCCTTGTGGTATGATTGATTGAGCATTCCTTTAGGTATATGCCCAAGAGTGAAAGTGCTGGGTCTTGAGGTAGATTCATTCCCAGTTTTCTGAGAAACTGCTATACTGATTTCCAAAGTCGCTGTACAAGTTTGCACTCTCACCAACAGTGGAGGAGTGTTCACCTTACTCCACATCCTCTCCAGCATGAGGTGTCACTTGTGTTTTTGATCTTAGCCATTCTGACAGGTGTAAGATGGTATCTGAGAGTTGGTTTGATTTGCATTTCCTGCATGTATTGCCCTGGGAAAGGGAAAGAGATGAGATCTTCTGGGTAAACAGGGAGTGGAGGGAGGCGGTAGAGGGGGGATGGGGGATGAGAACATGAGAGAATGGGATGGTCAAGTCGGGGGAGGAATGGAGTTATGAAAGAGATATCTCGATAGAGGGAGCCATTATGGAGCTAAGGAGAAACCTGGTGCTAGGGAAATTCACAGGAACTCACAACGATCCCAGCTAAGACTCCTAGCAATAGTACAGAGGGTGCCTGAACTGTCCTTCTCCTGTAATCAGAGTGGTGACTACCCTAACTGTCATCATAGAACCTTCATCCAGTAACTGATGGAAGCAGATGCAGAGACCCACATCCAGGCATCAGGCCGAGCTATGGGTGTCCAGTCGAAGAGAGGGAGGAAGGACTATAGGAGCAAATGATCAAGATCATGATGGGGAAACCCACAGAGACAGATAACCTGAACACTTGTGGGAGCACACTGACACTAGACCAAAGCCGGGGAGCCTGCATGGGACCCAATTAGGACCACTGCATGTGGACGACGGTTTTGTAGCCTGGTCTGTTTGTGCAAACCCCTGGCAGTGGGACCAGGATCTATCCCTGGTGCATGAGTTGGCTTTTTGAAGCCCATTCCATGTGGTGGGATGCCTTGTTCAGCCTTAATGGGCGGGGAGGCTTGGTCCCAGCTGAAAGTGCTAGGCCTTGTTGACTCCCCAATGGAAGGCCTTACCCTTTCTGAGGAGTGGATGGGGGTGGGTTGTGGGAGGTGGGGGGTGAGCAGGAGGAGGAGAGAGACGGGGAACTGTGGTTGGTATGTAAAATGAAAAATAAATAAATTTTAAAAAAGAATATGCTTCACAAAGTCACCCTAATGAACTCCTATTTATTCCTTCAGTTTGCTAGTCTCAGGAAATTATTGGAAAGAAATCAGTCTGAATAAACTAACTTACCCTTAGATGTGAACAAAGTATAAACAGTAGTATGTACTTGCGAAATTTATATTTCTAAAACTTTTCATATTAACACAAATCCCTAATATGGTTGAATTATACGTAATAATGCAAAGTAAGAAATTTCAAGTAATTATACTTTGGCAAAGGTATGGTAATGGAGTAGAAAAAGGTAACTTCCAACTGGCTAGTTAAGTAGCCACCTGATTTTCATATGGCCAACAGTAATTTCTGCAGGAAATTGATAACTTGGTATTTATGACATGGAATATTTCAAGTGACACAGGATGATAAATATTTACTATAACTTCTAGCCAGTCTTGCATTGACAGGCAGGAAGCTGTCTAGTAGGCTTCTATGATTCCAGGACATAAAAAACATCTCAACACCTCCTCCTTTCATTAAAGTGAATTGTTTAATACCATAATAATTTGGTTCTAGTCATTTGCTCAAAAGTGGTAGCAAATACATAAATGTTATGTGAATTAAACTGTACAATTTGTGCAAATTAGGGATGGAAAACAATGACTAAATCAAATTGCAGATTGCTTTTCAGAGGCTTTAAAAACCAAAAAGAAAAAAAAAAGAGCTGTTGTCTACAAAACAGGAAGTCCAATTCCTTGACTGTAATTCAAAGCTCTGTAGTCTGAATCTTGTGTCCCTATTCATTTCCTGCCACTGCCCCTTGAAGCAAGCTCATTCTTTGCCTTGGTTACTTTGAACTCTTTATCTGCTAAACATATTTTCTTTATTGTACCTGGGACTCGATTTTTAAAACTCTGAGGTTAGAGAATTGTTTAACTTACTGAAAGATTATTCTGTCATGAGGTATGAGTGATTAGATTTCTAGCTTTCCATTAACTTAATGAAGGTGCTTAGTTCAACATTTTCTCTTCTTCAAGATCACTTTCTGTGTCTATAAAGTTAAGGCAATGGATCTAACTAATCTCCCAGGTTCCTTCTGTCCAAATTCGTACTAATTCTATTATTCTCAACTCACTTTGTTTTCCAGTCCTCCCACTAAATCTGTATTCTCACCACTTGTTTCCCTTGATGCATTTGAGAACTTCTGTACAAGAAATTGGAGGAGCCCTAGTGTATTTCCCTGGATAGAGGCCTAATTGTTTCCAATAAAACAATATTTCCTCATTTCATTCCCTGACAACAGCTCTTAGTATGTTGCCAACCTTGAGTCAGGATTCTATGAATCCTTCACCAAATTACTGAGTAAACAAAGTTCAAGCTACTATGAACAGAAAAATAGAGAAAAAATAACAAGCACAAATTCAAATTTCCAATGCATTTTTAACCTATTTACAGATACTATTTTATTTTTTATTTTATAGTATCTGTAAATAAGCACTACTATTTCTTCTTGTACCCTTGGAAAAGAACTTTGTGGTAAAACTACTCTAGAAACATACCAACTAATAATGAAGTTCAAATCCCAAACCAAAATTAAGTTTAGCGTCACGAAAGCGATTTCACTCTGAATCAGTGGTTGTCGATTTAACAGAGGTTGTACAGATCATGTTTTCAGTCTATATTCGTCCTTGTTTATCAACCAGAGATTATCCCATATAGCAGGGACTCAGTAAATATTTATTGTGAATACTGGAAGGGATATAGCTACATTCAACAATTATTTATTCATTGGATGAGTACAGTAGAGAAAGCTTTACCTCAGCCCACTTAAGGCCTTTTCGGTTTCTAAATGACAGAATTATGGAAACTTGGCTGTTTGAACTTATCGTCTCCATTAACCTTTACATCCCAGACAGGTCTTTGAAGTCTCATTATTCCCAAAGACATAACTATTATAAGGTTTCAGAAAGTTGACTTTCTTTTTGTCACACCCAAACCGTTGTCAAATCACAGTGCTTTGTTTTCTTTCTGATATCTTGAGGGTAGCCAACAGCTATCTAATTGGACTTAAGGACCACTCAATAGGAGGGAATTCATACCTGGGACTGAACCTAGCCAACCTGTGGCTGGAGAGGTCAGAGACCCGAGAGGAGAACTTACTACTGTCATTTCTCTAAACCAACACAATTTTTAAGTGTATTCTAAATACTTATCCTTACACCCACAGATAAGTGTAGTTCTCACACTTATCAAAGAATCTTTTTCCAACAGATGAAGACAATCACAGAAATCTACAAGCAGTCGAAGTGCAGAGAATAAGTGATCATGGGTTGCCCAATCCCAATTGGTAAATCTTCAATACAACACCTACCTCATGTTCAGGGACACCTCAAAGGAGAGGGCAGAAACACCAGAGAGTCACATAGCCAAGATGCCTGCAGCAAGACAGTGTCTTCTGGACATGACCGGGAAACTATCAACCATGAAATCTCAGTGATATGATTGCCTAAATAAGATCTTCACAATAACACCAGTTGATACACCAATGTGAATAAGGGGAGTTTCACAAGGTTCACCCCTAGATGAAGCATTTCAGGCAATCAATGGCTACTAAAAGAGGAAGAATCAATTTTCTCTGAGGAAAAGCCCCCTGATAGATTTTCCAATCTCAGTGGTCATCCCTGAGCACACATATATATGAGCAACACTAAATAATAAATGGATTCAGTAGGTCATATGTGAGTGCGTGCACGCACGTGTGTGTGTGTGTGTGTGTGTGTGTGTGTGTGTGCTGTCTCTTATACACATCTAGATGTGTATAAGAGACAGTGTAAGGGGAATGGAAGGGTGGAAATAATATAAGTACAGGACTCAAGTATGAAATTCTAAAAAAGATATAAAAATACAAATAAAAAATATAAAAAAATTGACAGCTTCAGGCAAAGCTCCATGGCTTGAGAATGGCAATTCTAATTGTATAAGAGATCATTGAACTGTATAGAGTTTGGAAGTGGGCCAGTATTTGAGTGACAATCTAAATATAGCTGTGTGATGTTTCCATTTGTGAGTTCATTATAAAAAAGCAATCCTTAGTTTTAAAAATCATCTTTACAATTTGCACTCAAAATGCCTCACTTGAACTTTCCTAGTCTTGGCCCCATTTAATATAGGTTTGTCAGTCACAGCCCCCATGATGACATACGGAGATGTACTATGAAAATTGTAATACATTGCAAAATGTAAAATTAATGCAGCAACATTCACTGAAAGCTAAGCCATTACCTACAGTGTAATGTTTAATCACCTCAAAAGTTATGAAAAATTGTAAGGATTTTGTTTCCTAATGAAAAAGTATGGCAAGGAAAAGGAATTGGAGAAGACAGCACTTATGTTTATTATATTCTGAGTACTTCATAAGTTTTGTAGATTTTATTTTCCATAACAAGTCTGTGAGGTAGATATGATTGTCTATACTTCACAGATGAACACATTTCAACTCAGAGCTGGGAAGCCACTGACTGTAGGAACATGGGGACTGTCCTGAACCTGACCTTTTAGCTTTCCATCCAGAACTCCTTAGCACTAAATGTGATTATTGATTTAACACTTTTGGAAGGAAACCTATTCAGAGCTATGAAATGGCTTTGTGGGTAAAACTGCTTGCAGGGCAAACCTGACAACCTGAGTTCAATTCCAGATTCCATAGTGAAAGGAAAGAACCAACTCCCGAACGTTGTTCTCTGATTTCCACATGCATATCATGACGCATGTGCATATGCGCGCACACACACAAATAATAAATAAAAAGTGAAACCTGATCATTTTAACAGACTTGAATTTATTATATTTCTTTTGAGAGCTGCTGTCTAACTTTAGCTTAGCCTAGATACATGCCATCATTGATTTCAGATGCCTGAAGTATGAAATTAAAAGTTGTAAAGTGACATAGGAATTTTTAATTGCAGCACAACAGGTTTGATTCATCCTAGAAACTCTATTACCTGTATCTATGCTCATGCCACAACTTCTGTTATGAGTCATCTCGTATCATCAAGATATTCCTGTTCGCAATGTGGCCATGATATTTTTTGGTCCCGCACGTCATCCTGTCATCATCTACAAACACAGATGTGGGCAGAATTCAATCAGATCCATTTGGTTTTCCACTCACATCCTATATTATTTATATCTTGCTTCTGTCCAAACTTTGCCAATTAATCTGAGTGTCAATTTCCAGGTTTCCTGGCCAGTAATGATATTAGTAAACCTCCCCCTTTTGGCCCATGGTTTGGGGAAGGGGTGACACTGAACTTCAACATCTACTATACCTCATCTCTCCCTTTCAGGCAGCCTTGATCTTTCACTCTTCAGTTTACTCTCAACTCCCAGCTATTTTTCCTGCATTCTGTATTTTTGACATGAACTGGGGATAAAGGATGCCATTGTTCCCTAAGGTTCACATTAACTTTATCATGAGCTATTATAATTCGGTCTTTGCTACTTACCTGCTGTTTGTGAGATGCTTTCTATTGTTCTAACCCTGACAGAATGGTAATGACAGCTAATTATGAGTTGGGTCATCTCCTGAGGTGACTTTCCTGAGTTTGACAAATCAAGCCTGTCAGAACTTGCTGCTGTCAGCTACTGAGCTCATAGCTCTGCAGTCAGGATGGCACTTTAGGTGGAGGAAGTCAACTACCCTTCACATTTATGTGAAACAAAGAAGGATTTAGAGAAGTAGGAGGCAGAATTTGCAATCAATATTAAACCAAGTTTTCTCCCAGCCACTTATCTAGAAATTATAACTCCTTCAATAGATCATTTAGTCTTTCCATAAACAGCAGGAAGCAGTTATCAAAAAGATACAAGAGGGGCTAGCAAGATGGTTTCAGGTGGGGTTGGGTGGGTAAAGGCACTTACTGTGTAATTCCAACACTCTGAATTAGATCTTCAGAATGTATGTTAAAAATCGGAGAGAGCTGGTTTCACAAAGATGTCCCACGACTTCCATGTCACACTGTTACAGGCATCCTCTTCCTGATGATGATAATGATTATGATGATGATGATGATAATCATAACAGTTTTTTAAAAGCTACAGTAAGTAGGGCTGGAGAGATGGCTCAGTGGTGAAGAACCTTGCTATTCTTCCAGAGGACCTGACTTTATTTTCCATCACCCACATGGTGGCTCACAACCATCTGTAATTCCAGTTCCAGGGCATTGAACACCCTTTTCTGACCTCCAAATGCACTAGACATGAAAGTGGTACACATATATACA
>LZPO01027365.1:192940-210037 GCA_001675575.1 Neotoma lepida
ACTACTGATAGGAAAAATCCAATAGGAAAAAACATGGCTGCAGGCAAAGTCTATGGCAAAAATCAAGGTCTGCTCACTAGTAAAGGAAAGAAAAAAAGAATATAGCTTTCAGACTGAAGACTTGTTTCATTTAATAATAATCTTTTTCTTCCTTTTCCTAGTACAGACCAATAACTGGAATTTATTACCTGCAACTAAAACCTGCTTGTTATCATTCTGTCAGGTGCCTATCAGCCCGTTCCTCATGAAACTTCATCACATAATTGAATGAAGCAAAGAATTACATTCTTTATAACATTTTCAAGTATCATATATTGAAATTTAACTGTTTTCCTCACTCCCCTTTCTACTTATTGTCAAATCTTCATTAAAATGTTTTTCTGGTGCTACATAGGTGACCAAGAACCTGAATGTAGAGAGCCCGGGGACCTAGGGTAAAGCCAATTACTACTGTTTTACTAAAAGAATGTAGCAATAGAATGACTCCTAATGGCATCCTATTATACTCATAGATCTATCAGTGCCTTGCTCAGCCATCATTAGAGAAGCTTCCTCCTGCAGAGAGTAGAACAAATACAGAGACTCACAGCCAGACACAATGCAGAGAGGGAGAAACCTTGAAACACTCAGCCCTGATAGGATGTCTCCATCATATCCCTCCCCTTAAGAGTCAGGGAACCCTCCAGAAGATGAGGCAGAAACAAGGTCCTCTGAACATAACAGGACTGATACACATATGGACTCACAGAGACAGAGGCATCATGCACAGGGCCTCCATAGAGGTCTGTACCAGAAAGGGTCCTAGAGCTAAAAGGAGACATGGACTGACATGTTTAATTATTCCTTATCAATAAAAAGTCGAGTCAGATATTGAGTTAAGAACCTCAATGATCAGAGAAGCTGAAGAGAAGCCACCAGTCACCTCTTACCTCTTCTGTTTCTTCCTCCAAAAAGGCTGAGATCCTCTCTCAGCCCCGCCTTACTATGTCCTGTTTCCTATCTGTCTACAGTCCTCCAAACCTCTATGGTTAATTTTGGTCAGCTAGTGGCTAGCTCCATCCTCTGACTCAAAGCAAGCTTTATTTTTAGAATGAAATCAAAATATCACACAACAATGGTCACATGCCCCCATCCCTAATGTAGACGTTATCTCCGATTGATAACAACTTGCAAATGAAAAATCGGTTTCCTCCTCCAAGGGAGTCTCATTGGGGAAACAAACTACTCTTATGAGTAGGCTGCATGCCTAGCAGTAGATGGCCAACAGAAAATGGACTCAACAGCATCTTTGGATGTTCATTGTCTCATAATGTCATGTCAGGGCATTTTTTATCTTTTTTATTTTAATTTAATTCAACTTTATTTATACGTAATTTTAAAATTTTATCTTATTTTGTATTTTTATTATATATATATTATATATATTATATATTATATATTATATATATTTATTATATATATATTTTATTATATATAAAGATATATATTATATATGTCTTTTTACCCTATAGGTCCTTTGGGTATAGATATATAAATATATAGACATCCAGTTTTCTGTTTTTATGGGATTCCTGAGTGTGTGAACAAGTGGGTCTCTGCATTAATATCTGCTTCTTATGCATTTTTGAGGGCTCTTTTTTTTGGCCTATTGCGGTGTGTTAGATTTTGTTTTTTATCTTATTATATTTTATTATACCTTCAAAACCTGTTTGTTTTCTAATGAGACACAGAAAGGGAGTGAAACCATATAGGAGGGGCAGTGAAGAGGGCAGGAAGTGGAAGGAGTACAGGGAGGAAAAACTGGAATCAAGATATATTAAGTGAAAAATCTATTTTCAACAAAAGGGGAAAAATTAAAAAACAAAAAATAATGTTTTCTGTTTAGTTGACTATCTATAGCTTTCCATTTTTTCTTTTTATAAACTCTAAGACAAGTTATTAGAATCATTTAACTTTACTCAGGTTTCTGTTTGACAAGATCAAACAAGCATAAGCATCAAAGTATTTCTTTTAGAGATTTATTTTTTATGTGTATGCATGTATATGCACTTGTGTTCATGGAGGACAGAAGAGGAAGTCAGATCCTCTAGATTTACAGTTCCAAGTGTTTCTGAGCTAGCAGACACAGATCCTGGCAACTGAATTCCTGTCCTCTTCAAGAGCAACAAGCATTCTTAAGAGCTGAGCCATCTCTCCAGAACCTCAAAATATCTTTCATACTCATAAAAGTTTCCTGCCTTCTGTCTAGTAATTTCCACCATGCTCTCTCTGACTCCCTCCTTTTCCTCTCATTTACCTAGCCATGTCATCTCCCCACCCTCCCTAGCTTCTGGAAGCATAAAATCCTACATTACATTCAAGCTACTCTCCCTGTCACAACCTAAATGCCCTGATTTCTACCAACAAATCTGAGTTCTGCTAGTCCCCCGATCTTAACAAACCAAAGCCCTCAGCAAAAGACAAGTGTGTCAATGTACTCCTGATTTTCTGTCCAGTCTTTCATTGTGGTTTTGTTGTTGTTGTTTGCTTGTTTGTTTTAACAAATAGCTTGGCGAAATTCTCATCAATCTTAAGAACTAGCAGAAGGCCAATGAGAGCTATTTTACTGAAGAAAAGTTTCTTTACTATTTCTCAGATCCTATGTAGACCTTTATTGCCTAAACTGACATATTGCCACCCAGTCAATGATAAGGAGACTCAGCTTTGGGTTGAGGAGAAAAAGAAATTGAAAAAGAAAGGTTCTCATGGCCCCCATGGAATCCTTTAATCACAGCTCTCAACATGTTTTCCCTACTCCTTAATATTTACTTTGCCTAGTGGTTCTGTCTCACATCTCAGAATTTTGCTGGAACTTGAGAATCACTTGAGACTTGTTGAAAAAAATCATATTCTGGTAAATTCTTATCAATATTCTGCTTAGGGTTTTTGTTACCACTCCCCAGTGTCCAACTCTATTGCTGTTGCTATGTATATGAAAAGTTCTCTAAAATGAAACCTCCACTTCACATTGATTTCTGGATTAGATCATTACCTAAAATCTGACATTGGTAAAATTCAACTTGACTATGTGATACCAAACTCTGACATACCACAGTGTGTAAAATATTAGGGTTCTGACTAAAACTTGTTTAGATAAAGAATCACAGAGGAGATAAACTTCCTTATGTATTTAGGAGAGAGTTTCCAAAGAGGTTTAATTGAGGAGAGACGACCCACTCTTGACCAATCTATGGGCTCGAGTTCCAGACTGAATGAAAAGAAGGAAGCCAATTGAGCATCTGCATTCTTCTTCCTGTGCTGCTTGACTGTGGACACAATGTGATCAGCTGCCTCCACGCTCTCGCCACCATGCCTTCTCTGTCATAATAGACTCTACTAAAATAAACCCTTCTTTTATAAAATTACATGTGTCAAGCAACAAAAAAATACAGCTAATACATTTACCCTATATCAACACATCTATCTCTCTGCTCCCAGGTGGACGTAGAGACTAAATTCCCCGCAACAACTCACTGACTCTAACCTGGAATATACTGGAACATTAAATGCATTTTGCTCTACTCAGTTTCACCAATCCCAGTTCAGAGAATGGGAGAAATGCTCTTGGGAAGGCAAAGAGTGGAAAAATGAGATCCTTTTCAATCTCAGTGAGGCTTCCAGGATTTTTGTTGTTGTTGTTTTTGTTGTTGTTGTTGTTGTTGTAGAGAAAGCATTGCCAGAAAAGTTCTGTTTTAGGTCACTGTTTCTCCAGCCCTTTGGCATGAGATTGAAGCTGATTTTGCCTGTGTTTGTTATCAGTTATGAGTTGCATGTTTCTCCTATGCCTTGCTCAGTATATACATGAGAGGCAAAATGAAAACCCACAGATCTTACCATTATATTATTTCAAAAGTTCCAAGTCTCTACCTTCAACTTTAGGTCTATAGTTTTCTGTGTGTGTTGTTCTTGGTGCTTTATGAGAAAGCAGAGAGACCAAGGCAACCTGGGGCTACTTACTCACAAAACCGGAAATTTCTTGGGCATAATTTTTAAAAATAAATACAAACAATGAATTTGAATGAAAGAAAATGTTTTCCAAGGAGCAAAACTATTTTGGAGCTGCATAATGAATTCAAATTATCTAATAAAATCTTTCTACTGCAAAATTCTTCATTTCTCTACCCTTTTCATGTTTAAGTAAACTATCTTCTCTTATTGCATTTTGATCCTAAATGTTATGCAAATGTTACCCCAGCCCCTGATTTTTTTCAATTTCGTGTCTCCCCCTAGATCCGCTGTTTAGTTCATCTCTTCTAAACAACTTATATTAGCACATTTGGGCTGCTATAAAAAAAAAAAAACTCCAAAAAAAGCAAGTTGTCTTATAAACAGCAGAATTGATTTCTTGTAGTTCCAGAGACTGGAATGTCTAAGATCAAGCTGTAGACGGAGTCTGTGTCTTTCGGGGATCTATTTCCTGGCTCGTGGATGGCCTTTTTTGTTGTGACCTCACATTACAGGTCTCTTTTCGTTTGGAGTCTGTTTTATGAGATTGCTCATTTAATTCATTAGGACATTGCCTTCATAGCCAAATCATCTTCCAGTGGCTCCATCTCCTAATAACATCACCTAGAAGGGCCCCATAAAAATGCTTATAATAGGACCTGTTATGTGTAAGTATTTAATAAACGTGTTCAAGAATTCAGTAGATTTTTTTAACATTTGTTGAAGATTTCTTATAAAATATAACACTAAAAATTAGAAAAAGCTATACTGCTCCTTGGCATATTCCCAAAGAAGTCGACATCTTACTCCATAGATACTTGCTCAACCATGGTCATTGCTGCTCTAGTCATAACAGTCAGGAAATGGAAACAAACTAAACGTTGAATGTCCTTCAACTGATAGATGGATAATGAAAATGTGGTACACATACACTATGGAATACTATTCAGCTGCAAAGAAACAATGAAATCATGAACTTTGAAGGTAAATGGATATAACTCAAAATGATCATATTAAATAAAGTGACCCAGATCCAGAAAGACAAACATTGCTTCTTCTCCCTCATCTTTAGCTCCTAGCTCCAATTCTTCAGATGTGAGTACATAACCTGGAGTAATCACAGAAACCAGGGAAATAAAAAGGGACCATGGGGAGTGCTATCTACAGAAGGGAATAGCAGGACTCGGGTGAAATGAATCTTTAATATTAAAAATTGTGGGGAAGCGTATCTGGTTAGTGTAGACTGTTTTGTTTGTATACCCCTCTCTGGAAAAGTAGATTAGTATAGACCTATTGAAGCAGTGTACTGTTGGGGGGGAAATACTTCCTCAAAAGAAAAACATAGTGTATAACCAAAGATATGGAATTGATGCTAGTGCCTCAAGTATCTAATCTAGACTAGCAACTAGTCTAAGGGGGACTTTTAAATAGTAAATATTATAAATAATAACAGTATAATAATGGGCTGGAGAGGTGGCTCAGAGGTTGAGAGCACTGACTGTTCTTCCAGAGGTCCTGAGTTCAATTCCCAGCAACCACATGGTGGCTCACAACCATCTGTAATGAGATCTGGTGCTTTCTTCTGTATACATAATAAATAAATCTTTAAAAAAGTATAATAACAATGAAACCTTGGCAGAGCACTACCATTATTCTGGAGAGATTAGATAATCAATAAGCACTGAAAAATATGCATAGGCTCATGAACCATGTGAAATGCAAATCAAAGCCATATTGAGATACAATAAACAATAGACAATAGATTTTAGGATATTGGAGAGCAACTATAGCCATTAAGTATTGTTGTTGAGAATACAAACTAGTGTGCTGCTTGGGAAAACAATTTAGAAATGTTTGTATACCCATACAAATCTTGTGCATGAATGTTGATAGTGCCATTATTACTAACACCTAAACTTGTTTCCCAAGAGAAGAGGGCATGGAGGCAGCCATTAGGTAGGACACTAAACTTATCTTGCAATTGCAAGAAGAAGAACTGGACTGACTTCCCCACACACACATTGAGGCCTAAGTGCTCTGTCATATCAAGCACCTGTCAGTTCTTTGTCCAAAGGTACTATATAGTGTAATGTGGTCCGCTTCCTGGGAGAGAGAGTAGTTAGAGGTCTATAATCTAACATCCTTCATACTACTGCAGATATTAAATATCTATGTTTAATTGCTGCTCTGTTCACAATAGCAAGAAAACAGAACCAACCTAGTATTCCTCAACAGATGAATACACAATGAATGTGGTGCATACACATAAAGGAATTTTATTTACTTATTTAAATATGAAATTTGCAGGAAAATGGATGGAACTGGATAATATTTGAGTGAAGTAGGACCCAGAAAGACACATACTGAATGCTCTTTCCCACATGTGGATCCTAGCTTTCAGTATTTATACATATGTGTATATGCGGGGCTATCAGTCATGGAACTGGAAGAATAACCATGAAAGGGGGAAAAGAGGTTTTGACAAAGCAGGGAGAAGGTAATAGAATATATATATGACATGAAAGAATAAAAAAGGCCACTATGTATATATTCCTGAATACATAAATACAACCTGCTCAGTCTGTATAATATTATTTATGTATATTTTCAGAGCTGACCATTTGTCATTGGGTAACTGTCTTAGTTGGGGTTTCTATTGCTGTGATAAAATGCTATGATCAAAATCAACTGGGGAGGAAAGAGCTTATGCTTCCACATCACAGTTCATCATAGAAGGAAGTCAGGACAGGATCTCAAACAAGGCAGGAACCTGAAGGCAGGAACTGATGCAGAGGCCATGGAAGAGTGCTACTTACTGGCTTGCTCCCCATGGCTTGCTTAGCTTGCTTTCTTTATTATTTTATCTTTTTCCTTTTTTGAGAATAGATTTGTTTTATACAATATATCCTAATTATAGTTTTCTCTCCCTCTACTCCTCCTAGTTCCTCCTGACAACCCCTCCCATCTATATCCATTCCCTTTCTGTCTTTCATTAGAAAATAAACAAACTTCTAAGGGACAATAATAAAATAAAATAAAAACAAATACACCATAATGGGGCAAAACAAACAAAGAAAAGAAAAAGAACCCAAGAAAAGGTACAAGAAACAGACATTAATGCTGAGACCCACTTATTCACATACTCAAGAATCCCATAAAAGCACAAAACTGGAAGTCATAATATATATGCAAAGGATCTGTAGGATTAAAATAAGAGAGAAAATAAATAAATTAAAATATATAAGGTAAAATTTAAAAAGAGCAAAACAAAACTAACAAAATAAAAGCATGACAACACATTATAAGACATGACGTTTCAAAGATGCCATTGAGTTCATTTTCTGTTGGCCATCTACTGCTGGCCATGGGGCCTACCCTTAAGAGTAGTTTGTTACCAGGCTGAGCTCCAGGAGTCCAGTCAAAGAGAGAGAAGAGGGATTCTATGAGCAAGGGGCACCAAGATCATGATGGGGAAACCTACAGAGACAACCAAACCAAGCTAGTGAAAACTCATGAACTTTAGACCAACAGCTGAGGAGCTTCCATGGGACTGGACTAGGCCCTCTGCATAATCGAGACAGTTGTGTAGCTTGATCTGCTTAAGGCGTTCCCTGGGCGTAAGATCAGGATCCATCCCTGGTGCATGAGCTGGCTTTTTGGAGCCTACTACCTATGGTAGGACACCTTGCACAGCCTTGATGCAGGGGGAGGGGCTTGGACCTGCCTCTACTGAATGTACTGGGCTCTGCAAACTCCCCATGGGAGGCCTTACCTTCTTGTAGGAGGGAATGGGGAGGGTTGTAGGGGAAGACTGGAGGGGCAGGAGGAGGGAAGAGGGAGGATCTTTGATTGGTATGTAAAATGAATATAAAAATTCTAAATTAAAAAAAGAGATAGTTTGTTTCCTCAGTGAGACTCCCCTGTAGGAAACTAATTTTTCATTTGCAAGCAGTTATCAATTGGAGATAGCTTCTGGATTAGGGATGGGGGTATGTGTCCACTTCTCCTTTCAGCTCTAGGACTCCATCTGGTTCAGATCCCTGTAGACCCTGTGCATACTATCTCAGTCTCTGTGACTTTATTTGTGTGTCAATCCTGTTGATTTAGAGGGCCTTGTTTTCTTGGTGCCCTCCACCCACTCTGGCTTTTACACTCTTTCTGCCTCCTCTTCTGCAGGGTTCCCTGACTCCTGAAGGAACAGATTTGATGGAGACATCCTATATAGGGATGAATATTCTAAGATCTCTCACTCACTGCATTATGCCTGGGGGTATCTGTATTGGTTCCCATNTGCTGCAGGAGGAAGCTTCTCTGATAATGGCTGGGCATAACAATGGTCTATGAGTATAGCAGAATGTCATTAGGAGTCATTTTATTGCTACAGTTTTGTTTGTTTTTTAGACCAATATTATCTGGTTTTACTCTAGGTCCTTGAGCTATCTAGTCTCAGGTTCTTGGTCACCCAAACAGCATCACATATGGGTCCCACCTTGTGGAGTGGGCCTTCAGTCAAATCATATATTGGGGTCGTTGCTCCCACAAGTTTGTGCCACCATTTCACTAACATATCGTGCAGGCAGGACACCACTATAGATCAAAGGGTTTGTAGATGGGTCGATGTTTATGTTTCTCCTTTGTTAATGTGTAAAGTACTTTCCTGTACCAAATATGCTAGCCAGTATATAGCTATGTAGGCACCAGCTTGACCTCTCCATGTTCAATGAGTTGTGTAGGTGTTGTCTTCAGCAATGGGGTCTTACCTTCAGATTGTGGAGAGCAACCTATTGTCTTGGTAACAGCCTAGGTTTGAGGGTTCCCATGGGACTCCTTTGGCTAATAACTCAATTAGATATAACCCTTTCTCAGTACTGGAAGCTTCATTTGGTGACAAAATGTCCCGTTGAGGCTCTGTCTTCCCCAGGGAAGACTTTCTCCCACTCTCAGAATTCCTTAGTTGTCTGTAGTTCTTCATGTAGGGTTGAGGCCAAGTGGGCTTTCCCCTGAGGTTTGGAGGGAGGAAAGGAAAAGAAGAAATGATGTAACCACAATCTCAAAACAAAAAGAAAACTTGTTTTTTCAAAAAGCTGCCATAGATAGAAGGGGTACAAGGGAGGAAAAAGGATATGGAACAAATGGGCATGGTAAGGGTCGATAAAAAATTATAGAAATGCCATAATGAAATATAATCGTTTATATCCTAATTACAAACTAAAACAATAGCTAAACTGTAGAAGCAATCCAAATGCCCAACAGGAACAGAAAGTATAAATAAAATAATGCACTCACATATAATGGGGTACTGAGACATGCTACAATGTAAAAAGATATTAAAATCATTAAATTTAATAAAAGAAGAAAGACACAAAAGGCTACACATTCTAAGATGAGACTGCATTTATATAGCATATCAAGAATAAACAAATCCATAGACACAGTACATCAAGTTATGGTTTCCTAACGTTTGGAGTGGCTGGAGAGAATTGGCAAGTGTAGTGTTTGTGTTAGGAACTTTCAAAACTGTGATGAAGGACTACAAATTTGAGAATATGCTGAAAACTATTGTGCTATACTTTAAATTGGGAAATTATTTATCATGCAAATTGCATTACAATAACACTGTTAACTTTTAAAAGGAATGCTTAACATATTTATCTGGAACATTTGCATCTGAGTGACTCCTGTGACTCAATTTTTTTCCTACTTTTTGCCTTATATGTATGTGTTTACATGCCTCAACTAATACCCTGTCTTTAGGGATGATAATCAAAGCTATCAGCTGGGCTCCACTGAGCAGTATTTTTAAGCAAGCCCAGATAATAAGAGAAGGATAAATGCAAGGGAGGAGAGATAGAGGATAGGAGGAAAGATAGATGAGTTACCAGATGCACAGTCTTAATAGTTCTACAACTGGACTCTGGAAATTTTATGTTGAACCCAAAACTAAGCTGATTGTGATGGTAAACACTTAAAAGCCTAGCACTTAGGAGGCTATAGAATTATGAGTTTGAGGTTAGTCTGACTACATAGTTAATCCCATGTTAGTCTGGGCTACTGAACAAATAAATGAGTGTAGTTACAACTATCTGTGATCTCTATTTTCATTCTTAGAAGTCTGATTTTTTTCTTAAATTTTTAACAATTAAAATTTAAGTTTGTATTATTTTCCCTTAAGAACATGTCTTAGCTAGGAATGGGGGTTTATGCCTCTAATCCCAATACTTGAGAGGCAGAAGTAAGAGAATTACATCAAGTTAGAAGCCAGCCTGGTTTACATAATAAGCTCCAGTGTACTCAGAATTACAAAGCAAGACTGTCTCAAAACAGAACAACAATAAGACAGACATGGTGGCACACACATTTGTTGTTGTTGTTTTGCTTTGTTTCTTGAGACAGGGTTTCTCTGTGTAGCCCTGGCTGTCCTGGAACTCACTCTGTAGACCAGGCTGGCCTCAAATTCAGAGATTTGCTTTTTTCTACCTCCTGAGTGCTGGGATTAAAGCTGTGTGCCACCACCACAGGGCAGCAGCACACGCCTTAAATCAAGCACTCAGAAGGGAAAGGTAGGTGGATCTCTGTGAGTTTGAGGCCAGCCTGGTCTACAGGGTGAGTTCCAGGCCAGTTGGGGCTACAAAATGAGACCCTGCCTCAAAAAAATAAACATTTCATAGAGACAGATTATTCAGAACTGTAATTATAGATGTAAAACTAGATTTCTCAATATTTTCCATTAAGATGGCTTAAAGACAGAACAGAAATCATATGTACTCTTGAAAATGGAAAGTAACCCAAACTATAATATCTTACATACCTAAAATATCTTTGATCTCAGGATCCAATCTTATTTTTTTTTATTGTTTAGTTGTTAACATATTGGCATTTTAAAATTGAATAATGCCTTTTTATTCCAAAAGTTCTATATCTCTGTAAGAAATAGTGTCATCTTCATCTATTTAAGTAATTTGTGAATATTATGAAACATTAAGCTAGTCATTTGGGAATACAGCTCAGTCATATGGAGTGTGAAGTGGGAAAAATGCATCTACTACTACATCGTAAGCATGCTAGATCCCTCCTAATTTCACTCATCCTTTAACTTAAGTCTAAAGAACCATGAGTTCCATCTTAATCTGTAAGGTCAAGTGGGGAAAGTCTAAGATCATAAAAAAAGAAAATGTATAATAAATTAACTCAAAGTCATGTTAGCCAAATTAAGATATTTGTTTTCCTCTCTATTCAGTAAGAACTTACCTGTTCTTGTTTTCAGGGTCATACTTTCCACCTATTTTAATCTACAGTGTAAATAAGGACACATACATGGTTTACCACAGAAAGACTTAAAAACTAGACCAAGTTTGCAGCCCTCCCCTGCAAATAGGATCATAGTATGCTAAAAAGAATGAAACCAGTCAGCTGCCATGTCAAGGACAGCCTGCTCTTTTCAGTCCTCACCCTAAGTGTTTTCCCTGCAGCAAACAAAGGGAGTGTTCCTTTTTAGTCTCTGCTCGCCTGCTAGCAAATCATTATTAAGTTCCCTTGAATGTCTGAGTGTTTGTTCTTGAAAGTCCTCTGTGAAAATGACTCACAGCATTTGTATTTTTTAAAAAGGATGTTGGAAACTCACAAAAAACTGCCTGTTTGTGTTTCTTAGTTGTTTCCCTACAATACTATAAAATGTAATTTATTGGTTTGCTCCTGGGAAAGTGCATCTGTAGAGCTCAGCTGTTCATAGCCATTGTGAAGGCAATCATAGCAACAGAGAGGGAGAGAAAGGAGATAAAATGGGAGATGGGCTGATGTGATGGTTTATTTTTAATTGTCAACTTGACACAATATAGAATCACCTGGAAAAAAGAATCTTAATGGAGGAATGTCTAGATCCTGTTGGCCTTTGGCCATGTCTGTGGGGAATTGTCTAGATTATGTTAATAGATATGGGAAGACCCAGCTCACTGCGGGTTTGCATCCTGGACTGTATAAGAACAGAAAAAGTAAGCTGAGTGCCAAGCATGTATGCATTCATTTCTCTGCTCTTGACTGTGGGTGCGATGTGACCAAGCTGTAAGTTCTGTTACCTCGAGTTCCCTTGTATGATGGATAGAAACTGAGAAATGTGAGCTAAAATAAAGCCTCTCTCCCCTAAGCTGTTTTGTGAGAATATTTTTGTCATGGAGGCTGGAAATGAAAGTAGGACAGCAGACAAGTCCCCCAACAAAAACAAACAACAAAAATAAACAAACAAACCAGTTATAAACCAGGTGTACTAGTGTATGCCTTTAATCCCAACACTCTGGACCTGGTCTACACAGTGAGCTCCCAGATAGCAAGAGCTACATAGACAGACCCTGTCCAAGAAAAAAAAAGTTCTCTCACCTCTTTTAAACCTACACACCATGATTCTAAAGAGATTAAAGTGGCAGTTTGTAGGAAAAAGAAGCATTTAGAAAATTTTGTTAGTTGAGCTGGTAGCTTCCTATATGCCAGATAGTTTTCATCTTGCCAGAAGGCTCCTATGGGAGAAAAGAAATCAGTAGTCTTCCCCAGCTATGCACCTTATAAACTATGGTACCTGCCAGACAAACTGCTCTCTGACTGGATGGGAGGCACACTCCACTGGAAGGAGTCCATACTGGGTACTGGAAACCTGCTCAAGAGCCCACATCTGGGTTGGGGTCATTGGCCCCAGCAGAAAACTTAAGTCTGTTGTTCAGTTAAACTGACATAGAATTGAATAACCTTCTAAATATGAATGTTTATAGTCATAGATAATTACCACCCCTAGCCTGAATCTGAAAACCTTTTTCCCAGTGAGCTGCAGTAAGCATGGAGAGTTAAGGCTACCAGTGTTCAGCCCAAAAAAGACATTTATAGCATCCCCTTCAAAGTTTAGGGAACATTGCAGACAAAGGAGCACAAATAAAGAGCCAGAATAGGACTAAGGATTGCAAAATGCTATCTTAGGGGCAAAACAGGGCAGTGACAATCATGAACATTCAACAACTGTAGATGACTGCATTGGGTCCCTAGAGTAAGGACCTATCAACCGTCAGGCCTGTATGGACAGGGTCTAACAGGGTCTTATACCTCATCGCTGAATTATTTCCTCCAGATAGAGTCAATGAAAGGAGAAATCATTGTTTTCAGCTGTGTGTCCACTGGCACCCTTACCAGGCTCCAATAGATAGTTGCCAGCCAATAGTCAGACACATGGCTCCAGTTAAACTAAATTGGTCACACAATGAAACCAAAAGTCATTAATTTGGGAAAAGAACAGGTAGAGAGTATGGGGTGATTGGTAGGAGTGGGAGGGAGAAAAGAGATTGTAGAGGAAGAGTAACCAGAATGCATTGTACACATGTATAAAATTGTCAAAAAAAAAAATAATAAAAAGTTCAGTTCTTGAGCATTTCAACACTTCATATTAGTTAGTCCTTACATATGGAAACATATATTCTTTCTTTACCTAAAGATAAATTTTTAATAACAGAGGACATTCAGCAAAAAGTTAGTTGAGTTTCAAATAGCAATATGTAATTGATAGAACAAATTAAACTCGTATAGAGTATAGCTACACACTACAATAGCGTTATATTTTGAGGCCTTTGAAAAAAAAAGTAGCAAAGAGCAAAAAAATGTAAAGAAAGGAAACTTCATAAAACACACACACACACACACACACACACACAGCCCTGAAAGAAGATGGTTAGGATGGAGAAGTCTTTGCTAACTCCAAATGCTTGATGGGGGTAGAGTGGGTTCATAATAACTTAGAGTATGTCTTGACTTTATCTCATACTCAGAAAATGATTTAAGGCAAATTAACTTCTCTGCCATCAATTGAATTAATCATTTTTATAATGTAGATAACACCTTCTATACCAATGTTGCTTCAGAGAACAAGGTAGACAAATATATGTGTTTCTAACACAATGCCTAACAAGTTAGTTTTCAATACATGTTAGCTATGATTACTTTGATTATTGTTTAAAAAAAGATTACCTACAACTTGGAAATAAGATCAAAATATGCTGTCACCCTGCAAAATAATATTAGGGCATTCTTAACTAGCTATTAATGTGACACAACAATCTTATACCAACTTGCCATTTTCCATATATTATGTACAATTTATTTTATGTATGCATTTATTTTGTCTTCATTTGAAGCTTTTTTGTTATCCTGATAATCTGTTTAGGAGCTAAATATATCTTTGATAGATATTACATATTTTTACGTGAGCCATGGATTTACTTTATGAAAAATATGCTTTTCTAGTGTTCCTTGTATCTCGATGCCATTTCTCTCCATTACATAACCTTTGCAGTCTCATTGATAGGTTACAAAACTCTGTTCATGAAAATCAGCACTTGACTCTAACATAAAGTTCTAGACACAATTGCTGGCTCTACTCCGACAACACTACTTAGTGATTCTCAAACATGCCATATCTTTTCACCCTTTTGGGCTTATGCTGTTTCTGCTATCTGGAATATTTATTCTTCTCTATCTCTAGTTTATCATTTCAGCCAAAGCTTAAAGTACACTGTGTTAATTCTATTGAAAAAGAGTATCTCTTTCCTTTACAATCTCTTTCTCTTGGAGCGTCATTGTTTGTGCCTTTAATGAGACACTGACGTCAGTTGGGCTTATGTTAAGATAGTTTATGTGACTGTTTTCCCTTCACTGTATCTAGAGCTCCTTCTTCTCAGGGATGGTATGCTGGCCAGTTTTACAGCCTCCATAAGGCTTACTACGATGATTTGCTCCGAGAAGATAATGAAGGGTTGATTCAATGGAAAGGCATACTGCTAGTGTGATGCTTAATATTTATCATCAACTTGACAAGATTTGGGTTCACAAAGAGACAAACTTTAGAGCATGTCTGTGAGGGATTACCTAGGTTAGATTAGCTGTTTGTACCACCACTCTACGTGCTACGGTCCTCAACTCCACAGAAGAAAAAAACTGAAAGCTGTACATCATTATTAATTGCTCTCTGTTTCCTGAGTATGGATGCAATGTGATCAACTGCATCTTGATCCTGAGGCTGTCCTTCCTTTCTTAAATTATTCTGTTAGATATTTTGTCATAGCAGTGAGACAAGTGACTGTTTAAAAAGTTGCACTTACTTTAAATCCAAAGTAGCCAATGATGCCTTCATAGAAAGATAATCCTTAGCCTGGATTAGATTAGTAGTCAGCCAAGAAACTATCTAAACTTGATGTTGAGATCTAAGTCTGTTCTGAATCTGAGGATGCTGGACATCTCTAAAGATGGTATTAAACTTATTGAAACTATCCTTAGAATTTTTGTGTTAAAACAAACAAAATGGGATATTTTCCTAAACAATAACTGTAAATTATGCAATATAAAAAGAATAAACAGCATATTTGCAACAGTGAAAATACAGCAAAAGTCCAGCAAGATTGCTTAGTGGGTAAAGGAACTAGATTTACAAGCATGGTGATATGAATTTAATCTCCAGGAACCATGTAAGAGGAAGAAGAGGACCAACTGCTTTCATAGGAGTACCATGCCAGTAGGGGAAGCTACACACACATGCACACACACAAATACACACACAGCCAATACACAAAACAACAACAATAGTAATAATAATAGAGGGAGAAAGAAAATACCATATGTGAAGGAAAATATGAATTATGAGAAAATTGAATATCAATAACCTAAATCATTGGTTTTGTTTTATGGATAATATTGACTACTTCTTTATTCTGTTTAAGATTACAGGAACTATAAACAAGACAAAGAAAGGCAAATTCTGTATAATTCCCAGACATAGCTATGTACTTAGCAGATTCAACAAATAAATATGATGAATGGCTATTTCAGTAATATACAGCATGCTCTGTTTATATGCATATCCAGGTTAAATGAACAGGTTCATGCTTTGCAAGTAATCACAATACATGAAATTCAGTGGGAAAGAAGCTATGATGTTTGATGGTTTCCATGTGGCCCCTTCGGCCAATGACTCAACATGATGTAACCCATTCCTGGCACTGGAGGTTTTAATTGGTGGCATAAAGTGTCTAGTTGGGGGACATTGTCTTCCCTATTATTTGGTGGGTGGGTGTGGAAGTGGATGAGTGAGCATGAGTAGTTGTATGCAGCACACCACCACTTTTGTAGAGGTCAGAGGACAATTTATGGGAGCCAGTTGGCTCACTCCTTCCACAATATGGATCCAGGGGATTGAACTCAAGTTGTCAGGCTCAGCAACAGGTACTTTATATGTTGAGCTATCTCTCCAGTCCAAGAAAGATTCTTCTTGACCACATACTAAAGTTGGTCTCATTAAATTTGACCCGAGTATTTATATTGGTTCAGAACAACAACAACAAAAAACTACAGCACATAGATATTTTAAAGTTTGCTTGAAATTTGTATTAAGGTGTCCCAAATTGTACTTTAAAATATTTATTTATTGTGGTTAAATGCACTGAAAATGAAATTTATCACTCAAATCATTTTAAGCATAAATTTGAGGATTAAGTTCGTTATCAATATAGTATAACCATCATCATCCCAAACAAGCATTTTGTAACAAATGAACCATAATTCTTCATTCCCTTCTCTGTTGCCCCTAATTACTTTTATTGTACTTTTGTCTCTATGAATTCCCTCTCATATGTACTTCACAGAAATGGGGTAGTATAATATATACCCTTTGCATTTGATTGATTTCACGTAGCATAACTTTTTCATTGATTCCTTTTCATTGTAGCAAATTATGCCTTAGAATTTACTATTTTAACCAATTTTAAGCCTCTAATTCAAAGGTATTGAGTATATTCACAATGTTGTGCAACCATCAATATTGTCCACTTTCAGACTTTTCTTATCATTCCCAAACAGAAACTTTGTACCCATTAGACAGTACATTCTGATTTTATTCCCTTAAGCACCAGGTAACCACTACTGAACTTTCTGTCTTCAATAATTTGCTTATCATGCATATCTCATATAAGCAGAATGATACATATTTATCTTTTTATGTTTATTTCACTTAACATTATGTTTTTAAAGTTTATCCCTGTTGTAGCATGTACAGAATCTAAATGCATTTTAATCCTGAATAGTGTGTGTGTGTGT
>LZPO01027365.1:210157-223489 GCA_001675575.1 Neotoma lepida
TACCATGACAGGGTGGTCTTTTATGGTTAGCTGTTTGGAACACAAAGGGGTTCAGGGATTTCTCAACTGTCTCTGTTTTTTTGACAGCACAGGGCTCATATAGAGTTCAAAATTGTTGCATGATACACCATGCTTTTAATGGGGTGGATAAGGAGGATAAATTTCCCAATGTATTATAAAAAAGACTCCATGACAAACTATATAGAAAAAGAGATGAAACTAATTGTAAGTTTTTAGTGTACTATTTACATTTTGTTTTCTAGTAACTTCCAAAATTACCTGTTAACCCGGAGTGAGTGTCAATTTAGTAACAAATGAAACTTGACAGTTATTTATTGACCCTTGCCTCCTCCTTTTCCTGGGAGTCTACTAGTAATTTGATCATATAAACTTCATCATTGCATTTCCTTCAGTTAAACTTAACTATGCTCCAAACATGCAATACTTCATGCAATCTTAAGGAATATGAATTGACTCAAAGAAAATGAAGCCATTTTACATTGTAATAAATTGTCAATCATACCTTTCGGCTCTCTTCACACGTTCGTGCTATCTTCCTGCCATCAATTGTGCTATTTTGGTCCCTTATATTGTCCAAATATCTGTAGGGTAATTAAGTTTGTTGAAACAGAATATTAAAAACTTAAACATTTTCCTCTGTCTGGAAGAATTCCCAGTCAATATGACAGGAGAATGTGGACACACAAGAAATTAAACAGATGTAATAATTACTCTCGCTTTAAGTTCTTTGCTTTTTAAAGAAAAAGAAGAGTTTTCTTTTAGTCGCAGATTTGAAACATCACAAAAGCAGACCCTGAATGAATGGAAAACACTCACTCCCCTGATGGCATGTGTAGAAGGTTTTTGTGGTTTTTTTTAGTAAAGAGCGAACTTTAGAAGGAAGGAGAAGGATGCTTTCAAAAACTAACATTCTATAAACAAAAACCATATGTAGTCTTAAAAGCATATCAAACTCTAAGTTCATTCCATTTCTATCTTGAGAAGTGATTATAATGATGTACATACTGTTATGTCTTGACATTTCTTCTCAGATGTGACATTACTTTCTACCACGTTGAAGTGTCCTAAGTGAAATGGCTCCACATATATTTCAGAAGGAAGCAAAATCTAGACTCTCAGGCCCAGAAAGCCTAACATGATTGGACTGATGCCCTATCCCAAGAGTAGAGTATGGTGGTGCCTGCTTATAGTGCCAACTACTGCAGAGGCTGAGTCAGGAGTTCAAGGTCAGGAGCTAGAGAACATCCAGGGCAACATAGCACAATCCAATTTAAAAAATATTTATCCTTACCCATGATTGGTTACCTACTAGCTCTGAGTTAAGTTTAGAAGCAAGCATCTTAGGCATAGGAGGCAAATTATTCTATGTATGGATTTTTTTGAGTAAATGCATTGAGTGACAGAAGCTAAATTGTTGAAGAAAGAGGTATATGTTAGCCCATGAACATTATTATGCTCTGAATAATTGGTTTTCACCATAGATGTATAAATCAGTATGAATAATGCAATATTTGTCTCACTGCCACAGAGAAAGATATTTATTGTTACTTTGAAAAGAGTCATAACATTGCTGAATGATGAAAGAAGAGAGAATGCATATCTAGTGAGAAAACAATATGCCAAAGTGACAGGCACAGAAGAAGCATAAGAAAAATTTCTTGCTGACTTCCTGTTCTATTCCCTGGACACCTATTCCACTCCACTCCCCAACAAAAATTAGGTCTTTTGTCTCTTAGGTAGGTTGTAGACGCTAGAACCCCCTTTCCTTAAAAGAAAGCCATAAAACCTCAAAACTATTATTCTAATATTCTCTTATGTTTTGGTCTTAGAGCTAGCCAAAAAGACATTCTCTGACCTATTTTTAATAATGGTATTTAGACCGCTATTTCAGAGGGTCCTGCCACATACCTTGGAGGAAGAAATGTTACATACAGAGGTCATTAAAAATCTAGACAGGCCTTGCTATCTCAACCTGTTTCTAGAAAAATCTTACTTTTATCTGATCATATCTACAGGGCTGTCCATACTTTATCAAACTCAAGCATAAAAATGGATAGTTTATATTGGGTCTTAGGATTTTCAGTCTGAAGGAACACATTTGCATAAAACTCTGATCAAATAAACTTGTTATGTGTTTCTCTTAGTTGTCATTTGTTATAGGAATGTCGGACATGACTGTTTTAAATGGTCAAGAAAGGAGTCATCCCTGTTTTTGCTACTAAATTTCCGATTAGGGATGTAGATCACCAACCCAATAGAGAAGAATAAAGAGAATAGTCTTGTCACCAGTATCTCTCTCTGGCCTTGCTCCCCAACTCCTGAGTCCAGAGAAGGGGCTGGGAAAATGGCTTAGTTGGTCAAGTGTTAGCTGTGCAAACGTGAGAACCTGAGTTTGGATCCTCAACACCCAATACAAACTGGGTGTGGTAGCACGCTTCTGTAATTCCAGCACTGGGGAGAAGGAGGCAGAAACAGGGGACTCTGGAGCTTTCTCACCAGCCAGTCTAGTCAATCAGTGCGCTCTGGGCTCAGAGGGGACCCTGTCTCAAAAGGTAATGTGGAGAAAGGAAGACATCTGACATGCCTATACACAGAGGGGGTTGATGATTCGGACAAGGGACATAAAGTGTAATGGAGAAGACAGGCAGGATTTATTATAGAATGGTGTGTGTTACTCTTAATGGGTGGGAGTGGATATAGGCCAAGGAGACCATTATGTTGATTTATATTTTAGGCAAGTTTGCTGCTATTTCTCAAATCTCTGGCTTTCTGCGGGGGTGGAGGGATGGCTTTTTTGCCCAGGTAATTCTCAGACCTGTTTGGATCAACTGTTCGTCAATGTATGTCTTTGTACTTTATCAGAACGTTTCCTGCTATCTTACAAGGTTCAGGACTCCCGGAACCAGGTTTAGTTTCAACTAATGATCTTCTGGGAAGTTCAGGATGTCACATCTCCTCCCAGCATGGGAACTGTGACTCAGGAAGCATTCTTCTAACCAGTAATTAGAGTCCCAGAGTTCCAGTACTTGGTTTTACCTGATGTCGATTGTGAGGGAGGGGTCCAGACCTAATGTCCTCCAATTCTGCTAATATCTAACTAGCTGCATAATGGCTTGACTCTAGTTCACTCCCATTTCTAGTCCATCTTGATAGAAGAGATCGAAGAACACAAAGGGAAATTTAAGCAGGGGAGGAATTCACCTTAGAAAGAGCAACAGAGCAGGCAAAGAAAGATCAGTGCTGATGACTGATTAACAAGGAAAGCCTGCAATGGGGTTTTGCAGTAGGTATTGAAGGAAACAAGTGTCTGTGGAAAACAACTGATTGGAAAACACATTGAAAGGGAATTCGGAGAACTCTCAAAACGTGAGGCTAATCTGCGAACTCTCTGAGCAACCCTATCACAATCATTGAACACCACGAAATCCAGGGCCACGTAAAAGAGGCTTAAGAGGATAGAAGGAAACAAAAAGTTTCAGGCTGGAGCAGACAGTCCTTGTTCTCTTAATTTCACAAGCTTGGATTCCCAGCAGATCTATAGGAAGGAAACGCTGGAAACGTGTTTCCAAACTCCACTCAATATCTTCACAGTCCTTACGTCTTAATTACAGCATGCAGACTTTAGTTAGAAAGTGATGCATGTAACTGTCACTCGAGAATTTTAAGGTGTCGGGAGAATTATTTCATCATTTACTTAAAGTCCTAAGTTTCAGAAGTCCTTCAGGAATTTTTATATACTGACATCTGGGATGGGGGCCTCCTGCCTTATTGTATGAGGGTAAACCAGATGGTATCCAAACAGTACCAAAGCGACTAACCTCAGCATTCTATCTTTCAGGTTAGGTTAATGTTTTTGTCAGATCAGTTGTACTCCAGGTTAGCCAGATTCTTTTCTTTGTACTGTAAGTATCAAGTTTGTAAGTTTTCTTTGTGTATTGCTTTTTTTTTTAAATCTCCCTTCCCACTCAAAACCTACTTTTGGAAAGCAGTAGTACTTTGATAATGTAGTACACTTACTTCAAGTAAAGAGTGTTCTCTTTCTAGGCATATGCTTCCCACACAAATGAATACGCACACATGCCATTGCTTTCTTCCTCCACTAACATTCACTAGTCAAGTCGTTCCACCTCTGGCATCTCTTATACATCTGTCTGTATGGGTCCTTAGCACAGTGCTTGTCACAAAATACAAGTTTGATAACGTAGCTTCTCTCCATTTTCCCTCTCTGATTTATAATTTTAAAATGTTTTCTATTTTTTGACATTAAGACATCATTTTCCACCCCTTCAGCTGCCAGAGGCCACAGAGGAGGGGGGGAGGAACTGTGGGAACCAGTGGGGTCGAGGACACCAGGAAAACACAGCCCACAGAATCAACAAAGCAGGGATCATGGGAGCTCACAGAGCCTGAAGAGGCAATCATGGAGCCTGAATGGGTCTGTGCTAAGTCCTCTGCATATACCTTATGGCTGATGGCTTAGTGTTTTGGGCAAACACCTGACAGCGTGAGTGGAGGTGTCCCTGACTCTTTTGCCTGCTATTGCTACCCTTTTCTTCCTACTTGGTAGCCTCTCCCAGCCGTGATCTGAGGACTTGTGCCTGCTCTTATTTTATCTTGTGCCATGTTCGGTTGATGTCCCTGGGAAGCCTGCTGTTTTCTGGAGAGACAGGGTTGGGAGAGAGGGGAGGAGGGAGGGGAGGGGAAGCTGCAGTCTGGATGTATTGTACGAGAGAAAAATAAATAAAAATTAAAATGTTTCCTCTTTCTCTTTCCTCTCTCTAGTTCAGTGGTTCAAGCAACCCTTTCACAGGGGTCTCATATCAGATATCCTGTGTGTCAGATATTTACATTACGATTCATAACAGTAGCAAATTTACAGTTATGAAATAGCAACGAAAATAATTTTTTGGTTGAGGGGTCACCACAACTGTATTAAAAGTTCGCAGCATTAGGAGGGTTGAGGACCACTGTTCTAGTCCTCCCATGAACTCCCTTGTTTTCTCTCTCAAGTTCATGGCCTCTTTTTCTTTGTGTTGACAGATACGTAGATAGGTAGATGCCTAGATATATAAATGTAATCTGCTTAGTATAAGGTTACTTGTATGTGTATGATTTCACAGATGACCGCTTGGAACTTGATAATCAATAAAGAAATTCTTCCCTTTGGGAATTGTATTTTCTCTGGCTCTCAGCATTCCTTAGCTGCCTATAGTTCTTTGTCTAGGGTTGAGGACATGAGATTTCCCCTTCCATGTTAGCATGTTGGTGTCTGAAAATGCCATACATTGTATTTTAAACATAATCACCTTCCCCCTCTTAACACTCCTCAGATCCGATCCCTGCCTTCCCTTCCCATCCAATTTTGTGTCCTTTTAATTTTCTTTCCCATCAAAGCCAATTTGCCCTGTCCAAATATTCTTGAATGGCCTTCTACTGGAAATTAATCAAGTGACTACACTCTTAGAGCAACCTGACTTCCTCTGCCAGCAGCTAACAATTACCCAGAGCCCCTAAACTACGGGTGGAACTTCGTGCCCAGCTCTCCTTTTTATTCTGGGGTTTGGTCTGCCTTGGACTTGCACAGGTATTGTCTATGCTGTCACAACCTCTGTGAATTCATATGTGCAGCTGCCCTGCTGTGTCCAAAAGATTCTTTGTAGTCATTCATCACTTCTAGAGCTTTCAGTCCCCTCTTCCACAATGATTCCTGAGCCTTGGGAGGAGGGGGCGGAGTATATATGTTCTACTTAGGGCTGAACATTCTGCAGAGTCTTGTTCTCTGCACCTTGGCTAGTGGTGGGTCTCAGAAGCTTCTCTGATGAGGGGTGAGGGGATGCCTTAATCTATGGGTATAATGATAAGTAATCAGGAGTTGGTTTAATGTTGTGTCTAGTTAGCAGTGTAATTGTAGTAGACTCCTCCCTAGGGCCTATGACTTGTCTATTCATAGGTTCCTGATCCAATATTGGTGTTAGGTACGAGGTTGATCTTGTGGAATGGGCCTTAAAAACGCTATCAGAAAGTTGTTAGTTACTCCCACAACATTCACTGCTGGTAGGAGTGAAATCTAGTGCAGCCATGATGGGAATCAGTGTGGATGTTTTTCCAAAAACGTGAAAATAGATCTACCATATATACTAGTTACTTTTCTATTGCTGTGATAAAGCTCCACGACCAAGCCTGCCCCCAGGAACTTACTCTCCTAAGGCCACACCTCCCAAGCCTTCTCACATGTGAAACTTTAAAATGATCGATCATATCCTCTCAATCACTTTAGCTCAACCCTGGGACAGGCATAGGCAGACGCAGGCAAATGAGAAAAAGTTCTCTAGGTGATTTTAATACACAAGCCCTGTCACAATCACAGTTGTAATCAATCATTGCCTGTTACAAAACTTCACTGCTTTCAGAGTACAACCACTCTCTCTAAAGCAGTTTTGTGAACAACTCTATCTACTTATCTTGGGGGAGACAGGTAGATAAGCACAGGTACCACTACCAGTTACCACTATCTAGCACTAGACAACTTGGGACCTCAATCCCAGTGTTAAGCCTCTGAATCATTCTCCCCTATTTGTTTGAGATCCCTATATTCCTGATACCACCTCAGACCAGAAATTACCAAAGGCAAAAAAATCACTGTTCTTGCAAGAGGCAGGAGGCACTGAGCCTTAGGTCAGAATTTGAAAATTCAGTTGAAAGCCAAGCACTCTTTTATCAGTAAGTATTCAACTTCTGGAATGGAACTGACCAAATAGCCTTGAGGAAGTAGCAATGGGTTTTGGACTGGAGGATTATGCACTTGACATTTATCTGCCTTAAATAATTGACAAAGGTCAAATAAGTTGAAGGTTAGCAAAAATCAATGTTTTTCTCAAAGGCATATTGCATCTATAAAGATTCACAACCATAACCTGCTTTGAGAGATTACTGCACTCTCTGAATATCAGAATTAACAGAAACACTACTACTTGGCACTCTAAGGAAGAATGAAATCTCCCAAATTTTCATACAAGATCTACATGACTTGGACCCAGAGAAACAGCTTCCATTTCAATCAATGTACCAAGGTTCAGATAAAATTCCACATGTATATCGTATTTTTTCAGAGAAACAGGCTCATAAGTCAACTCTGAAGACGACATCATATGGCAATCTTTTTACATTCAGCTGTGGCCTATGAAAATACTGCTTTGAGTTTCACCTAAACAATATCCTTCCTTAGAATCCTGTAGTGGTTCTAATATTTTTCCTTTGATAAAACACTCTGTGATTCTTCCAGTGTCTGAATCTTTCTCATTGTAATGGGATAGTAAACCTAATTTTCTGAGACTACAGCCTTATTATGCATAGTTTTGGGCTAAAACATCATTTATCAGTTTTTTCCATTGAAGCAGGGAAATGAATGTTTTTCAACCTCTAAGGACACAAAATGCATGGTTTCCTAGCTACAAAGTAGCACTAGTTTAGTAGCACTATTATAGTCTAAATTACTGGAGGTCAAATTTAGCTCCTACTGTGGAAATGTTGTTCACAGTAATTAAACAAGAGATGCTGGTCCCCTGCAATCTAAACAATTTAACCAACATTAAATGGCCATGTGTTGACAGAAAAGGCCAACACCTCAGTTACAAAGATTTGGGAACAGAAAGGAAGAAGAGTCATGAGGGAAAAAATTACTTGTGCTCTGTAAAACTTTAGTGTGGAATCAAATCATTATAAAGATTGTCTAAAGCTGATTCTGATTCTCAAACCTTCACCGTTCTGCCAATATTCAAAACTTCTCTCAAACTCCTTCATCTATGCCCCCTGATGTAGTTAGAATGCACCAAAGCATTGAAATCACAAATGTAATGTTTAGAACTTCTCCTTAGAGTATAGGAACTTAAAATCTAGCCTCAACGATCAGGGAAATACACGTGGATCAAATAAGGCACACAACAAGCCAGTCTGTAGTTATGCACAGAAGTCTGTGTATTAATGACAGTCCAGAATTTTGAGGAATAAGAGTTTAGATCAGGGGAAAGTGAGTATAGCCTGAAGGAAGTTGCTGAGCTGAGAAGGAACATAGAAAAGGTATGAGTGGAAGATGGATTTTACTGTTCCACTTTAAATTTTTCTAGCAGGAAATTTCTTAAGAAGCACTCATCCCACTAGTAAACAAGTAATGATTAAGTTTATTTATGAGCTCCACTGACCACGTTACTCTTACTACTGACAATCCATTACGTTGTATGGTCATTAATGCAACACATGATATGTATCTTCATTTATCTATTCATTTACTTTGATTTTATTTATGTTTGTGTGTATGTGCATTTGTGCAGGTGCACACGTGCCACATGTAGAGGTGAGAGGTCAACTTAGTAGGTTCAGTTCTCATCTTCCACTCTGTGTGCTCTTGGGATCTTACTCAGGTCATCTGGCTTGATTGGAAGTGCCTTTAACAGCTCTGAAGAGATCACATTTTCACAAACCCATTTCACACAACTCTGTATAGCACTGTGAAGTACATAAAGATTATTATGATTGCCATTACAGTTTCACAAATGGTGTGTCTTGGGATGAAATTGAGCAAAGAATTCTACCAATGTTTTAGGATTAGGAATCGGAAAACTTAGACTGAGGCATGTGTTTGTAAAACTAATATACTTTTGCTTGATAGTCTAGCAGTTTTCATTTTTCACATCTTTGGTCTACTGATCAAGGTTCCATTACAGTCACTACTTAAAAGTCTGTTTCTAAGAAGGGAATTTTATTTATCTATTCATTCTTCTATAAAATAGTATGCAAAACTTGAGAGCAAGATAAGCATGTATAATACATGTCTTTCATTGTCATTCAAGAGCAAGGGCCACTCAAACATCATTTACAAGCATTAAGCTTGTTCAGCTTCCTCTTTGGTATTGATGAGAAGCTCCAGAGGTATAAATACTTGTATGGTGGGAATACAGATAGTTTTTGTTGTTGAGTGGTTGATACTAAAGATTACACTTTATGACTATCAAATCTTATTAATTTCAACCATCCCTTGAAAATGTCTGATCTATAAGTAGCTTCTTAAACAAATAGTTTTTCAGCATCTTAGGTGAAACTGATTTGGTATTCTTACTGAAGCCTTGTTTATTCAAAAGGGCTTTGTCTTATAGTTAGGTGTATGTTGAATGATTCTTATCCCTCCGTGACCTATTGACATTTTTGTCTGACAGATCCTTAGCAATTAATTTTCTTTAGAAGTTGTTACTGCTTGGCCTGTTTTTCTTCTGCAGAGTCAGATTGATAATCAGCCAAGCACTAAGTGCATTTAGTCTATACAGCTACAGTTCTCAGGAATCTGGCTTTCTGCTCTCACATTTTATCTGGAACTTCATTACCAAGATCACCTAAGAGTTTTATAATTCTGAACCTGGCAGTCATTTCAGTTCTTTTCAACATTTGACCACACTTACTTAGTTTCCTTTAAAAGTTCTCATTTCACATACCCCTTAAAAGCTAATGTTCCTAGAATCTTCCATTTTAACCCTTTAACTTCCAAATTTGCCCAATTGCCAATATCTTTCATCCTTGTGCTTGTAGCTCCCATCTCTGTCTTGATATCAATACTACCTTCCCAGATACCTACCTAGTCTCTGTGAATGGCTCAGATTAAGAAAACTGAGTTTATCTTAATCTCATAGTTCTAACTACTTCCTTCCTGTGTCTTTTGTTTTATCTTGTGTTGGGAATTGAACCCTGGGCCTTGCACACACTAGGCAAGTTTTATCAAGCTACAGCCATAGTTCTCTTTTGTGCTGTATCCAAGTGGCACAGGACAGAAAACTGTGGTGATATACTGTGTACCCTAATAAAATTTGCCTGAAGATCAGAGAACAGAACAAGCCACTAGATTAAACATAATTACCAGGCAGTGGTGGCACACATCTTTAATCCTAGCACTCAGGAGGCAGAGATCCTTCTGGATCTCTGTGAGTTCAAAGCCTCCCTGGGCTACATGAGATTGGTTCAATCTAAGAGAAAAACAGAGCCAGGCAGTCGTGGCACACACCTTTAATCTCAGTATTTGGGAATCACATGCCTTTAATCCTAGCACTTGAAATCTCATGCTTCTGCTACCAGTATTTGGGAAGCACATATGCCTTTAATTCAAGCACTTGGAAGGAATTAATATGGCTGGGAGGAGAAAGGTATATAAGTCGTGAGGAGACAGGAACTAAAGCCTTTCAGCTGAAGCCTTTTCGGCAGAAGCCGTTTTCAGCTGGATCCCTTTTGGCTGAGGACTCAGAGGCATTCAGTCAGAGTATTCTTGGAGTTGGTAAGATAAGATGTGGCAGTGGCTTGTTCCTTTGTCTCTCTGATCTTTCAGCATTTACCCCAATATCTGGCTCCAGATTTTTTATTATAATACCATTTAACATTCATGCAACAGAAAACAGACCATTATTCAGAATGATTCTTTGTTTAAAGCCTTTCACATTCAACCAAGCACCACATCTGACTTTGTCCACAATTTCTGATTCATCTGCTTTCTTCAGCCTCAACAATGCTGCTCTAATACAGAGAAGTCATGTTCATCATTTCTCTCCAGTGTACTGACATCCTCTAGACTGCTTTCATGATGTCAGTTGTTTGGTTTTTGTTTTTCATCTTTCTAAAACCTGTATCACTGTTTTTACTTAAATAATGTTGAGCCATTATTTATGAGATGATAAAGCTCAGATTCATTACCCAAAGTCCCACAACATCTGGCTTCTGCCTATTATCCAGCCTCATCTGTCTGTCATACTATTATCATACCTTAGTTGCCACAATACAAAAGGAACACTAAACTATGCTACTGAAGTTGTGCTATTCAGAGCCTGATCCCTGGCAGCCTTAATAACCTAGGCCCCACTACCCTTCCTCACTAGGCCAATTAAAGAGATAAGTAAAATGGAAAATTAGAGCAAGAAGATTTATTCAATGTGGCCACATTAGGTAATAAATAAAGAGATGAATGAATGATAGATAGGTAGACAGACAGACAGACAGATAGATTAGATAGACAAATAAGTAAACATGGCCAGTGACTTCTGCCCCCAAGTCTGCCTTTGGGATCCTGATAGGACATTTAGATTTAAATAGAAGGCAAAAGGTATGTATAACTAAACAGTCCAGGCCAACGTGTGGTCTCATTGTCTAGCTAGGTTCCAGTCTCTCAGGCAAGGTGGTCTGACCACTTGTCAGAACTGTGTAAAACTCTTCCCTTTCTTTGGCACTGTGATTCAGCCTTTCCCTTCTTCTACCATGAGACTCCTGGGGAAGTTCCAACTTCTTGGAATCTGTTGTTCCAATAATCTAATAGTCAAAAGGAGGGACACAAGTGTCTCTTTAGAATATCTTCATTCCTGTCAAATCAGTTACAATAACTTGAAGTATCCCAAGATAGTCTCTTAAGCAGAAATGCCTTTGTACTTACTCTTACCCTATCTATAATGCTGTTACTTCTTCTGTAAATTGCCTGTTAACACCCTCCATTTACCTTTAGCAAAAACTGTAAATATCTTTTATTATCTTCAGTAAGTGTGCATGCCTCGAGAACTGCTTATGTCCTTTTTCATAAAAGCATCTAAACATCTAGACATTGAACAAATGCTAGGAAGCATATGAAACAAAGCTAGCCAGCAATCTTAAATTTACTTGAAATATACTATTGCAACCCATACTGAGAAAAAGAAAAACAACCGTGTGAGCATTTCAAATCCCTCTAGGTAATTCTAATTCCAACTTATGCATGTATTACCATGGTATATATGAATCTCGGTACACTGCTGCTTTATCATAAGCTATGGAGAGTTAATTTCTTCTTTAAATGCTAAAAATACTATAGATAACAGAGATTTTAATCTTATCAAGATGTTATCAATAGTGGGAAAACAGCAAAATCTCAGCAACTGCTCTTCTTAAGGATTGTGGAGCTAACTAGATATCTTTTGCCACTGAGTGAAACATCTCTTGCTAGGACAGGGCTACATGTAATTGAGTTGTTGGGCAATAGAACCCCATGGAGACCCCCAAACATCCCAGGCTATTACCAAAGCAATTGGTTGCTTTCCACAACTTATGGTAAGGCTTTATTGCTGAAGACAACACCTATATAACTTGTGGAACATAGAGAAGTCAAGCTGTTGCCTACCTAGTGCCTTCACCCCCTACTGACTAGTGTTCATGTTACTGAAAGGTACTCCGCATGTTACCATAGGAGAAAGGTAAATACCAACCTAACTAAACCCATTTATTAAAATGGTGACTTGCAATAGTGGCTTGTAGCAGTAACCAACTACTATCTGATTGAATTTAAGCCCATTCCATAAGATGGAACCTTATTGCCATGGTAGGAAGCATGGTGGCACACAGGCAGACGGTGCTGGAGACATAGCTGAGAGCCCTACATCCAGATCAGCAGGCAGCAGGAGGAGAGAGAGCAAGCCAACTGGGCCTAACTTGAGCTTCTAAAACCTCTAAGCCCACCCCCAGTGGCACACTTTCTCCAACAAGGCCATCCCTACTCTAACAGGGCCACATGTCCTAATCATTTCAAATAATTCCATACCCTATGACCCTATGGGGGCGATTTTCATTTAAACCACCACAGAACCCATGCCTGACATTGCCTGGGTAAGAACCTGAGATTAGGTAGGCCATGGGCCTAGGGAAAACCCAAATCCTATTGTTATGTTAAAGGAACACAGCAATAAGATGACTCCAATGACATTTGGGTATACTCATATCTTGCTCAGCTATCAGTTATAGGAGCTTCCTCCTGCAGGATATGTGAACCAATACAGAGACCCACAGCTGGACAATGTGCAGAGAGTGAACACTCAATCCTAAATGGTATGTCACCATCAAGACCCTCCCCTCAGGGCTCAGTGAACTCTGAGGAATATGAAGCAGAAAGATTATAAGAGCCAGTAAGGGTGGAAGATACCGAGGAAACAGTGTCTTCCAGATACAACAGGACTTATGCACATATGAACTCACAGGGACTGTGTCAGTACGCACAGGGCCTGCACATATTCAAGCCAGATGGGGTCCCACACTGAGTGAGTGAAGTGGACACAAGCCCCTATCCCTAACTAAGAAGGTATCTGCAATTGACACCCACACTCACTGGATATAAAAACCACACTTAACGGCAGGCCTATGCCCAGCAGTAGATGGTCAACACAAAACAAACTCAACGGTATTTTAGGAGATATTTTTTTGTCTCACACTGTTTTGTTTGTACGTCTTTTATCTTATTGATCTTTTGTTTATATATTATGACTTCTG
>LZPO01027365.1:227384-237764 GCA_001675575.1 Neotoma lepida
TCCAGAACCCATGTGACTGCTGCTAGAATGGCAGGATGAAAGCCCTCTCCACACACATGTACTGTTCTTTGCTTCCCTGTGTCCCTGTTCTGTGTGCAAAGCTCTCTGTGGGTCTTGCAAAAAGAAACTGGATTCTGAAGCTACTCAAGCTCATGAGGGAGCAAGGAAGAAAATGACAAAAATGCTGGCTGTGGGGCTGCAGGTGGGACTTAGCAGTAGAAGGGTTGTCTAAACACACAGCGTCCTAGGTTCCATCTCCAAAGCTGCAACAGCCATTGGAAAAAAAATACAGAGGACACTCCCTCAGCATCATCATTTTCAAGATGCTAGACAAGCTGCTTCCAGTAACAGGTAGAATAAGGATCAGCCTTCATAGGTGGTAGAAGAAGCCTGACAGTTCTTCTGAGAGTCTTACTGCCAGGTAATAATGCCTACTATTTCTGCCTGGCATCTCTCTCCTTTGCCCTGCCTTCATGTCTGCTTTTGTTCCTGCCCCCATCATGCCCTGGGAACCCCTGCTTTTGTTTTCACTTTCCAGTTGGTGTGACAAAAATGGGTTAAGGAAAAAGAACATTCCATGTTCTCTAGATTATGGGTACAAGTGGTAAATTATTCACTCTGACTGCTCATTGTGCTTGCTTACGGATTATAAATTTGAGAATGAAGGGTCAAAGAGAATGCTTACTCCAGAGGTTTCTTTGAGTGGTGGATCTTGCACTCGCAAGATAAGATTAGGAATTCACTAAGGTCACCCATTAAGGAGTCACATTGGTAAGAGTAAATACCCCAAACAGGCTCTCCCTTCTCCAAAGTCCGTATTAGGAAGGAAAGGATATAGGAACCCATACTTATGGTGGTAAAGAAGCAATTAAATCTCCAGAGGATGCTCTGGAGAAGGAGACAAAGGTGATCCAGAAGATTCTCCAATATATCTTCTCCTGTCTCACATATGGGTAGTCATCAGCAAAGGTTCCCTTAAACTGTCCTTTCCCATTGGTATTTCTTTGACTCATGGGCCTTAAGAAAGGAAGGCCTGATTTTTTTTTTTATTTTTGCACATGGGCTTTGCCTAAATATAAACTGGAGAATAAAAATTGGCCTCTAGTAGGAAATATGTTTTAAAAAAAACTGACAGAGTAGAAAGTCTTCACAGCTGTGGACAGACTCTGGTATGGGTTGAGAGCTAGATGGACTGGCTTTTTGCTGGGGGAAGCTTATGAGACTGTTGCAGGTCCCTGTATTTCCTAAGCACTTCACAGTTTCTACCAAGTGTGTCAATAAAGAAAACACTTTCATAGCTAGAGAGATGATTCAGCCATTAAAGGCTAGGCTCACAACCAAAACATCAAGAAAACACTTTCAGAGAAACCCCTGAAGCAACAGAGGGCATATCAGTAGAAGACTGACATGTTCTGAGCATCTGGGGTGATTCTCCTTCTTATAGATTCTCATTTTCCATTAAAAGGGGAGGGGTAGCCTCTAGTTTCACTGCTCCCTGTTCATGACACTGTTTTTACACCTCAGACATCACCCCATTAGCCTGCCTCTGGCCTAGTCACTATGGCCAGAAGATCCCTGCTGTTCAGAAGACGCTGTTATCCTAGGGTTCAAGAGTGACCTTGCAGATACCCACTGATTGCATAATGGACCCTGATGGCTCTTGAGATGATGACCACATTACTGGCTATTGACATTGCTCTTGGTGACCATCCAGAACTTGATGGTAAGACATTATTGCCAAAGATACAAAATATTTGCACCATAGAACATGAGGAAAGCTTCATTCCCAGTGGCTAGCTTTTATAATACCAGAAGTTGCTATGAATGCCACCAGGAAAGAAAAGTTTTCATATGTCTTGCCAAGCTGTGAATGCTGCAAGCTATAGTCATGAAAAGCCTGGAAAAATATGTTCACTGGTGCAATAGTGACATCACACCAATATTATGATAGTAACCAATCACTTTCTAATTGAATTTCAGCCTATGGAACTCATGCCTGGCATCATTAATGGGGCCAAGAACCTAAGACTATGTGTGTAATAGGCCCTAGAAGAGAACCCACTACTATTATTCCAATAAATAAACATAGTATTAACCTAAGGACTTGTGTTTATATCCATAGATGAATGCATTTCTCAACCTCAATCAGAAAATCTTATTTTTGCAGTAGATGGCAATAAAGAGACCCACAATTGGTCAATGTGCAGAGAATAAGAGATTGCAGAATGCTTATCATTAAATGGAACACATTCTATTCCCAAAGCTCAGGGATCATCTTAGAAGTGGGAACAGAAAAAAAATTATTTTTTTTTGAGACAGAGTTTCTCTATGTAGCCTTAGCTGTCCTGGAACTTGCTCTGTAGACCAGACTGGCATCAAACTCAGATCCACCTGCCTCTGCCTCCTGCGTGCTGGGATTAATGGTGTGTGCCACCACCACTTGGCTTTAGAACAGAAATTTTAAGAGTCAAAGGCAGTGGATGAATACAGAGAAACACTAGTTTTTGGATACAATAAGGCAGCTGCACACATGCACAAATCCTGCACAAACTCAAGCCAGACAAAATCCTAATATAGAAGGGGTGCTGGTCAGGGAGTCCCAATTCCTGCTATGGAGCTATTCTAATTGATGGCCACTGGGAAGAGGGAGAGTCAGTTTTCTACAGAGATGCAGCCCTTGAGAAGCTACTCATGCTTCAGTAAGTAGTTGGCCATATATTCATGCACATCTTGGCAATAATAAGTAGACTTCATGGGCTTGGGAAAAAATGCAAGAAATTTGGAGAGAATAATTATGATGAAAATAGAGGAGGGATTTTGGGAATGAACTTGATGTAAACATATATGTATGTATAGGATTCTCAATTATTAAATTTTTAAAAGAGCAATCTTGGATACAGTAGTATATAAGGGGGCACTACCCTATTTAGTCCTCCATAATCTATAATGCACTTTCCATAAGCAATCCCAGTTACTCATCATGGACTACTGTGCCCTTGAGACCACAATGCATTTTGACACCCCTAATGGTCTTGCTGGGGCTAACTTGCATTGCTCAGCCATTCTCAGTTCCAAAATGTAGTAGGACTATATTCTAGGCTGCTATGCTTAATTCTGAAACCAGATTCCTGGTTCTGACAGATTCCTATCCAGCATTGTGGCTATTGCCTTTCCATCTGCCACACCTGGTCACTGAAAGGCTCCCACACAGGGTAGATAATCTGTTCCCAGTATACTTTCTTTCAAGGGAAAAATGTGCATGGAATACTGTGGGGGATAGTGACCACCCATACAGCAGGTTTTTAAAACGTTTCATCTGCTCTGTCTTATCATTTATGTCTTCTTTGAATTGTTGGTCAGGCTTCAAAATTTTCCAGACTCTTGTTGGCATAGCATTTGGCTTTCTATTAATTTTTTTCCCTTGGAACCACAGATTGGCATGAATCTTGCTACATTTGCCTTTGGGTGACCCAGACGTTCTTCCCTTCTTGATCAGTGTTACACTTTATGAGTCAAATTTACATGCTTATCTAAATCATTTAGATCCACAAAAGCATCTCTTAAGTCACACCGTGGGGTTCAGTAAAGTGACTAAAGCCTAACACCAGTCCTGAGATTCATACTGAATTAGCTTCTTACCTGGTCTGTGAACAGAACCCTATGTGACCCAGTAAACTGAACATCTTAGCCTGTTTATTATCCATCCCTCACATGCATCAAGAATCACAATATGTTCTTTAGTGCATCAGCCATTTGGGAAGCATCTACATACTTGCATGGCAGGCCCCATTTATCAGAGAGGCATTTCACCCCATACCATGAGGAATATGGCCACCCTGAGATTCCCTTGAATGACATTGCATTTTTGATGGCAATGACATTGCACTTTAAGATGGCTTGGCCTTTGTGGCATATTTTATCATTCATCACAAGAAGCATTAAAAACACCCCTCCAGAAGGTTACATCAGCAGTAACAGTTGGTGAGGAGACAAGACCCTCCAGTCAGCTGAGCTTCCTGAAAGTTGTGCAAGGAGGGGTGGTTTTATGGTCCCTGTCATTGGTGATGAGACAGGAAACTAATTTTGATCTGTGAGAGGTTAGAGTGTCTCTAGGACAATCCTGACATGGCTATCTTTCCCCAGGTGGTAGGGAATGGTATTCCTCCTTGCTGTAGTGATAGCTGGTGCTCCCTGTGATGAACGATAAAACATGCAACCACTCCTCCCCTATTAATCTTTGGTTCTCTTGGTCCCTATTCATGTGCTAAACTTTCTGTGTGACTTTTCTCAGAGAGATGGGAACAAATGTGTATTCCCACTTGATAGCGCACCAACAAACTAAAGAAGCAATTTCATCCAAGTCTAGCTTAGTCACCAATGTTTTATTGACGTTATTTACCAGAGAAGGAGTGACTCAAATGCACATGCATCACTGAAAAGGCCACCCCAGCATGAAGGATGGCTTGTGAAATCTGCGTCCCCGGAGCTTCTTGTACAACTTGCAGGCTATTTAGCTGATTGGAGAGTCTTGTCTCCTCACCAATTGTGACTGCGGCTGTAGCCTTCTGGGTGGCTGTTGTTAATCAAGGGTCAGCAGCATCCTGAGCCTTATTTCATTTACATCCTGATTCTAATAAACCTCCTTCCTCCCTCCAGGAAGGAAGGTTTCAATTAAGAAGAAAGAGCTACACAACAAAGAACATAACAGTTACATAGACAGATCCTTTTTTTTTATTCCACATTGATATCTTTTCCTCTTTTAAAACTAATTTTCCATGTTAAAATCCCTGAAATGATGTTTAATGGAAATAGTGACAGTTGAAAGCCTTCTTTAGGGATTGACTGCTTGTAAGAGTAAGGCACACAACATTTCACAACTAAGTATGATGTTAGCTATAGGGTTTTCAAGTGCCAGCTATCAGCTTGAGGAATTTCCCTTCTAACCGCCCTTTGCTGCAAGCTTTTAGTGTACATGGCATTGCATTCCGTCAAATGCTTTTCTTGAATCTACTGACATGAACATATCGTTTTCATCTCATCTTATTAATACATTATATTAAGTTTAGACTTACATAAACCTGCTTTTGATGATAATAGAGGAAATTTGTCAGGCAGTTAGACCTCTAGAGCCAGCAGCTCTGCTTCTTGTCTTTGACAAGCGGTTCTAATCTGGCCAGAAGTGTCATTGGTCCTATGTGCAGTTCTGTCCTGGCCAGAAGCCAGAAGTGCATCTACTAGATGTACTTTTTTTTCTTCCTCAGCATAGCAACCTAATGAGCACAGCTGCCTGGAAGGTATGCACGATCAGATAGTTCAGTGGTCCTCAGAGGTGTGCATCAGAACCCCACTCCAGTCACTAGGATGGAGAGGTTAATGCATACTTCCTGGAGATGAGTGGACTGGACTAACCAGCCCACCTCTCCTTATTTCAGCTTAGTCATTTGAAATACCAGTTTACTTTCTTAGTAAAAAGCCTTCTGATCCCTCAGACAAAGCCCCTCAGAGGCAACCCTCTCTTGGGACACCTCTCATACAGTAGCTTGCTTGCTTGCTCTCTGTAATTAATCCTTCTTTTAAAAGCCTTTATAGTAAAACTCCTTTTAAAACTGCTGTTAAAAAATTCATTTCTCAAGTTCACAAGACAAAGGACTCAGAGTCACTCAGTGGCAGTTTTGATGGCCATGAACATCTGGCACTTTAGCCCAAGTGAGACACCCAAGATGAGAAAGTCTCTATTGTTCTCAAAGACAACTATTTCGCCCACATCACTCTGAGGACAAGTCTTCCTTGTACATAGTTTTTTTATATTATTAGATTTGTTTTGTCAGCACCTTTGGTGATTTTTGTATCTATATTTAAAAAGAAGATTATTTTGTAGTTTTCTTGTGATGTTTTATCAGACTCAGTTATCAGTGTAATAAAGGCTTCACAGAATTAGTTGGATATTTAAAATTTTCTGCAACAGCTTGTCAAAGATTAGTATTGATTTTCCTTTAAATATTGGATAAAATTTACCAGCGATGATAATATATTGGACTGAGATTTTGCTTCTGGAAAAAAATTAAAGTGTGAATTCAATCTTTTTTACCTGTATAGGTGTATACAGTTAGTTTTGGCAGTTTGAGACTTCCTATGAACATGTCGCTCATGAATGTCGTCTAATCTAATGGCATGCTGATTGTTGTAGCCTAAATCCTGTCCTCTTCTAAATTTAAACTCCATGTCCAGCTTCTATTTTATCTCTATTAGATTCTATAGTCCTTAGGAAGCAAAATTTAAGTTATATCAAAAGGGTAGGTAATTGGTGTTGGTGTCCTTACAAAAGACATCTATCTCTGTCTTTGTGTCTCTCTCCAACTAGACATACACATGCCCAAGACAAGATTTAGGAGAAAGCAATCTAGTCAGTATTTTGATCTTTGACATCCAGTCTCTGGACAGTGAGAAAACTTATTTCAATTGTTCAAATTATTCAGTCTGTTCATAGTATCCCCTTTTGATTTCTGTGAGGTAGGTAATATTTTATGTTACATTCTTGATCTTACTTTTTTTTCTTATCTTTCTCACTGATGTAGTGAATGTTGGCTTAATTTTGTTGATATTTGTAGACTTTTTTTTTTTTGGATTTTCAAGACAGAGTTTCTTTGTGCAACAGTCCTAGCTGTCCTGGAACTCACTTTGTAGACCAGACTGGCCTTGAACTGAGAGATTCACCTGCCTCTGCCTCCCGAGTGCTGGGATTAAAATCATGCGCCACCAATGTTTTTTATCTTAATGCATCCTTAACAGGTTTCTAGTCTTCATTTCATTTAAGCTTGTCTCTTTAACTGTCCTTTTCCTTTGGCTTGCTTCAAGCTTTATCTCTTATTTTTTAGAGCTTTTTTCTTCTTATATATTTACAGTTTTAGAGATCTCTAATAATAGTTTTTATCTTAAAGTCTATTTTTGTTATTTAACTGTACTCCTTTCTCCTTTGGTTGTTGTTTGCATTCTCTTGCCATCTTTTTGCTTATTTATTTGTATCTTTGAATTAAAAATTATCTCATGTACATGGCACATAACTGAATTTAAAGTTTTTTTAGATTTATATATATGAATGTTTTGCCTGCATGTATGTATTATGTATGCTACATGCATGCTTCTGACCTTGGAGGTCAGAAGAGGGGATCGGATCCCAGAAGTGAAGTTAACAGATGGCTGTGACCACCAGGATTCTGGGAACCAAACCTGGATCGTCTGAAAGAGCAACAAGTGCTCTTAACTGCTGAACCATCTTTCTAGCCCTCATTTGTTTTTTTAAGAATTTGTTTATTAATTGGATTATTCAAGCCCATTCACATTTGATGTTATTATTTATATGTATTAATTTCCCTCTGCCATATTTGTTTTCATTTTCGTAACTTGTATCTATTTTTTTTGGAAAGTGGCTGGCCTTTTAGATGATGTAGTGCAGCAACTCTAGGCAGTGACGCCCCTCTCCAGCCCTGAGCCCAGACATTTGATACTGTTGTTTGCTTGATTATGTATTTGGTAACTAGCTGGATTATTTTGTTGAAAATGTTCTCTCCCAGTTGTTAAGAGACTCACTTTCCTCCTGAATGCAGTTCAGCCTGTGATATGTCCACAACCACCCCAGCAAATCAGTCCTTTGGTAGAGGTCTCTTATACCTCTGGCTACACTTTAAAATCGATTCATTGCAGGAATAAATTACACTTAAAATGAATCCAATAAAAATTGTCCCCTTCTGTCCTCCCCTGTCTCTACCTAGCAATCTATTCACTTTTCTCCACAATCTCTTTGATATACCATATGTAGGTCAGCGTCAGCCCTAGAGCATAGTGCCTAACTACAGACATAGGCCCAAGGTTCCACTGTCCTTAAGATCACTTTTAGACTTCATGGAAATACTTCCTGCCTCTAGGATGAGATCAGTCTTTTACAGATAGTTTCTCTCTTGTCCCCCGCCCCCTGCAACCCCAGGCAAAATCTGTGAGTCAGGGCTCTGGAATGTCAAACTTCTGAGGGAAAGACCTACCACACAGGATTTCTGGGAGCTGAGCATTTAGCAGGGGCAGGGCAGTAGCTGAGGTTTTCTCATGGTATTTAAATATTTCATGAGCTGGGGCAAGGGTTATCTGGCTCTGGCATCTGAGGCTGCAGCAGGAAGACAGAATTTTGAGCAGAGCATAAGGCCCAGGGGTATTGATATATCCTCCAACCAGGAAGAAAGTGTGTGTAGGAGCTTAAGTACCAGGTTTTCATTTAATGAATTTTCATAGGTTTTCTTGAAAAGTTTTGTCTATTTTCTTTTGCTCTTTGCACCTTTTCAAGCATTTCTTAGTGATTTCAAAAGTATTTCCCACAAGTTTCACTGAGAAGGAAGTCATTGGAGTTCACATTGCTATGCCATTAATCAATTCCCAACGACCTTACATGTCCTAAACTGCATTTGTTCAACTTTCCGTTATGAAACATGAAGTCTCCCAAAGACTTCACAGAGATTTGCCTTCAAATAAGTTACTTTAATCAGGATATGGGGCTTGCCAAGCTCTTGAGAACATGGAACTTTCAAAAGCAGTTCACTTTAGAGATGAAGAAGGTACAAAACAAGCAAGCAAGCAAGAAAGTTCAAAGAACAGAACAAGGAGCCCCTTAGAAGTTAATGTTCAATTTCAGCCTTGCACAGATAGCAACAACTGGAACCAAGAAAAACAAGTGACTTGGCCAAAGCAACTCAGCAAATTTTCAGCCTTCAGTGAAATCCAAGAGGAAATCTTGCCATTTGTTAGCAGTGAGAACTTCAGCAACTTTGCAAGTTCGTCACCTGTAAATGGGGCTAATGACAATGACTTCCTAATAAGGTCTGACACTTCGGGAAGCTTATTATAAGCAATTCAATGACCCTGATATTAAACTATCAAAGATTAACACTAGTAAATGGAAATACCCCATTCCTATCCACCTCACAGCAAAAATACAAAAAGACTCCTCAGGAGCTTCCCTGTTATCTCCCGTGATTTGGATCCGAGGCTGGTGTTTGGGAACAAATTACATCCACTCAACACTGAAGATTTTCAGTCTTTATTACCACCCTCAAAACGTTACTAGCCTCTCTTTTCTGATATGAATCTTAGAGAGCCCTTAAGGTGTCTCCTTACTTTCTCTCTCCCCCTTACCTCTTCTAAGGTCAGGGGCACTAAGGGTTAAAATTTCTCCAAGAAATTCCATGCCAAGGATGAGGATAGACCACCCAAGAGAGAGGAACTCATCACTCAGCCAAATCTACACATTCTTATATCCTAGCTTCATATTTTCTATATCACTAAGGGCAAGGCAGAGGGAAAAGAGAATTTTTTTCCCACTTCTGGAAAAAACTGTAAAATAACCATCTGTTTCCACCAATTTTTATATGCCAATTGTTGAGAGAAAATCGAGGAACAACCTTACATGTTGGTAACACGGGCACTTCCATCTAAAGGTATACTGTGAAACACACAGGGCCAAGCCCAGAATGGTATCTAACTACAGCACAAAGAGCAAATTTCTAAATCATATTCTATTAATGCAAGCAAAGATAACTATTAGTATAAATAGGCATAATAGAAATTGTCGTATTCTATTTTGAGGGTGAAAACAGACTGGAAATGACTTTCTATAAAGGAGGCAGGGAGTCCAGAGAAAATTAATATGCTATTTTCTATTCCCTTTCTGTTTTTTGTTTTGTTTTTTACTATTAGAATTTCATCAGCTATCTGTTGGAACCAACACTTGGATGGGGATAAGGACAAGTAGGTATTTAGAAGGGAAAGTGTGGCACCATAAAATAAGATAGATTATAACCAAACACAACTGAAGCAGTCCTGGAGGATTTTAAAACTGCATTGTAAAGCCAGAAGTGGTGGCGCAGGCCTTTAATCCCAGCACTGGGGAGGCAGAGGCAGGTGGATCTCTGTGAGTTCTAGGCAGCCTGGTCTACACAGTGGGTTCCAGGATAGCCAGAACTAAGTAGAGAAATTCTCTCTCAATAAATAAATAAAAATATATTGCAAAACCTCATTACTTGAGAATGAAGTCACCAAGCATGAGTCCTTAACATAATTATTTGAAAATTTTCCATGTAGTCATATATATCAGGCCAGAATTGTTATGGAATTTTGTGGTTCAATTTACTTTATCTACAGGACTAATCAAACCCTTACCAATTACCACCACTTCCGAATGTTAAGTAGAAAAAGAAAACCAAATTATTATAAGTATTCTGATGTAGAGAGTATAAAAAAGGAATGATAATGCTTTCATTAATGAAAATCTTATATATCTTGGACAGTTTTGATTCTCCAAAAAAATTTAATATATGAGGCTATAAAGAGAGAGAGAGA
>LZPO01027365.1:246378-280062 GCA_001675575.1 Neotoma lepida
TGGCCTGGGAAGAGTAAAATAATCCAGATCGTTCTTACAATATAGAAACTGTAAACATTTAATAGCTGCCTTTAGGATTGGTGTATTGTGCAAAAGTTATTATTACTGGGTATAGGAATCAAAATGGCAAAAACAAACTATATAAAACTCTGTAAGAAGGTGCTATACTTCTGTGATACAAAAGCAAAGAGGGATATCTTATTGAGATAAAAATGTCATGCTACTCTTAAGAAGCAGAATGCTCCTTTAATGTAGTAAATCTGTAGTGTGTCTGTGGTGTGTGTCTGTGTGTGTGTGTATGTGTGTGTATGTATGTACGTGCTTATGTACGCATGTCCACGCATGTGTATGTGCACACATGTATATGTGTGGGCAGAATTTGTTTTAATTTAAGGCCTAATGAGTAAGGCTTGTTTGAACAAATGAAGTGTGGAGATTAAAAGTCTTGAAACAAATGTATACTGGCATAATGGAAAAGCACCAATGTGAAAGGAAGCAAAAGTCCCCACACAACTTGCTTTGTAGATTTTCTGGTAAATTCCCTGCAGTAGAAGGCCATTGATTTTAGTTTTAAAAATTACTCTAAATTCATTAACTGTTAATAATTCCATCCCATGAGATGGCTAACCCTGGCTTTTTCTGTCATTTTACGTACTCTGCCTGATCTGGATGTACCAAGATTCAGAGGATCCTCAGTGGACACAAAATTGTCATTATCTGAATCATCATTATATAAAACAGTTCTCCTGCCTTGGTTTCTTGTTTTTATCCGAGGAAGTCTACTGAAACGTCCTGAAAACATCGTATCAAATTCATCATCTGCAACACGTGCTCGTTTGGCTCTGGTGGCTCCTCTAGAGGCACCTCTTCCTCCTCTCCCTCGCCCCCTCCCTCTCCCCCCACCTCCACCTCTTCCTCGACCCCCTCGTCCCCTGCCACCTCTTCCTCTGCCTCCTCTACTCCATCTACCCCATCTTCCCCATCTGCCTCTTCCTCCTGTGCCTCTCATCTTCCAGTTTCGTTTTCCATTGGCATGTTGTTTTCTGAGTTTTCTTTTAGGTCTGGTTTGTATGAATTTGCTATAGTCATGATCGCCATCTACATAATCTTGATCTGTTCTGGAAGTAGATTCAGAGTCAGAATCAGAGCCACAGGTACTTTCTGAACTTAAACTGGATCCTAACTCTCCACTCTCTGAGGAGGATGAGTGTGCTTTTTCTTTTGTTTCTTTCATCTCTTTTTCTCCTCCTCCTCCCATGCTTTCGTCCTCTTCTGATGCACTGAGTAGTTTTCTTTTGGCTCCTGTTCGGGGCTCTCTGCCATCACCATTTGTAAGAGGCCCATCAACAGAGTGATCTAAAGTAAAATGAATGATTTTTAAAAATTAATTCATGACATTGTAAGATAGTCATTCAGATTCAAAATCAAAACAATCTATTAAAACTACCTAGTGCCCCAAATTGATTGGACAGAATCATCAAAGGTGTTGGAGCAGATACTTAGATCTATTTGACATGAAAGATAAAGTTTGATTCTTGTTCCACTGCTTCTTTGAAGTAAAAAAAAAATAGACTGAAGGATTGTTAGGTTGTCTGGGCAAAATTTTAGCATAAACTTAAGAATTATAAGGAAGCATAAATTACAAGTTTCATTCATTCACTTAACAAATACTTAGCAATTAACTAGTATGGAACAGGCATTAGTAGGAGGTTGGAACTTGATGATGAATGAGACAAAGTCCTTGCTATCATATACTGGGGACGGTGTGGACAAAACAAAGTCAATAAATAACTAATGCAATTTTAAGTAGGGAGCTAAAGAATGAAAATAAGAGCAAAAAAGTATTTGACTGTGTTTTGGGGTGCTATTTAGATCAATGAGATGCCTAAGGATGTAATATTTAAATAATGAATGAAGTGAAATGTGGGGGGAAATCCGAACAGTAGAGAACGATCTAAGGGGATCTAGTTCAGCCAGGATGGAACAGAAACACGAAATGGTAGGAGATGATTAGAGAAAGACAATATGTGATTTACATTTAAAAAATATTACTGATGTTATAGAGAACAGACTGTAGAAGGTGGTTCAACACAAGTGGAGAGCGGCTAAAAGACCTTTGCAGTCAGTAGTCTACGTAAGACATAATGAGCTGTCAAGAAGCTAAGCTAGTAGAACATTTCCTCATGGAAGGCACATCAGAATAAATCTTCTATTTCAAAGGTGGAAACAATGGGACCTGCTGAGAGGGTTTCGATGTCAAATACTAAGAACAAAATAGTTCCTAGGTTTTATAGTCTAAGAAACTGGGTAATGGGCAGAAATATTGGCTAAGTTGAGAAACAGTGAAGGTTGAACAAGGTTGGGCAGTGTGCTGAGAAAAAGTCAAGTATTCTAGTTTTAGCTGCCAGTAGAAATCTAAAAGAAGAAATGAAAAACTGAACAGGGATTAAGAGGGTAGCTCAATGGTAATATGCTTAGAATGCATGAAATCCTGGGTTTGGCTCCTGATACACATCTGCATATGTATATACATAAACATACCCCAAAATAAATGAAAAATCCTGTAGGTATACAAGCTGGATCTCATAAGATCATGGAGCTAGAGAGAGAATTCTGGATATTTTCAGTTTACGTAGAGAAAATAAAGGAAAAGAAAATGGACGAGGAAAGCAAGCTATGTTATGTTAACATTTAAAGATAAAATTGTTATGTTGAGGCCCTAACTGCCAATGTGACTTCATTTGGAGACTAGAGTCTTTTACGAAGTAACGAAGATTAATCAAGGTCTTAAGCATTACAGAAAAAGGAAGAGACTTGGAAATTTCTATCTCTCCACCCCCCCCCCCACACACAAGTTAAGGGGTGGGGCAGAGACAGAGGAACACACAGAGAAACAGAAATATAGAGCCAGACAAATGGCCACAAGGAACACAACTTAAATGTGGTATTCTATAAGCCTGAGGAAAATTGAGTTCTTGTCGGATAATAATCTCCATGCACCTTGATTTCTTAGAGCCTCCAGAAGTGTGAGAAAATCAAAGTCTGTTGTTTAAGCTGCTCACTCTGGTATCTTGTTATGATTGCCTACAGTGACTAATACACTCAGCTAGAGACTAAGTTGGTGTCACAAAAAACGGGAGACAAGATATTTCAGTAGTATTTAAGAGTTATAGAGGGACTGGAGAGATGGTGAAGAGGGAGGGCTTGCTGTTCTTGCCAGTTTGGTTCCCCACACCTACATGGGCAACTGAAAACTGCCTATATCTCCAGCTCCAGGGAATCAGATTCTGTCTTCTGGCTTCTGGGGCACTGCACTAACGTGCACAAACTCACAATCAGACACAAACATATACAGATAATCATAAATACAAATTTAAAAAGATATACAGATTTAACAACTATATGGATGTGAGAGGTAAATGGAGAGTTAAAAATTACTGAGTAGGGCATGGTGGTACATGCTTCAAACTTCAGTATTCTGGAGGCTAAGTCAGAAAGAGAAAAGAATTGGAGGTGAGCTTAGACTACATAGTGAGAGCACATCTTTAAGAATAAGAGATTTAAGATGAATGAAAAGGATGACCTTGAGACACAAAGATAATGAACATGAATGAAACTTCTTTTTAGGAAGCACCTGGAAATGAGACTGGTGGAATGAACAGATGTTTGGGTTGATACATTTACACAGCCACTAGCATCAAGCAGATTGTTTTAAACTGGAAATGGTGGCATGCCTTTAATCTCAGCACTCAAGAGGCAGAGGCAGGCAAAACTCTGAGCTTGTGGCCAACCTGGTCTACACAGTGAGTTCCAGGCCATCTAAGAACTACTTAGTGAGAATCTGGTCTATAAAAAAATATGATGACTGGTCTGGTCAACAAATTTATTAGAGTTCTTTATTTGCAGGAGCCAAAAATCAAGCTAAAATAGCAGAAAACTGCAAATAAAGCAAAGAAAAGGAACTACATAGGAATATCAGTAGAGCCTATAAGCCAGTAAAAAAAGAGCTTAGAGAGAAGGTGGTAAACAGTGTCCAGTGGCACAGAGATGAAGAAGTTATGTACTAAGAAAAGGAATACCTGTTGAGCAATTACTGGGGATTTGGGGAGAAGAGCATTTTGGAGGGTGCCTGGCACAGAAACAAGACTATAAAGAGATAAAGGGTCCTAGATGAAAGAAGAGGCAGGAAATACAGGATATTTTGTCTATAACCTTCTCCCATGAAGAAGAGTGAGGAAGTCTATAGTCTAAGTATGAACAATGCAACAGAATCAGAGAGAACAAAATTATAAAATGGGAACTATAAAAGTATATTTTAAAGTAATAAGTTTCAATTGCTTGTCAGTCTTTTAGCTCATATCAACTACAACATGTTCCAATATTTTTCATATAACCAGTAATATATTTATAGCTATTTTAGGTCATCTGATGATTATAAAACAATGAATAAGAAAAATTAATACCCAATAAAATCTATATAAAATTAAAATGATATTCCGGTAACATATTTGTAAAAACAAATTAAATATTTTTGCAAACTTCAAATAGTTCAACATAGAACTTTCTCTGAGTATGTTCAAGGTGTGTACAGGACCCTGTATAAGAGGTTCTGAATAATAGTAAACTTCAAATATTTGTAAAATCAATTCCCTTGGCATACAAGTTGGATAAATATGATCATGATTAGGTCAATGATTTTTGTAAGCCCTACTTTTTTTTCTTCAAATATAAAGTTATTAAAATACCCTGTAGGAATGAGACCTTTTAAATAAGGCTTTTGAGTCTTTTTCATTTCTTATTGATATGAAATATATGAAAATAATATATGAAATAATAATATATTAAAAATCCTAAATGTATCTGACAGTATGGTTCTTATGCACTTGGGGGAAGAATTCTTCATTTAGTTTTTTTCTCTTATTCATTTCATTTTACATTTTGTTCAAAAGCAATTATCACACATCTGTTCCTAATTGTGGCTATAAAATTTTTTTGACATAAATTTGACTGTTACAATTCTTATTAAGTTCCAAGACATACTAGTTGTACTACCCTAATACATCAGCTTTTTAAATGACTCATCATTCATCATAAGAAAATAGAGAATAAGTTACCTCTCTAATATTCAAATTCCTACCTTGTTTAACGGGTAAAACTCTATTACGAAATGATTTGGCTTTCCCTGGGTCATGGCTATTTCCACTTCGGCCATATCCACTGAAACTTGATGGAGAAAATGGCCCATCTCCTTCATCATCAAGTAGATATAGTGAAGCACCTTCAGCAGCATCTGAAACTTACATTTAAAAAGATTGCAATGTTAACATAATTTCATTTTTTTCAGGAAATTTAATACAGGCTGCTTTTAAAATTCTACATTCACTACCTTACTTTATGATAAAATGAAACGTTCCTTTACAACTGGCTAGCAAATGTATATTTCCAGCTTCTTAGAAACTCAGCTAGGAGGACAGTGAGTTTGAGCTCTATTTTGGCAAGACCCTAAAGTCCACCGCTCAAAGTAAATATGAATATTTGACAAGATAATAATTAATTTATCATCACTAAACTTTCAAACACAAAATGTCAAAACACCACCCAAGGAAACACCGCCATCACATATTTTATCTTCAAGTCTTGACAAATATATGTGCAAATTATTTGAGATATTATAGATAGTGAAATTCATACAGTTACAGAACTTTCAAAGGGACATTTAGATTCATCTAGTTAGGTGCTAGAGAGAGATGGCTCAGCATTTAAGAGCATTGGCTATTATTCCATAGGATCCAAGGTGGATTCCCAGCACCCACATGGCAGCCCACAACCATCTGTAATTCCAGTTTCAGAGGATCTGACAGCCTCTGCCGGTACCAGGCATGCAGATGGTGCACAAACGTACATGTAGGCAAAATACTCATAAACACACAATAAATTTTTTAAAAATAAATTTGAAAAATCACCTAGTCAAACAAAGAAACCAAATCACTTTACCTAATGTCTTACTGGAGAGCCATACAGCTAGTAAGTAGAATAATGATTAAAATGTAATTTTTCTAAATCCAAATCTATTGCTCTTTGCACTATAAATAGTGATACCACTTCTATAGCCTTTAATCAGCACCAAACTGTAGAAACAGAAAAGCCAAATATATATTTACCAGGAGAAGAAAAAGGAGAACTAGTCCTGGCATAAGACACTGAGGTATTCTGGTCATTTTTAGGCTGTAACTTCATTTGCTTCTGTTTCCCTTTTGGACTGTAAATAAAAAATATTATAGATAATTACCACCATTTTTTTCTGTTAGTAATTCAATATGATAAATAATATGACACAAAATTCTTCAGGTGACCAGAATGGAAACTACCTAAAATTCAAGTGAAATGCCTAAAATAGGTGATCTGACAAATTTAAGTTTCAATCACTTAATAAAATAAATAATAAAAATTTAAAGGCATAGTGAAATCCCCATAAACAATACTTTGGGTTACAAACTCCATTTTCCACGGGAACAAGAGTTCTTAGGTCTCTTGAGACATCCTGAACTTATTCATAAACTTTTACAGATGAGTAACACACACAAAATGCTTCAAAACGTAAAATACTACATCGATGTAATATACCTAGGAGCTCTGCTGCTAGATAATGAGCTACTGCTGCTTCTCAGGCGCTTTCTGTACCGTGGCCTTTTCCTCTTCTGACTTTGGATTGCTGACTTATATTCAGAGATGATATTTTTAATGTGATTTTCAAATAAGGCAGACAATCTCAGCGTCATGCTATAGATCTGGAAAGGTAGAAAGTACAGCCTTGTTTTAGCAATTACCTTTAGTTATAAGAAAAGCATGAACATATCTGGACCAATATGAACATCATTGCAGATGAAAAACAGATACTATTTGAAAAATTCTTGAGGAAATAGGATGTCATTTTCATTTATTGAAAAATAAAAACTATAAAAGATAATATTTGGTGCTGTGAAAGACAAGGAAAAAATCCTCACATAAGAGGGAATTTTCAATGAAATAATATTTTAAAGACAATTTAAAATATGTACCATAAAACTTTAGAGATATACCTATGTTTTGGCTAATAATTTTACCTCTAGGAATCTGTTATAAAGAACCATCACGGGTCTGTCCACACATGATAAGCATGTTCAATGATATTAAAGACATTAGCTACAGTTATTTGTGTAAAGTGGGAAACTAATTTTTAAGACTCTAAATTTGGATACTAGTGAAAAACAAAACTAACAAAACCCCAATAATCCATGAAATGATCAGATAAAAGAATATCCTCAAAAACCTTATTTTAAACAGTCAGATTATAGATCAGATCATCTCTCAACCTTCATCAGAGAAACTTTCTCTTTGCAGAAAATGGCACTTAACGTCGAGACCCACAATTGGTCAATGTGCAGAAAACAAAAGTGTAAAGTGCTCAGCCCCAATCAGACTTTCATATCTCACCCCAAGGCTCAGGGTTCTTCACAGAAGAGAGGGTAGAAAGATTCTAAGAGCCAGAGGTGGTGGATGACTTCAAGGAAACAGTGTTTTGTAGACAAAGCAGGACAGATGCACATACGAACCCACAGAGAATGTGAAAGCATGCACAAGATCTGCACAAGGTCCAGACAGAGAAAACCCCAGCTTAGAGGGCAGGAAGGTTGATAAGTAATCCTACCGCTAGCTGAGGAGTTATAGCATTTAATGGATGCTGGGAACGGTAAAGTCACTTTTTTAATGCTGTGACCCCCTGGTTAGCTGACCAGAATAAGGTCTGACACACACCAGAACAAGTCCCAGTTGCAAGATTATCTGGGCAACACAAGTTGACTTGATGAGAAATGAATTAAAAGAAAAAAGTAATCTCAAAGTTGGGTGGGAAGTGTAATAAGTGATTATATTCAAAATATATTGCATGAAATTCTCAAATAATTAATAAAAATTATTTTTAAAGTTATAATACATATATAACAATAACTTGAAATACAAACCCTAAAGTTTTAAAAGCATATGAATGTTAAGTATTCACATAGACAGGCCTAGAAGTAAGCACATTAAATATTAACTATAAATAAATGTGATAAAGTTTGATTTTTAAAATAGTTTTTCAAACTTTCTACAGAGACTGTATTCCTCTAAAAATTATGATGAAAGGGGAAAAGCAAATGTAGACAAAATTACACCTAGAGAAGTTGGTGAAAATTGACTGTATATAAAGAAGTCGAAGCAGGTAGATATACCTACCATGTAACTAATTTGACAGTTAATTGGACACTAGTGACTCCAAAAGATAAATATTACTGTTACTATTTCTTGTTCTCAGGATATTTTCAGTTTTGACAATACATAGGGAACTATTTAATGTGGGTATGAATAAAGCTGTAACTTCCCAATAGGGTTCACTACTCGTGATAGCAATGGGAATATCCATATTAAGAGCTAATTAAAACATTTCTTATAAATTAATATTGTCAACTACCTTTATATTTATCAGTTCATTTACTGGAGATTTGAGTGTTTATTAATTTCCTTTCTTTGTCTTTTCTCTGGCAGATGTAATTATCATTAAAGAATAAAGAAGAGTAAGATAAGAGAAAGAAAAAGCTGCTTAATTTCAGAATGGTTATTCTAAAAGCATATTTACATATGCCCTGAAAAAAATCCAGAATTCAGGAAAAATACTGAGAATGAAACTTCAGTAACTGTGTCAAAATAGTAGAATATACTTGTTTACAAATCTTAAAAACTGTGGAAGGAAAACTGCCTGAAATACATAACTGCCCATTTAATATTAGTTTCATACCCTTGACTTTTTATTAGAAGTATAAGCTTTGGAGTTGCTGAATATTTGGCGAACATCTTTATAAAATTCCAGAGGACTATCATAATTTCCTGATTCCAAAGTTTCTTTCACAGTGCTGAAGTCCATAGGTGTGTCTATAACATCTTGATAATCCTACAAATAATAATGTGTTACATTTAAATACTCAAATTGCAAAACAATTCTAAATAAAATAGCACTGAGAATTACATTACCCACTGATGCAGTTATCTTGACACAAACACTACCTTGTCTACCAACTACTTATTCCCACTCCCAAACCAATTCCTTTTTAGGTTTCTGAAAATAGTATGAGTTTAAAGGATTAGAAGAGAAAAAGTCAAAGTCACTGGCTTGAGCTGCTGATACCTTGCCAAGTTATCTAATGACAGATGATGGGATTATTCAGGTGTAATTGAATAGTTCCACTGCACAAACTACCTACACATTTCCAGGATTCTGAGTTATGAGATTTCACATAAGTTGTCACTAGTTGAAGTCAAAGTTAACTGGTCATGCTTGTGCTCCCTACCCCTCTTCTCTGTCTCTCTATGCAGTGGAAGTTGGCTTTAAACTCATGATTCTCCCATCTCAGCCTCCCAAGATCTAAGGTTATATTTCTGCACCATCACATTTGGCTTCCTTTTGCATCTTTAACCAATGTGACTTTTTATTTCATCTCAAGTCTTCAGTCTCACTGACTCAGAGCTTAGTTTGATTTTAATTAGGACAAAGAAAAAAATCCATTTTAACTTAAATCTTTCATCTAGTTATGTTTTTCCTAGGGCTGTCGTATATGATATTATCTGAAACAAACTTATATGTCCTCCTACCCTGAATTCATGAATTTGAGTAAAATACATAGTAAATGTTCAGTCACTCATGCTACTTAGAATATTAATAAGTAAAACTACCACATTTTCATCTAAGAAGAAAGTGAAAAGAACAAAAAGTGACAGAGAAAAGGTATTATAAAGAAGAGAAAATGTTTTCCAAAGTATGAAAAACCATAATTGTTTTAAATAAATTTCCTTAAGTTATAAAAACATCAAAAGTATATTCCAAAAGATTATGCCTTATAAAGCACTTATATTTTCATAAGGAATAATGTCAGAACATGTGTAATAAGACAAAAACCCAGATCACTCAGCTGACTACTTAAGGAAGCCCAAGTGGGAATTATCATGTGTGCTACAGACATAATACAGTACACTGAATGTTGTCTGCTTTGCTGCATGGCTTTCTACCTGTATCTCCAAATAAACAACTATATAATGTCATGAAGAACAACTGTGAACACATGCTGATTCAAAAACCAAAATAAAACAATTAAAATGACCAAAAAATTAAACAAACTGATTAAAAAGAAACTAAGTTGAATTGGAAGGCAAGTTGAGCAAACTGCACAAAATTTGCACAGTGTGAAAAATTTCAAATGGAATACCACAAAAACAGTCTAAGCCTACCTCAGACTGAGATGGATCTTGTCTGTCTGGAAGAGCTGATGCTGAGGGTTCTCCTTCTTGCTGTTGCTGAGCCTGTCAGGATAAAGAACACAGACAGTTTCCACATCACCGCTCCATAGTATCAAGATTTGCAATCAAACTGTGAGTCAAGGCTCAAAAATCCACAAATCAAAAACATATTTTACTTGAAAGAATTCTGTATTCACCATATTCTGTTTTGAAAAACACAAACCTAATGTGTCCTCAAACTTCCTACAAACAAATCAAACTTAGTTGAATGCAATATTGTTAGTTATTTTTTCTTTCCAAGACATACACACGATATTCTCAAGTGTCCACACTATATGGAGTTGTCATATATGTATAAAAAGAAATACTAGCCACGGAGCAGAGTAGTGCATGCCTTTAATCCTAGCATTTGGGAAGCACAATGTCAGCTTAGGACACAGTAGTCCCACACCAGCCTGGCGTATACAGTTAGACCCTGTCTAAAAGTAAAAAGTAATTCTATAATTTAAATTGTCATAATGTTATCTTTGTTGAAAAGTAATGTTGGTATATGGATTGCTCTAAGTAGCCATTTTGATAACAAATTTACTACAAATTAAACAGGTCTGAAATATTATTACTAAGTCTATAGTGTGTAAAGGTGTCATTAGAAGTTAGTAGACTACACTAAACAAATTAAAGTATGAAAGAAAAGAAAAGGGCGTTTTGTTTGTTTTCTTTTAGACAGGGTCTCACTATTCAGTCCTGGCTAGCCTGGATCTCTGTGAAGACCAGGCAGCCCTCAAACTCCCAGTTATCTACTTGCCTCTGCCTGGGATTAAAGGCATGTGCCACCATATCCAGCTGATTCAAGTTTCTTTTAGAAACCATATAATTTCTATACTAAGTCCATGATAACTATTTTCAAATGTTATGACTAAAAGGAAAGAATTGGGGGAATTGTTCATAGATAGATAGTAGCTTGGATAAAGAATGGGAAATCATCCTGTTGGCAATTATTTAAACAACAGTAAGCTTACTGGGTTGGAATGAGGATCTGCTGGCTGTCGAAATGGCTCTGAGTCTTCACGTTCATAAATAAGGCTCAGTAGTTCTTTGCATTGTTTTTTCCAAGCATCAGGATTACACTTGAAGGACTGTTTTCTGCCTCGGCATTTGACCTATAAATTTAACAGAATTAATTTTTCCTTAACCATTCCTTGATTTTCTCATAAAAGCCTAATATTATCCAAGTCATACTCCAACCAGCTGAGCTAACGTATCTGTCACTCTAATGGCAGTCCCCTGTATAAGACACGACAGCTTCTACTTATGTTTCTTAGTTTAAAGCAGCATTCTGTCTGGCAAAAAATAAACCAAAGTGAGTGCCAATAAGTCTAGTATTCTGAATTTTCTTTTAAGAAAACCTAAACTGCAAATAAAGTACAGACAAGTAAAATGTTCCCCACTCCCCTTGGCTTCAAATGTTGGCCCGTGGCCAGTATGTGGGAGCCTGAACTGTTTCTTGAATTGTAAAGACTGTTTATTTAAATAGTATAAACAACGTAATCTGTGCAGAGTGCCTGCTTTTCTTGTGGGAATCTGGGATGAAGGTATGCCTTAGTAAGAAGTTGCCTACATAACCAGTCACTAGTAAAATTTTTGGTAACTGAGTCACTAATCACACACATGTTTTTCTGTTTTGATTGCTGCAGGAAGAGTGTGCTATATGGCCCCTCATAGGAGAGGGACAACATATGGGCACCTGCATGGTTTCATTCAGCCCTCGCTGTCTTTTTTCCTGTGATTGGGCTGTATATCCCGACCCACTGCTATAATAAACCTACATCACATGTAAGCTATGTATTTGCTTCCAAGAGTCCAGCTTCTCTCAAAACTTGGGGTAAGACTTTGGGATCTCGTGACTCAGGAAACCTGGCAATGTTTTGTTCTCAGCAAGTCACTCATTTACTCACCCTTCTTCCAGACGAAGTTCCAGGACCATCTGAATCTAAATCAACCATCTCTGTATCCTAAATTAAAAGAGGAAAGTAAGAGAGGCTAAGTTACAAAGTAAATGGCAAAGACAATGAATGACACTTAACTTTCCTTCATTGGAGCAGACAGCAGAGCAAATGGAGGAGGGAGATTCACTTCAAACTTTGGTAATATGCTGTGTACAAGTTAGAAAATACACTGGGAGAAGAACTGAAAAGGCTTTCTCTTTACACTAGAATAGGAAATGAGGGAAAAGGTGAACTTTGTAGTCAAATAAGTATGAGTATTATACAAACCTTATTCTATTTGATTCATTCATCTGATATACCATGCTTATGAAATATTCCCAATTAAACATTGCTATTTTAAGAATTAGTACATTTTCCCTAGGGAAATACAAATTTGTCCTAATTTAGTTAAGTATGTCTCTGAGAGATAAGTCTGTCAACCCAAAGTCAAGACCTAGGCACCACTGGTGAAGGGCAAAACAATTATATAATACATAGGAGAAACGAGATGAGGACTTATTGATATTCCTTTCCAATAAAATCAAGCTGTTAAAATTTTACCCTAAATTTCTAGTCTAAGCAAAACATTGCAAGTTTGTAGAGAAATTATTATATCAAATCCTAAATTAAAATATTTTTTATGTAAACGCTTAGAAAAAATATAAGAAAAATTAAACAATTTTGCTGGGATTTTTAATAGGTTAATATCTAACCACTGTATTACATTTTCCATATTATTTGTACAAATAGCATTTACATATATTAAAATACACAATTTCATAGTCAGATAAATTTTTACCAGGCAAGTGTCACTTTAGATTCACCATTTTAAAGATTAATGATACAAATAAAATGTTGTGGGATAATCTTTTCGTACACTGTAAAGATGTGTCTCTGCCTAAGGTGCCTTCTGATTGGTTTAATAAATAGCTGAATGGCCAATAGCTAGGAAGGAGAGACTAGGCGGGACTTCTGGGCAGAGAGAGGAATTCAGGGTTAGAATCTGGCACTGCAAGAGGCAGGAGAGAAGACACCAGTGAGACAGGGAGGGAGTCAGACATACAGAATGGAGAAGAGGTAAAAAGCCATGTGGCAGAATGTAGATTAATAGAAGCAGGTTAATTTAAGTTATAAGAGCTAGTTGGGAACAAGCCTAAGCTAAAGGCTAAGCTTTCATAATTTATAATAAGTCTCTATGTCATTATTTGGGAGCTGGTGGTCCAAAGAAAATCAGACAAGACTAGCTACAACAAAATAAACATGAAAGGTATCTTATGGCCCTAACAATAGGATCTAGCATATTTGAATTTTTTATTTTATCTCTGGGATGAACTGTTTTTACTAAACATTCTGAACTAGCTAGTGGTACATGATGGTCTTGCTGAGAATATTAATTACACTTCATTCAGAAAAGATTGACTGTGTTTAAAACGTCCAAAAAGGAATGAGGCAGCAACTCCATGCACCTATATTTAGACATTGAAATGCACAGCTTAAAGATCTTTTGCTATTTTACATAATGCATAACTTAAAGATCTTTTGCTATTTTACATACAATATTGAAATAAAATCATTACTAAAATTAGCATCAACTGAATAGTTTTTTTTTCTTTTGTTTTTTCAAGACAGGGTTTCTCTGTGTAGCCCTGGCTGTCCTGGAACTCTCTCTGTAAATCAGGCTGGCCTTGGAACTCAGAGATCTATCTGCCTCTGCCTCCCAAGTGCTGGGATCATAGGTGTGCACCACTGCTGCCTAGCTCTAACTAAATATTCTTTTAAAATATTGAGTGCAAAGAAAAAGACAAAAAACACACAAGCAACTTACCAAATAAAATAAAATGTCAGTTGCTCTGTCTTTTTTGTTGTTGTTGTTGTTTTGTTTTGTTTTGTTTTTGTTTTTCGAAACAGGGTTTTTCTATGTAGCTTTGCGCCTTTCCTGGAACTCACTTGGTAGCCCGGGCTGGCCTCGAACTCACAGAGATCTGCCTGTCTCTGCCTCCCGAGTGCTGGGATTAAAGGCGTGCACCACCATCGCCCGGCCTGTCTTATTTTTTAAGGGTTAGACACCAGTTGTTGATTGTTCATTATATAAATGCACCAAGTTTCAAGGGATGACTGGCTACCTATCTCTGACAATACCTTGTATATAGCACACCATTAAATTTTTGTACACACCATCTAAATCCAGGTCAAAAGATGTTAATATAAAAGAAGTTCAGCTACCTTCCTAAAATTTTCACTATTCATAACCAATTATAGTATACATTAATATTTACTGTGCCCCAAATACCAGAAAAGAAATAGTCATAATCATCAAGCTGTGATCCTTACCTCTTCTGCATCACTGCTGTTTAGTTCTTCTGCTTTAATTTTATTGTAAGTATCCAAAATATCAGTACAGCTTTGATCCCTAAGAAACAAGATAAGTAAGGCAAAATACATTCCAATATTTCCAAAATAGAATGTTAGTTTCTGTAGAAGATAACACTACATCTTACCCAATAAATCGAAGTAAGACATCAGTCACAATCTTGGCTGCTTTAACTATAGGACTATCTGGCTCATTGAAAGTCCTAGCATTATGCTCAATATAGCGTACCTCCCACATCAATGCTGATATTCTCCTATGAAATAAAAAATTCCTGTTAGTCTTGGCCTGATACATTTGAATTATATGTCTAAGATATGTATTATTAGACTATTGGGGATTTTATCATGGTATGTCAAAGGTATTTCAATACATGTATGTGGCACATATATATTGTGTGACTTATGCATGCTTAAAACATCAGCATGGTTCAGTGGATAACCTGAAAACCATTCAGGTGTGATGCTGCCCCCCACACACATAAAAGTAAAAGGGTCTATTTATATATATAGCCATTAAATTTAGCAATTATTTAATTCCCCAAAGAATTTTCACTGTGCTGTATTATCTCTGTACAATCTTGATCATGATACATTAGATTACTACCTAATCTGCAGTTAGTAAACAAATTCACTGTAGTTTTTGTTTGTGTTTCACACAATTGTGCTACTTATGTTTTCTACTCTGTCTTTTTGTCCATAAGATTTTTAGTCTGCAAGTGTGATAAACTGCAAGGAACTTTAGAGCATGTTTTTGGATGACTATATCAGACATAAAAAAAAACAAAACACAAACCAGATCTTACAAAGGCACAAAAAACATAAAACTATGACTTCTGTAATAAAGTATAAAACAAAACAAACCTGTAAAAGCGGTTTTCAAGTCTTTGTCTGATGGTATTGAGGTCAGTTGGATAAGCAACTACAGTACAATATAAGGGGTAGGCACTGAGATCCACTGGAACAGCAAAAGGGCTGGCAAAATCTACAAAAATCATCAAAAATAAAAAAAGCAGCTATTGAAGAACAACATTTCTTGTTAGCGAATATTCACATAGGGCAATACACCTAATTATATAAATTAATGCCACTTTTTCTTTGGACATAGTATCTTTGAATCATGCATGATATATTGGTTCAAAATTAGATAAAATGAAACAAAATTAAATGACAAATGTGCCAAATTTTAGTTTTTTTATGTCTTTCCTGAATAAATGCCAAACTTCTCCCAGTAATATATTTTAGAAAATATAGCTATTAATGTGGGTAAAATACATTACTCACCCACTGTCTTTACCAAGGAACCCCTCCAAAGTCAGGCTCAGGAAATAGCTAGAGAGCCAAAATGACTCAAGAAAGAAAAAGAGACTTATATGCCTGCCTTCACTATTACCCCTGGAGCGATGAAAAAGTTTATCAGTAATTACTTTAGCCAAACATATAAAATGTTAACATTAAGCTAAAATCATTGTGCCTGTTGAATTGAATGTAAAGTATACTGTGATAAGCAATATTTCTTTGTCCAGATCTTAAAATTCTGCTGGCTTTCCAAGCTCCCCATTCTTTTCCTACTATTTCTTCACATTCACCATACCCAGGGAAAGAAGGTGGTTGATGCCCTGAATAACTCGTTCACATTCCTCATCTCTGGAATGAGCCCCCCACTCTCCTTCCTGGGGTTTGTATAGCAAAGCAGTCAGTTCTTCCTGGGACACGGGAACACCAGCACCAACTTCATCTGGAAAAGCAGCTAGGACAAAATAAAAAAATACAAAACAATTAGTTTCCAACATCAGACTGCTGTCATTTTGCTTTTCCAAGAATTATAGTTAATTTTTAAAGGTATATTTACTTCCTTCTGGAATTGGCTCCATATCCCAGGGGCTCATCTTTTCTCTTTCATTATTGTCCCAGCTATCAACAAAAGAAGAAGATGCAAATCAGATTCCCAAGCATTGCCTTTCATGCAGTAACATAATTTGCATGATTTCTTGAGGGTGAAATTTAGAAAAAAGCAACATAGTATTCAGGAAAGTACAACTCTGCTTATATAAAGATAGTAATAAGCCACTGACAGAGAAAAAATATGCTACATCAATAGAAAGCTAAGAGGGCAGAAGCCTACTCTTTTCTAGTAGTTTTGCTTCTTTGCTGATGCTGTAATCAAGAATATATCTAAAATTAATCCACAGGAAAGAATACAATGATCTATTTGGAGAACAAATTTCAGGTGAAAAAAGTTGATACTGTAGGACACTTAGTATTTATCAGAGTCACAAATGAGCTATACTTACTGAACACTGTAGCACTGGAAAGAGCTATCGGGATATTCTGGCTGAAAAGGTTGCTGACTTTCCACAGTTCCAAACCACCAGGCATCATCTATTATACTGCGGAATCTATCACCTATAATGAATTTTAAAAAATTAAAACAGAATGAGTTCTGTTTCTACTCAAATTCTTACATAGTTTTGAATATAGAAGTAGCTTGTTTTAGCATTATCACACACAATTGTGGTAAATTTTATAAATCTGGCATAGTAAGAGATTAGAAGTTGCAGGTTATAATAAAACAACAATTAAAATATAATATCTGCTTCCTTATTTTTTTGTTTTGTTTTGTTTTGTTTTTCAAGACAGGGTTTCTCTGTGTAGCTTTGTCTGTCCTGGAACTCACTCTGTAGACAAGGCTCTCTCTGAACTCACAGAGATCCACCTGCCTCTGCTTCCTGAGTGCTGGGATTAAAGGCGTGCGCTATCACCACCACCAAAATATAATATCATAATGTAATAAAAGGTTGCAATATGGATTTTCTTAAATCAGTCTATTGTATTATATTCACCCTTTCTTTTTGTGATTATGTGAGCTGGTACAGTGAAATGAAGTACGGGGAATAAATTAGGCACTGTCATATATTAGGCTACAACATAATTAAGTACTTGAATTTAAGCACTATAATACCCAGCTGAGAAGAAAATGTGGGTTCAGCATGTTTGATGGAAAAACTGACATCCCAGGTAAGAAGGAATGGGATGCTGCAAGAATTCATTATATTATTCAGAATGAGGAACAAAACATTTTTTGAGTTATTATTTTTGATATTTTCCATTTTATATCTTTAAATTACAACTGGACATAGGCAAGTAAACCATATAGCGTGAAATGAGGTACAAGGGTGAACCGTTTGTAAATATCACACAATGTGCACAAAGTTACTTAACATGTTTAATTTTTTTTGTTTGTCTTAGAATTTGACTTCTTTGTTCAGTTAAATCTTGAACTAATTTCCTTTTGTTAAATCAGGGTTAATAATGTACTTCAAGCTTAGAAATTATAAGTGACAATTTATACTTACCAATCTGCCAGTTCCTTTCTTTGGCTTCATTATAAAACTGATGTAACACAAGGAAATCAATGACATCTGGCATGTCATGATACCTACACAGAAAACAAAGCACAGTAGCATTTAATACTGTAATATAATAGTATTTATCACTTGTTCCATTTCCAAGGATAAATATTTGACATAGATGTCATTAAGCAAAATTTTGTAAACTCCATGGTCTCCAGAAATGCCTTTACTTAAATAATATAAAGATATCAATAAAGGCTTTAAAAATTTAATATTAAGATCTTCATCAAAATTTTAAAACAATGGATCACCAGGTGTGTTGGCACACACCAATAACCCTGGCACTTGGGAAGTAGAGGCAGGTGGATCTCGAAATTTCAAGACTAGCCAGGGCTACAAAATGAGATCCTACCTCAAAATAAATATGGATTGATATATTTTTCATTCCCTTCAATTTTAAATTTAAATCCCACAAACAGTTATTTACTTATCTCTATTATTATTATTAACAAAAATAACACCAACTACTATGTTTCAAGCACACTATATAAACACGTCTGAGTTCTTACAATTCTGAGGAAAGTATCAGCATTTAAGCATGTCCATTTTGTATGAGCAGATTAAGTAACTTGCTTTGCTCATGGATCAGTTCGCCCATTCATATCATACATTATACAGAGCAACAAACCAAAAACTAAACTCAGATCTTTGTAATTCTAAACCACATAGAAGTGCTACAGTATTTTCTCTCCCATTGTTTTTGAGCTCTGGATTGAATATTAAGTACATTAGTAACAATGGGCATTAAAATTCATACAAACAAACAGAAAATCAGAAACAGCTACTTACTTAATAGAAAAAGACTCTCCAGTCATTTTGCCTGAAATGGGGTCCAAAAATGCAAGTTTCAAGCAGCATAGCGTAGGTGGTCCAACCTCATATTTGATTCCTACAATCTTAACAAATTCTTGCTCCTATTCATGGAAGCACCAATACATTATTTTTCTATAAATGATTATCTTTTATTAATACATTTCATTATTACCTGAATAATTTAAGAATCATCTGAATACTAAAGTGTTATTTAGTGTCTAATATAGCAACAGTAGCAATCATGAAGTTTTATTACTTTTTATTTAAAGGTATTTTACTTCTATTTTTTCATTTTTAACTGAAATTTAATTCACCACTTCCCTTTTCTTCTTCCCTCAGCCCCTCCCAAGTCCCTCCCACTCTCAAACTGCTGGCCTCTTTCTTTATTAATGTTAAATATATATATTAATGTTATATATATATAGTACATACAAATACAAAACTGTAACTTGTTGAATCAAAAAATCATGTAACTATTCATCAAATGGTAGGAACTACATTAAGTTGAAGGTAGTCTCTTGAACCTTAATATTGAACAGTAAGGCTGGTGAGATGACTTAGTGGGTAAGAGCACTTGCTGTGCAGGCCTGACAACCTCAGTTCATCCCCAGAACCAATAGTGTATGTGGAAACCAACCTTCAAAAGGTGTGCTTTAAATTCCACAGGTGTACCCTAGCAGATGACTATCTGCACACACGTATGAAACCCCATATGAATAATAACAAAAAGAGATGGGTGGTGGTGGAGCACGCCTTTACTCCCAGCACTGGGGAGGCAAAGGCAGGTAGATCTCTGGGAGTTCAAGCCCAGCCTGGTCTACAGAGCGAGTTCCAGGAGAGCTAGGGCTACACAGAGAAACCCTGTCTCGAAATGAAAACAAAACGAATACCAAACAGGTCGGTACTTAAGTCAGGGCTATAAACAAGTCTAACTAGCAAAATCTTTAAGGAAGCTTCCCAGAACTTAAGTAATACCCTTAGTTCTATAGATCATGGGTACACATCAGTAAAATATATTTTAAAAGCAAACTTCTGACACTTCTAGGAGACGAAATCTCACATTGCCCTGTTCCTGTGGCTCTTAGAATTGTTCTGCCCCCCTCTTTCTCAATGATTCTGGAACCTTGGTGCAAGAATTGTGTTTTAGATGTATCAGTTGTGACTAGGTTCCACAACTTTGCATTTTAGACAACAGACATGCTAACTTGGAAGGGGTAGAGCTCAATAGCCCTCAACCCTGGAAAAAGAACTACAGGCAATTGAGTGGGAGAAACAGTCTTCTCCAGGGAAGAGCACACCAATCATGTGCACACAAGATACCTCTAATTCCAAATGGTCAGCCCTGAAATATACACATATAAGTAACATACAAAGGGAGCAGATTGCATATGCAAATATACATATATACATACATATATTCATTTATAGCTATTAAACAAAGAGGGGTCAGGAATTTGAAAGAGAGCAAGGGGGTACACAGCAGGATTTGACAGGAAGATAAGGGAAAATGATGTAATTATATTATAATCTCAAAAATAGGAAAAATTACTAAAAAAAAATCAAACTTCATGGGGACTGTGATACTGTCTAGTTAAAAAAAATCCACCCTATTAGCAAAATTATAAATAATCAAACAGATTTATATGTACATGTATTTGGGATGACAGATTATTTTAGACAGAGCATTACGTCACACTCTTACAGTTTATTGGTCACATTTAAGAAATGAGAAAAAAACTAATCTTCCTGGATACAGTAACTTGATTAGAGTTATACATCAGCTTTATAGAAGAGCTAAGGCTGAAATTTAGGTCTTAATCCAAAGCCCATGCTCTTATATCTTATATATTCTATCCCTGAATAATTTCCTAGAACCACAGAGCTGTAATTAGAAACACGACATTATGAATCTTATCCAATCCCTTGGTTCTAGAAGAGTACTCAATTCTCATCCAATTCTAAATAGATGAGTAGGCAGTAGAGACGATCATATAAAGATGACTAGACAGGATATTTTAACACCTTAAAACATTAATATTTTATCTGCAAATGTCTAAATAGCTACTTGAATATCCAGATTTTTCTCTTTTATCTTCAAGATAAACAAACAGCAACTCTTCATACAAAATCATAATAAAACTGCCCTTTGTTTTTCTCTGTTAGAAAAAAAAGAAATAAAACTCAAAAAGGAATACATACTTATGCCTGCCTATACATATTTTATGTATGAGAAAGAATAGATTCATATTAATTGACAAAATTCCTCAATAGAAATAACTATTTTACTTAATGTTATAAAGCAATGTGGATATTACATCAATAGAGATGATCCCACAGAATACAAGTCTTTAAGCTTCTTATGGTTTATGATATTTAGCCTATCTCAAAACTACCAGAACCTTGAGAATGTCTGTAGTACACACAGTTTACTCTGGAATGTACACAATTGCTGATAGGGAAAATATTCAAAGTAAGGAATGTCTGCTTTTCTGTAATTGAGAAATGGTAAAAACACGAGGACCCAAAGCTTACAGAAAAGTAGGGCAAATAAGATAATACATAGCATAAAAATTGTTTACTGATTTATTTTATGTGAATGACTGCTTTGCTTGCATGTATGTATATATACCATGTGAGTGCCTGGTGCCTGTGGAGGCCAAAAGAGATCAGATCTCCTGGAACTGTAGTTACTGATGGTTGTACGCCGTCATGTGGGTGCTGGGAACTGAATCCAGGTCCTCAGCAAGTGCTCTTAATTATTGAGCCATCTCTCTAGCCCTATAGAAAGTTTTTTTTTTTAATATTGTTCCAGTTTGCTTTCTTTGATACTGAGTCTCACACTAGAGCCTAGGCTGGTTTGGAATTCACCATGTAGTCCATGCTGCTTTCACTTCCCAGCAATTCTGCTTCAGCTTCCCAAGAACTGGGATCATAGGTATGAATCACTATACCCTAGCATACAAATTTTAAGAACTATGTATTACCCATTCTACAAAATACCATGCATCAATTAATTTTGCAAATACAATACCATCAAAATACCCATGAAACTGAGGGGAAAAAACTTAACATAACTTAATCCCCAAACCCTTTAACTGTATTCCAGTCCATTAGGCAAACTCACCCTGAGATCCATTTTGTTCCATGGCTGTTTTTGTAAATTAACACTATATATTTTTGATTTCCTTACAGCTCTCACATAAGCTTCGTGTCCTTGCCTAAAATAAATAAGCTAAAACAGAAGACAATGTATTACACGGTCATATTTATTTTAACTCTACACTTTCCAATATATACTGTCTAAACATCCTCTTCCACTTACATAAAATAATTACAGTTTTTAAAAACTTTTCCTGATTAAGCGAAGTTATTCAACACTCATGTCTATCTAACCTTGTGCCAAGTTTCACATTGCATAAATAATATATGCAGTCTTTTTCTGCCAAGCAGCTGCAAAAGTCAACTGAAGAAAAGAGAGGTCTATGAGAGGGAAAAACAGGTTTCAAGGTCAGGGGAGGGGAAGACAATAGAACACCTGTGACATTAAAGAGGAACAGCCTAAAAGTAGAAGGGTGCAAGGCAAGAACTGGGGCAGGAAGATGGAGGCGATGAAGGGAGGGGGAGTCAACCCAAACCAAGCAGTCATCAAAGTGCCACAGGGAAAGCTACTACATTCAACGATAACTTAAATTGTAGATGTTTAGAATGCTACTTATAACAAACAATTCTTTGAAATGCAACCAGTTTTGTGTATATCCATTGGGAAAACGACTGCATACAGTATTGAAATGAAATAATTCTAAAGACAAATTGACAGTGTTCTTTCTGTTGCAAGAGCTCATGTCAGCACTAGCTAAGCACAGAAGAAAATGAATTCAAGCATTTGGTAAGATACTTCAATTTCTTAAAAGATTATATTTACTACTATTGTCTACATTTATTGAGGAAAGTTTCTTTTCCTCAGTGGTTTCAAAGTGTGCCAGATATAAACCAATAGAATAAGGTAACATGAAATACCATATTAGGGGAGTTTAAAATACACAATGAGGTATGAGCAAGATAACCCAAAGAACTTAATTTCTCATCTTTAGCGGAGTCCTATAGGCCAGTTCTCATAAAAGCATGAGATGTTGTGGTTCTGAAAGTTCTGTACCAGTATGCTGTGATTCTAACATCTAATTATATGCAAATCTGGGCAACTTGCTTACCTTTCTAATTCTCTGTCAACTTATCTGTAAATAGGACACACTGTGACATGACTCAAATACTTCATATCATGTAGCATTGGCCAAATGGTAATAACAGCTACTCTTTCTATTTGCCCTCGTGTAAGAGACTATATGATTCAAATACAGTACACTAACCAATCCTCATAGCATTCTGTAAGACAGAACTGCTAGTAAAAGTTCAGCTTTATAAATACATGTATTGAAGTTTATGGAGAAGACAAAAAAGTATTTCCCAATCACAAATGCTATCAAGTGAGCACATAAAGGAGGCCTCAGACTGTGGACATAGCATTGTGGTTAATTTAGGTATGCTGCTGACATTACTATCTGAGAATGAAGGAGCCCTAGGTCCCCTGTGGGTCCCTTGGTCTTACTGCCACAGTGGCACCCTTAAGTAAGGCAAGTTCCCTCTCCTTGTCTTCAATGAAATGCTCCTGAGTTTTCAGTTCTCCCATCTCAAATGCAGGTGAACAGTGTACATGAACACACACACGCACACAGACATACATACACATGTGACTGTGACCTTACTTGGAAAATACTATCTTTGTAGATATTATCAATTTACGATTATGTGAGCTCATAGCAGATGTATGTACACCCTAAATGACTGTCCAGATAAGAAGATAGAAAGCAGGATGCAGAGAGAATTGGAGGGAAGATTGCCACATGAAGGTAGGACAGAAATTGAAGTACTGTTGCCACATGTTGATGAACACCAAGGATTCTGAGAACCACCAAAAGCTGGGGAGGTGGGGAAGGATTCAGTCTTAGAGATGTGGGAGAGAACACAGTTCTGCCAATGCCACATTATAATATTTTGACCTTTCAAAACAGTTTGGGAGAATAAATTCCTATTATATAAAGCCAAAAAATACATGAGCATACTCTATCAAAACCCTACATAGAGAGTGGGGCAGTGGTGGTGCACACCTTTAATCCCAGCACTCGGGAGGAAGAGGCAGATGGATCTCTGTTACTTCTAGGCCAGCCTGGATTACAGAGTGAGTTCCAGGACAACCAGGGCTATACAGAGAAACCCTGTCTCAAACAAACAAACAAACAAACAAACAAACAAACAAACAAACAAACAAAAAACCAAAAAGCCCATATAGAAAGTGAAAATATTTAAATATTAGTAAATACAAATGATAGGAGTTAAAATTCAAACTCAGGACATTATTATATATTCATTTTAATACTCGACATTGATAAAACATCTAAGCACAAGGTACTAGATGCTATCATAAGGTATTAAAATGTAATATTTTCCTTTAAAGGGAAAGTAGTATAACACACACACACACACACACACACACACACACATAGGTATGAAAACTCATACAGAAAGAGGTTTAGGCAAATCAGAATTTGGCATTTCAGTTAGACCTCTAAGAAGAAGCATTTTGAGAAGCAATCATTTATCAGTAGGGTTATTCTAAGCAAAATAACAAGGGCTTAATTACAGTTAGACAAAGTAGTAAGTAAAGCTGTACTTAAGAAACATGAACAGTACATTTGCGCCTTTATGAGCTCTTTCAAAAAACATTCTCAAATTGCTATTCAACTGTTGGATTCACTACAATAATTTCTCCATTCCCCTAAAGAACTGTTATAGCCTAATACATAATCTTGAAGCATATGATATAACCAGTTTAATAAAACACAAGGACAGTGATTCCACCAAGGCATGAACTGACAGAAGTGGTCATGAAGTGGAGAGAAGGGTCTCATCAGACTTTAAAAGTATATAGAGGCTTATTTTGTTCTGTGAAGTCCTTTACAATTAATTTACCACAGACTTCATATATCTCAAAATAGGCATTAAATATAATAAATTATTATTTCAGTTCTGTCAAAAATTTTAAGTCTTTTTAAGTTTTATAATATAGCATTAATCATGAGAAGCTTATTAGCATAGTAATGTAAACAAGTAATAACCAAAAGTCCAACATACACCAAAAAGAAACATTTTAATAATCCCTAAACAAAATAAGCAAAGGATAGCTTATTCATAATATTATTTGATAGATGCCTCTGCTACAAGATCTCTTTAAGAGAAAATTAGGCCAAATTTTATTTGGTCTCATTATTTACTTGTTTTTTTTCTGTCTCTTATGGAAATGACAATTTCATATTCCTACTATTAATTGTGAATTCAAAATGGTGTGAAGGGGCTGAGAGTACAACACAATGATACAACGGCCTAGTATGTATCAACCCTGGGTTCAATCCTCAGGACACACAAAAAAGATTTAAATATTTGGTCAGTCAATATATCAGACAAAACAGTCTAACTAGAGGAAGTACATTCCAAGGTAACCATAATTTCACTACGATACTAAAAGTTTCTACTGGATAATATTTTATTAGATTTTTCTATGCCCAATTATAAACATCAACTGTTTTCATAACTTTTGAAATCAATCATAAATAAATTTAACTCCATGTTAACCTAGCATCTACTATGTTGACTACATAATACCAGACCCCTACAAAGGATGCAAAATTAATTATATTGAGTCACGTTCTTCAAGAAATACACAGTTGACCAAAGAAACAAAGAGTACATATGTAGTTACAACAGAATTACAATATGAATTTCCTGGAGCAGCAAGATGGTTCAGTCATTAAAAGCAGTTGCTGTGCAAATTGTGTGACCTAAGTTGAATTCCTGGAACCCATGTAAAAGCAGAAAGAGAACTGATTCCACAGAGCTGTCATCCCTTCCATCTGTGCTCTGTAGCATATGTTGTCCCCTCAATTATGCAATATACTCAATAATAAATCAAATTAAAAAAAAATAAAACCAACATAAGATACCAAGATTGAATAATGTTAACTGTTCTTTTGTTTGTTTGTTTGTTTTGTTTTTTTGTGACAGGATTTCTCTCTGTAACAGTCCTGACTGCCATGGGACTAGCTCTGTAGACCAGGCTGTCTTCAAACTCACAGACATCTACCTGCCTCTGCCTCCCAAGTGCCAGGATTAAAGGCGCACGTCACCACTTCACGGTAATGTTAATTGTTTCTTTTTTTAAAAAAAGGAAATTTTCTGTTATTGTTGGTTTATTTTACTTTATGTGCCTGCATGAATGTCTGTGCACCACGTGTATGCCTGGTGCCCACAATGGCCAAAAGAGAGCATTAGATCCTTTGGAATTGAAGTCCACAGACAGTTGTAAGCTGCCATGTGGGTGCTGGGAATCGAACCTAGGTCCTCTGGACAAACAGTGCTGTTAACTGCTGAGCCATCTCTCAAGTGCAGTAGTGTTCTTGAAGCAAAAGGATTTATATTGGGCAACACATACCTCATCTCCCATCTGTGGTACGAATGGAGAACGCCGTGGTATGGTATCCAAGATCCACTGAGGGGCAAACCATTCTTCATTGGGTTCGCCTGCCATAGAAACAAGTCCCCCTTTCTAAAACAAAACAAATAAAAAAAACAATTACAGTATTTATAACAATAGTTCATAAGTTCAAACTCATGAATAGTTAGTATGAAAATGCAGGAAACATTATTTAAAATAGCAGGTTTAATGCACACTGAAAATACATAATTTTAAAACATATCCAATAAGAACTATACCAAAAAATCAAGTAGTTCAATTTTGGATTCAAGATAATAGCTTGACATTATATTACCATCTAAAAATAACACATTTTTTCTCTTCATGTTTCTAGACCACATCAACTCAAATAATAGTAATACAATAGTGACTTTTAAAGAATTTAAGATGGAGTAGATGCTGCAGGGTCTGTAATACCAGATATTCAGGAAGCTGAGACAGAAGAATTACATGTTTAAGGCCAGCCTGGGCAACTTGAGATTCTGTCTAAAAATGAAAAAATACATAAAAGAGCTGGTATATACAGCTCAATGGTAGTGTGTGAAGCAGTAGGTTCAAACCCTAGTACTAGTATTTACAAATACTAATAGGATTATTGTATTAGTGTATTAATATCTTTTAAATTTTATATAAGAATATGCAGAGCTCATTTGTTAATGGAATCAGCCATTTTCCATTTAGATACATAGATTTTTTTTGATGTTCTAGAGAACAGCAATTCTTTTAAAATAGAAAATATAGAAACAGCATATCTTGTCACAACATTAACATGCAAACTATCAAATTCAAAGAACTACATAGATTCAAGTATTAATCCCCTAAATTAAATTATGGCTGTGGAAAGAAAGGATAATGGGGTAAAATAAAATACAAATTCATCAAACTCTTCTATCCTATGAGTAAAATGTATATAGGAATACAAATTTATAATTGGATAATGACAAGAATAATCATTTTATATTATAATGGCTTATTATTGTAGAACTTTGATACATTTTAACAAGCAATTGTCAATGTTCTAGTTTAATAACATTATAATGATGACATTTATTTAACTATTACCTTTGATAATAAGAAATTAAAAATAATTCTTTCAAGTTAATTAAAATTTTACCTAATTGGCTTATAAGACAATGTAATTTTTAGAGAAAAAGCACATGTCACTATTAAATAGTCAAATATTAGAGGCAAAAAAGAAAAACAAGGCAAAGATAACCAATTTATATATTACAAACCTTCTTTCTAGTCTGTTTAGGTTTCTTCTGCTTATCTTCTAATGATTTCAAATTTTCATCTTCAGAGCTGCTGTATATTTTCTGTGTTGCCTGTCTCGTTTGTCTTTTCGGAGGCTGCAAATTTATCCCAGCATCTGCTGTCCAATCAGAATATTCACTTGATGAATCACTGTAAATAAATCAAAATTTATAATGGAAAAATGATCATTCTGTTATCAAAGAGCATTTGCATGACAAAGACTGAAAAGGAAGGAAGAAAATACAGAATTTTGATCATTATTTTATTTTAATGAAATGCTTCTCGAATAAAAATACTTAATTTACTATAACAGGATTTAAAATCCTTGTTGGAAACACAAAACTGCCTAAAAATAAACATAAATCAATCTTATTGCTGAAATGATGAAAGAGATACAGTTTTAAAACTGAAATAAAAGCCGGGAATGGTGGTGCATGCCTTTAATCCCAGAGGCAGGCAGGATCACTGTGAGTTTGAGGCCAGCTTGGTCTACATAGTGAGTCCTAGGACAGCCAGAGTTACATAATAATATTCTATCTCAAAAGACCAAAACTTGAAATAATTATATAAAATTGCAAAGAAACAGAATCATAGATTTTAAAAGAAGCCTATTTTGTAAATAAAGGAAACAAAGCTCTATAGTTATATCCACAGAAAGTCCTGGAGTCATGAAGAAATAAATGGTGCGTAGGTTTCAAACACAGAACTTTTTCTATTACATGATACTATTTTACCTATGGTTTTATCAAATTCCTACAAAATCATAACTTCATATTAAATGTTGAATAATTTGAGGTCAATTAAAACTACCTGGAAGAACTTTCACTTTGCCACTCAATAACAGGGTCTTCTACAGAAGCATCACTTGTGCCAATAGTTTCATCTTCCTAGAGTAAAAAGACAGCAATTCAAATATATGTTCATAGTAGCTAGTGTAACATAGAAAAAAACTACAATTTATAACATTTTATTATTTATCAAACATTCTAGTTAAAATGCACATAATTATTTTTTTACATAGATCTCAAATTTATAAACCAATCTACTGGGTAGTTTACAAGGTCTAGTATTACATTGCTTCTTGATATAAAACATTTTTATTTCTTTAAAAACTGTTTAAACCTCAAAATACTCATAGCTTTCTTAAATGCTATAAACAGTTTTAAGAATATTGTATGTGAGTATTCTTTTAAGGTCAAGATATTCATGGAGGAAAGGGGAAATATTACTTTAAGAACCATGAATAGCAGAAGAAAGAAAGTAGTATATAATGTCAATGTGCAATAAAACTCTCATGCACCTGAGAAATAGAGTTGTAAAAAGAACAATAGGATCAGGGAACAGAGGAACAAGAAGAAAAGAACTTCTATACGCTCTTCATTGTCATGATAGGTCCAAGATAAATCAACACTCAATGACTTCCAGAATAGGTAGTTAGTACTAAAAGAAAATAAAATGGATGTACAAGCCAATTACAGAGTGAATCACTTCTGGGACTGTTTACCTTATTTCTATTATTTATGTTTGATTTCTTTCCATTTCTAGGAAGATTTCCTATCACTATCTTATCTCACTGTCACAGAGACAAACTTTTGCTGGCATATGCTATACTCTTGCCAAGACAGTATCATAGGTAGAAATCAGGAAAGACAATCAAAAGGACTAAATGGGATACCAATCTGTGTGAGCACCTTATTAATGAGTAAACCTCTTAATTTTCTATTAAAGTGACTTTCAAAAGTCAACTTGAATGAATGGTACAAAAGAAAAATCAACAAAAATGTGACATTAAATAAATCCTAGCAGATCTAACCTCTGAGGAGCTGTCTGAATCCTCTTGTACACGTGAAGTTTGAGATGATGCCTGTGAATTATGCTCTATGTTGGACCGTGTTAGGTAAGTATGCTGACGCTTGCGCTGTGTCCTCCGTAAAGACCGTCCACAGCTGGGCTGATGATCATTCTGTAAAAGAGAAGGAAAACAAATCTTAAAAGAAGAACTAATACAAAACTGAGCACTGAATACCTAGGTTGCAAGAATCTGCCCATTTAGAGTTTATACATAGCACGTTATTCACAATTATCATAGGAGGAATAAACATCCATATTATATTTAATGTAATCCTTAAATGTACTTTTATTTCTTTAAAAGAAATATAAGAAAATCTGTTAAAGCATTAACATGACAATTAGATTAAATTATTTATATTTCTTTCATTCCAGATTAGCATTCTTAAGATTCTTAAGAATTATTAAAGATATTTAGAATCAATTTAACACAGCTTTACGTGGTTATTCACACTTGTAATCCCAGCACTTGGGAAACTGAAGCAGGACTACAATGAGTTCAAAGCCAGGCTGGGCTACAGAATAAGACCCTGACTGTATTTATTTTTCATTTCATGTGTATGGGTGTTTTACCTCCATGCATGTTTGTACATCACATGCATGCCTTGTGCCCATGGAAGCCAGAAACGAGCATTGGTTGCCCTCAAATTGGAGTTACAGATGACTGTGAGCCACCTGGTGTGGGTACAAGGAATCAAACCTGGGCACTCTGGAAGAACAGCCAGTGCTCTTAACTATTGAGCCATCTCTCTGGCCCCAGAAAAATAATTTTAAAGAATCAATTTAGCACATCTTCCTTGTAGAAAGCTTCCAGGAGAGAATCAATAGACATAAAATAAACTTTAGATTATATAAGAATAGAAGATGAAATACTCAAATAATCCACATAAAAAATATTCAAATCAGATATTGTGGCACATACTTATACTCCCAAAACCTGTGAGTGGAGGTAGGAGTTTGAAGTCAGAAGACATAGAGTTTAGGAGTACAAGGTCATTTTCAACTACAATGTTCAAGGCAAACCTGAGCAATATGACATGGACTCAAAAATAGTAACAACAACAAAAATAGTAAGATTCCAGCCAATTGCAGAGCCCTGCATCATATGCTGTCATCTTTAACCTTGAGCATAAACCCCTTATAAAGCATTGTCAGGTCTTGCCTGGCATGATGGCACACACCTGTATTTCTGGCATTCAAGAGTTAAGAGGCAGAAGGAGCACTGTGTTCAAGATTAGCATGGTCTACATGGTAATTTCTAGGCCAACAGGGCCCTGAGTATCCCATTCATTGCATAGCAGGGTCTACTGGAAAATGAACCAGTACATCTCAACGTATTGTTAGATTTTGCTTACATGATTAAGTAGGCTATACATGGGTTTGCAGTAAGGTCAGCAAACGGTGGAGGGTCAGAATGTCTGGCTTTCTAGGTACAATAATTTCTTTTCCAACTACTCAACTCTGTCTTTATATATAACATAAAACAACTAAAGGCAAGCTATAATTGAGTATGTGGCTGTACTTCAATAAAATTACTTTAATGTAATTAACCAAAATAAACAGAATTTCGTACATGAGCTTGTCAACCTCTCATCTAGCACTTATTTATTACATTGTGACTGATGATCAATTAAAAGTTACAGTTGTATTTAACCACATGAAAATAGTATTTTTATACATATACAATAAAGGCAATCTTTTATTTAAATGTTTCTGTTAATAACCATGTACATGTGTGTATGTTTGTATGTAGTATATACATATATATGTATGTATATTGATTTGAGGTTTAATTAGGATCTCTGTAAGCAGATACCAACTTAAATATCCTCTTGATGGATAACTGTTGCCATTCAAGTAACTTTTATTCACAAACATTAGATTACAAAGGACTGAAAAAGCAAACTTACTCTTTGGGTAGTATAAGATGGCTTTTTCTTCTTTTCAACTGTATAAAGACTAATTTCTAGGTCACCTTTTGCATTTCGACATTCTTCTTGCACTCTAATAAAAAATTGCAGGTCAAAATAATCAAAAGAATCCAATAGTTTAAACATCAAATCTAAAAACTGAAAAATTTGAAAATATAAAATTTATCTGTGTGGTCATTTTAGCTATATACTTCAGTGGCCATGTTCTGCAATCACCACCACTACCCATTCCCATTAGTTTTCCATCACTCCCAAGATAAGTTCCATAACTATTAAGCAGTTACTTCTCATTTCCCCATTCCTCTAGGCTCTGAAAACCTCTGATATCTGTTGTTATGTCTATGAATTTGCCTGCTCTAAATATTATATGTTAAGTGGAGTTACACAATATTTGTCCTTTTGTGTACGTCTTCTTCCACCTGGCAAGATAATTTCAAATTTTATTCATGTTTCAGCAGTTATCAGAATGGCTTCATTATGGACTAATAAATGTATGATTATATCATATCTGTTTATCTATTTATTTACTAATTTATATTTGATTTGTTTCCACCACTTGCTCACTTGAATAACATTGCAATGAATATTAGTGTGCAAATATCTAATAATCTGCTTCCTTGTTTACTTTTAAGTAAGGAATTTTAAAATTTTCTCTATTCTAGTAGCTGCAACTCATAAAATTAGATGTCTTTTTTCTTGATTGCTACTTACACCAGAAAGCAGAGGGGAAAATGGAAATTACATATATTTTGCTACTTTGGGGTTATTGTTAAAAATACTTGGTTAGGTGGTATGGTTAAAATGAGTTTTATATGTTTCTCTGTAATAGTTCATATATATTGCATCACATTTTCAGTATTTCCCAAAGCATTTATTAAAAGCTGAGCACATTTAAGATGATATTTGTTACAACATAAACTAATTAGATAGAATTAGTTAATATGGAAAAACTAATATATGATGCAACTAGATTAGAGTATCTCAGTTATTAGGCTAATTTAAAATAATTCACTTGTAAATATATAGTTTTGAATTTTCTTATGAAGGTTCCCATGTCACCTTACCTACTAACTCCATTATTTAGTTCATTTACCACCACTCTTCTGCTCCAGGCCATGAGATCTCGTTCAGTGGCCATCTGGCTCCTAGGAGCATTGTTATGCATTTGCCGAACACCTTCAATTTGACCACTACGCCGAAGCCCAATATTTGGGGAAGAAGGTATGTCCATATTTGGACTACTCAGAGCTAAAGCAAAAGCAAGGAAAAACAGTTTTCTGAACAAAGATACCAGTGTTGGAGATTAAAGCTCTAAATGAAACATAAGTTTCAAAGACACGATGCCTGGGACTGGCACTGTAACAGTGTTAGATTGCTTGCCTCGGTTGTGCGGGGCCCTAGATTTGATCCCTAGCACCAAAAACCAAGAGAGGAGAAGATGGAAAAAACCAGACTTCTGGAAATATGAAAGTAACTGTTGCCCCTGTTCTATATCTTTCTGTGCCATCTTCATGTTTCTATACTGTTATAAATATAGGAGGTACTCAATAAATGTTGAAATTTTGTATAATTCTTTTCATTTTGTCAAAGCGCTGCTTCTCAGACATCTACTAAATACAGAATACAAAACCATGTCCAAATATGATCTGAAAGATTCAGATGTATATATTAATAATAGTTTAAGTTGCATCTTTTTCAAAATCTAAATTCTTTCTATCTTTGTTTACTTGATTAGGATGTTTCTCAGTAAACTAAAACTCTTGGGATGCTGAGGTAGATTATGAATTGTAGGGTAGTCTAGGCTACAGAGTATGATATTTGCTAAAAATAACATTTCAGAATAAAACTTATAAAACTTTCAAAACCAACAAAAAAATTTGAAAAGTACAAGCAGGCACTCGGGAGATAGCTCAGTCAGAAAAGTGCTTGCCATGCAGGCTTGAGAACCTGAGTTTGGATGTCTAGCAAACAGTTCCAGTGTCTGTGCCTATAAACACCAGCTGCCCGAGAAGCAGAGAAGAGCCATTTAACTGCTGGCCAGCCAGTCTAGATGAATTGGTGAGCAATAGGTTCGATGAGAGACAGTCACACCTCCCCATGCATACACTACACTACACACACACACACATACACAAAGAGAGAGAGAGAGAGAGAGAGAGAGAGAGAGAGAGAGAGAGAGAGAGAGA